>CM055427.1:10737471-11290271 GCA_029228465.1 Salix viminalis
ACATGAATGGGTACATGATGTCTACTTGATTTACTTAGGTTCTTAAAACGAGATCGATGCAAAAATGCTTTACTGATGACCATGAGCATGAGAATAGAGGCGGGGTGGCTGGAGAATAATGTGGTTGAATTTTATTTTATTTTGGATTTGAGGAAACTCTATCTCTCGAAAATTATATTTTATGGATCCAGGTGATTGAGTAAAATCTCAGTTGTCCTAGGCTTTTACAAGAAGTATATACTCTGACTTGAATTCGAGATTTGTTGTGTAAATCTCAATTTTTTTATCATTACGTCACACATCCTGAGGACATAATAACGTGGTTGAATGATTTGCCAACAAGCTCATAAATCTATCCTGATTGTTTGTTTATCTACATTTGGAATTAATGGAAAGGAAATACCTTAATTTCTGTGGCCCATGCCAGCTTATTAATTTGGAAAGAGTTGCACTAACATCATTGGGGTCGTGACAGAATTTCTTAATGAGGGACTGTTCGCACTTCCTTGAATTTCTCATACACATTCTGTCAAATATGTTCAACTTTTGCACTTTAAGAATGATTTACTCAAATTAACATGGAACGGAAAAGAATTACAGAAGAGCTTTTTTAAAAACGAAAAAGAATAGAGTAAAAAGGATCCGCATAAGGTGGTCGATTAGTCCATCGATCTTTTCCTTCCGTGATTGTGGCGAACACGAATATTCTCTTTGAAGCAGCAGTATTCACCTAGTGCTACTGCAAAAATTAATTTGAACTGCGAAGAGGGGATCGAGAGATAAATTGAGAGATGGAGAGCATGAAGTTATCAAGATTGTACAAATTAAACTTGTCCCAGAATTGTGTGTGTGTTAGAGATCTTCTCTTAGATATTTGGACTTTCTGAAGTAACAGAGCCTGCTTCTGCTTCTGTTTCCATGGTGATCTGCTGTGGAGTCGGTGAGTCTGCGGCCAAACATAGAGAAACAATTTTTTTCAGTCAGTTTATATATGAATGTATATAGAGTGCCCTGTAAACATTTATTTTTATTTCTACCCGCTGCCTGTAAACACCCTATGCATTAAAGTGTCTACCCATAGACGTTACTTTCTACCAAAACTTGGAAAAAGAACAACAAATAATTGATCTCGAAATCCAATTCAGCGGCCAAGATCAATGAAGTAAATATTCTGATTTAAACGGAATGTTTTGACTTTATCTTTGCATCCAATCCTAATCTTTCATATTATATACACGTAAAAGCACAAACTACCCCAGTTCAATAGGATGAATTGTTGTTAAAATTTAAAAATATGACCCTCAAAGATTTATAAAAAACAAAACGGAGAGAAATGGCTATAAATCATGGCTAGAGCTAAGACATGGTTTCCATAGTTATTTCACAATGCTTGGGTTAGTTGGATCAATTCATGGACAGCAGGTCAATCCAAATCAATTCCAAAACAAGCTCTAGGTTAGTGGGTTATCAGCAAGCTAGATCATCATGCCAGTCTCTAGCTTATTATAACACGTTGATAGTAGTTCTAAGTGTTACCAGTATTATTAAACCTCAACCAGTAAAAGAAGGTAGACAAATACGCCTCCATGTGGGGTAATTATCAAGAGAATGATAGGTTTTAACAAAATACTGCTTTAATTTGAATAAAGAAACCACTATATATTTTTCTGCTTTTGGCAGCATAGAGAGCAAGCATCACAAAGCACTATGCATGGCATTAGATGAGGATGTAAAGTAAATCTTCAATATATGTCGTGATTTTTAGAGATTGAGATTATAGATTAGAGAGGTAGGTGGTCCATGCAAAATCCCGTGTACATTTCGAATCTATTACAAGTGATTTATTTATTATAAGAAAACAAGCACACACCAAGAGGGTAGCCCGCAGGGGCGATGAACTAGACACGGCTCAAAACGGAACTAAAAAGGAAGAACAAGAAAGCTAGATAATTTACCCCGGGCCCATGAGATCTGCTTCATGAAATAAAACCAGATCAGTAGATGCCCGGCCGGAAACCTAAGATCAAATGACAACCAAGCAATAGACCGATGGTCACTCAACAGTTGAGTTTTTTAATTCTGTTCAGTAGAATAAGCTTACAGCACTGCCAAAAGCCACATTTCCTTGTGAAATCCCATGATTTTTATTGTTTTTGGAGATAGAAAATTCCATCATTCTACTGATTCGATTACTGTAGTCATTTATCGGTTAAATAAAAGGTGGTGTGGTGGCTTTTAAATACTTAAAAGCAACGTATGGCAGGATAGAACATGCGTTGTGGGCCTCATTACATCCACGATCATTTGACTGCATCTCAGAATCAACTATCATCTTGATAGTTGATACTGCAACCACATGCAGCCGGCCACTATTTGTTTACGCCTTGTGCTCCTCTGTCCTTGCCTTTACATTGACCCATTATTTGGGTCATACAGATAACCAGACAGCTCATCCACATGGTCGAGGCTGCCCATGCGGCCCCCCGGTATCACGCCCGCTAATATTTAAAGTTATCCACTCATGCATAATAATATATGTGTGGACATATAAAGAAGAACGAATGCCTAACTCAAACCTAACTATGATCTATATTGAAGGCTTCACATCCATCGAGGGATGAATTATGTATGTTTTTTCCTTCTTATAATTAAGCATAAATATATATATTATGCATGTCCAAATGTATATATGTTTTCTATATGGGAATCTAAATTAAGATCATTGGGGAGAAGGGTACGTACCAGCTGTGCTAGAAGAGGGAAAGGGATGCCTTGCGGGTTGAATAGTTGGAGAAGGAAATGAAGAGAAGGAGCCCTCCATGGACGTTGGGAAGTATAAATAAGACGGTCCAGGCATTCGTTGAGCCTGAGGTCCAGAGAGAGCTGCCCTTGGAGCTTGCAAAGAGTAGCCATAATAGTACGGCGCGCCGATGGTGCTGGATGATGATGTCCCGTACATTTGATGATAGTATTGAGTCGGCTGTTGAATTTGGGTATTATACATTGCCTGCATCCATGTCCACCAACACTAGTATATATTAATTTTACCGAGCTATTGTCTGTAATTTTCTGAATGTTTTTTTTTCCGAGAGGACATAAATAAATCAATAATGAAGCAGAGAAGGGGTGGTGACCTGGTGGTACCCATAGTCAGGAGAGTAGGTTGGATACCTGCAGAAGTTGAATCTTAATTAGTATGAACGAGAAAAAAAGTGACTTCAAATCTAATTAACTTGTGTAAGTTGCTTGTTTGAGTTGAGGAAAGGGGTCGCATCGGGAATTTAATTGTGGTGCTGCGGTGGTTGAGACCCACTATGATAGCTACTGCTACCAATAATAATGTTTGCTCATGGTGAGCACTAAAATTATCTCTAATAAATGAATAAATATTAAAATGATTTCTTCCTCGTCTGGGCATGCATGGCAACATCTGCTGCAGCAATGTGGTAGGGAAATATCAAAATGATTTCTTCCTCGTATTAATTGGTGGTTTATTTCTAAACGGATATGTGGATCTTCCGATCGCTACATGGAAATAATAGATAGCTTTCTTAATTTTATCATGAAAACACACACACACACACTAACTATATACGTGCCTATAGTTGTAATTTTATTTTTTATGGAGGTTGCGCCTTCAATTAAGGCTACCCGGTCGAGTTCCATTAACCCACGTCCCTGTTATTTTCCGTGGAAGCTTCTCGATTTCCTTTTCCAAATAAATAAATAAATAGATAACTTAAACAACAACAAAAAAGAGCTTCTCCCTCTATTATCATATTATCAATTAGATGATAGGAAAATCCCAGCAACAAATAGCCCGTCACCGAAAGTAAGACTGATCAATCTCTATCGTGACTAAATTTTATTCTCTATAAAATGAGATCATTATCCATGGAAAATTTGAGAGTGGGCCATTTATCACAATCTTTTAGATAAATCCAAATGCAAATATTAAATTCAATACGATATAGCATGTTCAATTCCTTAAAGTTTTTTTTTTTGATGTTTTTAAGATACTCATCTAAATATACTACTCTAAGTGTAATAGATTATGTTGAGGGCTTCAGATATTATTTAATAAAAAATGATACTCATCCAAAACTGTGTGCAGTGTGCCCCCATTTCCCAGCCAACACCAATCTTAATAGCTCTGAGTGCAGCATTTGAAGGGGGGGATATCGTAGAAATGCTCTCATTTGTATTCCCTAGAATGGTGCGTATACATGTGGGAATCTGTTTATATCTATTGGATTCAGAGGAAAGGCGTTTATGAAAAATCTAAATGATCTGTTGAGTCCATTAGAAATTAAAAGCTTGTTGAACAACTAGAGTTTGCATGGTCTCTCTCTCTCTCTCTCTCTCTCTCTCTCTCTCTCTCTCTCTCTCTCTGTATATATATATATATATATATATATATAGAATTAATCTTTCAAATGACCTCGGCCTTAATTTACAATCTCTACAAAATTGGACAACGAGCAAACACTTGTTAAGGAAGTGACATTGCTTTCGTTTTCACTTGTTTAAACCAAGATAGGTGTTTGAATGCGGAGAAAAACTACAACTAATAAATGCGTGGTAGCTAGGGTACGTGCAAAATGGACCTCGCAATTCCAATATATTTTTCTTTTATATACATTAAATTAAATTCATTGTAATGTTTTACAGATTATTTTTAAATTAAAAAATATTAATTTATTTTGATATCAACACATCAAAATTTTAAAATAAAAAACCATCAATTTGATTTATTTTTTTTTAATGCAAAATGCATTTTCAGCCATAAAAACAAATAACTGCATTGGCATAAAGCATAGCACAAGCTCCTATATGTGCGCCCTACTGATCTCTCCTAATTAATTCAATGGTTGCATTTTAATTTCTTCTTTAAAATTAATATAAGTTGTGTAATATTAATGTTACGAACATAGCTTCTGATAGACTATGGCTGGTTATAATTAAATACATCATGTTTAAGATGCACACCTGATAGATGGACAAATATATTAGCACATAATCACCTGAGGTCTATTAACTTCTAGGCTTAATAATTAGATATTGTGTTTGTCAAGACTTTGGCCCTAATCATCTGCTTAATAAGTAGTTAAATCAGGCCATGTGTAAGCTATGAACTTAGGAGAGAGCATTAACTGTAACCCCCTTCATCAATTACAAAGTCTTTACTGGTTTGTCTATTTATTTTCTGTGATGTCGTATTGCCAGGTCAATTACTATACTTTTTTAAGATATGGACCATTTCCTACAACTAATGTGGCCAAAATAATTAGCATTAGAAAATTAGAAAGCAATGAGAACTAACCCGTAATGTGTATAGAGGACAGGTGGTGGTGGAGGAGGAGGGGGAGGAGGAGGGGGAAATGATGCTGCAACTCCGCCGTATGATTGTGCACTTCGCTGGTAGGGATTGCCACCTTGCGGCCTTCCTGAATTAACAGAAAACAAGATCTTTAAATTTAAATAATTATTAGTGGTTAATAGTAGTAGAAACAAAATACAGTTGATATAAGATGGCTGATTAATAATATAATTCCAATCAATCAAAACAATAATCGAACCTCGAGGCGGTGAAGGTCTCGGCCGTCCATGTGAAGCAATGTTACAGTTTGCTCTTCTGCCATCGATCACAGGGTTTGGTTCAGCACAAGCCCTTCTTGCAGATTCCGGATCACGAAAAGTCACCTGCATATATATAAATATATATATCGATGATCAAAAGGGGCCTAACGAACTTGAGTCATCTGGTTTGTACAATTTAATAGAAATTTTATCATGATCAGCTTACAAATCCGTATCCTTTAGATTTTCCTGTATTTTTGTCTGTAATGATAACAGCTTCAAAAATCTCCCCGAACTGCTCAAAGTATCTGCGCAATTCCTCCGTCGGGGTCTCCCAAGCAAGTCCCCCGACAAACACTTTTGTAAACGTTGTATCTCCGAACTGAGATCGATGGTACTGTGGATAAGCCATGGCATGCAAATCATCAAAATGACAAGTTATAATCCTTTTTCATGCATGAACTCTTGATACATCACTCAGATAACTGTGACAGCTTCTCTTCTCCATCTCCTCGCTTTCTCTGATTTACGTAAACGCCCCCCAGCTATATATTTCCTTCATCCTGTTTCTTCACCACAAAGAATCATTGCGGGGAAATTGGAGACAGAGAAAGTGAGGGCTGGATGGAGCTACTTAATTAGCTCGCTAGCATGCCAGTCTATGATGCTGCTGTTAATATGGGTTGTTTTGATAACAAATAGGTTAGGTCGGGGTCTGGTTGTTCAATTAACACGAAGGAGTACTGGCCGAGAGGGAGGGAGAGATCCGACAGCTGCGAGCTCTTATTTGCTGTCTAAGAAGGAAGAGAGGTAGCTCGGGAGGGGTGGATTTGTAATATCTAATGACAGCTGCGTGACTATGTAGCACTTGAATCTGTCCTCTCTGTCGCTCGATTATTTAATGTACTCTCCCAGCTAGCTCTACAACAAATGCATCTTTCTTTCTTTCTTTCTTTCTTTTGTGTGCTCTCTCGCTAATGTTATTTTCTTATGAGTTTTGCCTGCCTGGTTTCATATTTCCTATTCTTAATAGTTTCATAAGCATCCTTTGTTTGTTTATTGCTAGCCTGGTTGGATATTAGTTGTACAAACATCTGTACCCATGGCGGGGTCTCTTGCTGCAGTACTCGCATGCAGTCAAAATGGACTCTCCATCCACCACAGAAATTATCCATCCCACATCAATACGACACTATTTTTGATAAACACAAGAGATTGCAAATACAGTATCGTCGAATGATCTCTGTACACACACACACAGATAATTATTACATGTCTCAAGTGTTAGCTTTAAGGTTCAATACGTGAATGAATAACCCGAGAAATTGACAAACCATTAATCTAATCATCCGTACGAATTCAGCGGTCCCCGAACAACATGGGGTCGGGAAACAGCACATCTGACTCAAAGCGCAACATTTTAATAAAGTGGTTCAGTGCATAGTATAGCAATTGTATCGATATATTTTATTTTATTTTATTTTATTTTAAGTCCATCTATTTTGTTCTCATCACCCCAATGGGAAGGGGGGAGTATTTCAACTTCGTTATCATCGTATTATCTTTAAACAGCAATATGCTCTAATCAAGATCATTGACTTGTACATCTGCTTGATTTTTTCAACACGCCAAGCAAAAAATAACCTCCATCAACGTGATCGCGTGTTCCAAGCTAAATGTTAAGAAGACAACTCCCAAACGAATAAAACAGTTAGAATTACAGAACCGATCTATCATTAATAATACACACTAATTCCAACCACGATGAAGACTATCGTGCGCATCAAGTCAAGGGCGGCAAAAAGGCCTGTGAGAAAACAAGGTTACAGCTGTAAGATAATATCCATCGATCCCTTTCAAAACATTCCTGGTCAATCAATATTCACTCAGTGGCTATAGGTTGACGGCAAATTAAATAGTATACTGAATTTGATTGTGTATTTTAGGCTATTATAAAATGATTTTGATTTTGTTTGATTTAGGATTAAAATATAGAGGTCGAGCTGTAAATGGTTGAGGGATATGAAGAAATGGATGAAAGAAAGTGTTAACAATGTCTGGAATGTCTGTGAAACGAATTTATAATGGTAGATCTTATTATTTTTAAATTAAATATAATGTATTGTATAATGAAGGGATCCAATTGTAGGGAATATCAAAAATAAATGTTGGATTTTGAATTGGAAAAAATTAAGATACATACACAAATTCCGAAATACCACGCGTCATTATTTCCCCCGTCCCTCTAGATTGACACCTTTTTTTCTCATTTAGAGATTAACAGTCAATTCCCTTTCAAGTCTCCCCTCATCTCCTTCCTTTCAATATATATATAAAACAAATTTGAGGAAGAATAATATGGAAAATAATATTTAATTTTCTTTAGCTTAAAATCAAAAACAGCTTAAGATTGAACTTATCAGGGATGTATAAGGTCAAATTATTAAAATAATTATATGTCAAATTAATTATGTGGTCCTTGTTTAATAAGGTTAATGCTATCCCACCATAACAATGCACAGGTACCCCACAACTAAGCTCTAAAAGTCTATGTGATTGTGACTTTGTGGTATGACTTCGAAGGATTCTCCGGCCACGTCCCAACTGGACATCTTTGTTTGTCATTGACTTTATTTATAAATGCTCAAATTAAAAGGTGATGTAGGATTAAAGCAGCTTTCCATGTAATTACTCGAGGTGACATTTTTATTGTATTTTAGCAGTGAAGGATATTAACACTTGTATCTATCTTATACGTGTCATTTGCGATTAAATTGATACGATTATGAAATTAAACTCACGTTCGTTTCCTGAATTCAAACCCAGAAAATACCGTTACTTTAACGTAATTAAGCCTAATTAAGAGATTTGAGCCCCATAAAGAACATGTGCACAAAAGCATACGTATATAAAATAATTAAGCCTAATGAGAGGTTTTGCATTCAAATCCAGGTATTTGAC
This sequence comes from Salix viminalis, assembly GCA_029228465.1. Classification (NCBI taxonomy): domain Eukaryota; kingdom Viridiplantae; phylum Streptophyta; class Magnoliopsida; order Malpighiales; family Salicaceae; genus Salix; species Salix viminalis. The sequence goes on from CM055427.1 coordinate 10,746,013, forward strand.
AATTATTTGGTTTTTTTGTGGGAAATCAGATGCCCAGGCTCTCTTTCTAAGTGACCGTTTGTCATTGTGATTCCCACCGGTTTTTGGCTAAAATTTAAAATTTTATTTTTATTTTTAATGAATATGTTTTTGTATGTTTTAGATCACTTTAATATGCTGATTTTTAAAAAATAAAAAAATATCATTTTGATGTATTTCGGCACGATAAATATTTTAAAAAGCTACCGCAACAACACTCTCAAACATGTCATAAAATACAAAGGGTGTAGCGTTGCGCCGTGAATGAAAAACAGTAATCGCATCAAAGTACTTTCATGTGGGGGAAGGGGATGGCCATTATCAAGCTTGGTGCCAGCTATGAGGACCTGTAATATTATGGAAACTGCACTAGGTCCGTGAGCTGGCATTGCAGGTCTTCTCCACGTGGGGTCGTGTCCCTCCTTGAGAGCTATGAGCTGGGTTTCATCTATGGTAGGACTCCCTCGTATTCTCAGATTGGGTGTCATGGTGACCCACCCAGTGCTGTAGCTCCATCAAACCACCAATCAATGTTCTGTGTAAAAGCTGCGCTCTTGTGCGGGCAAAGTTATCGTCCAGTACTCAAGTTGCAACCTCATTGGAGCAAATAAAGCATTTTCTTATATATTTTTGAGCATATATAAAGCAAATGGAAAAGAATGGACGAGACCTCTTTTTGAGCGTGAGAATCCTGTTCAGGGAACGTACGTTCAAAATGCTCGATCGGATATTTCGATGACATTCTCTTGATCATTCAATTTTCTTCTCTCGTGACGTGATACTAAATTATTCTCAATTCTGTTTTCTACTAGCTGGTTCCAGCGGAAGTTGTTCACGTTTAGACTCGAGCTCATTGCATGAATATTCGCTAGTCTGTCATCATAAACTAAACTCAACTATCCACGGGATCTTCATATCTACTCACTCAATTCGAATTTTTTTAATGGAATGTCTATCGTCCGATATGTGCCGAAGATGTTTATGAAAAATATTATATTCATATATATATATATATATATAGAGACGTACTGTTATGTATTTTTGTAATACCAATCCTTCATCAATATAAAATAGTATCTAGTGGTGATTATCATGCTAATAATTTCAACGATAATCTTCCTCGGACTTAGCTAAGGGATGGGCTCGTACTTTATTGGGCTTGCCCATGAGAATGACTTTTTAAAAAAACTCTTAAGGGAGAAGCCCGGCATAAAAGACGTTTAACTTACATGACGAGACCAACTTAGAGGATAAGCCCAACATAAAATACAAATCCAACTTAAAAAGACAAGTCCAATATAAAAAATGACTCCAGCCCAAGAGACAAACTCAATCTAAAAAACAAGTTCACCCTAAGAGATAACTCAACCCTCATAAGTTTATCCTCTTACTTTCCCTGCACCACTAGGTGTGTTAAGTTTTTTTGTGCAAATATGAAATTACATTCTAGACTCCTCTTCTCAAAGATAAGATGTAAATATAACATTTTTTATAGCATTACAAAATATATATATATATATATAGCATTATACAAAAAAACTTACCCTCTTAATATTTTTTATGTTTGAAAAAATATAATTCTAGCTGCTGCAAAGCATGGCTAGTATATAATAGGTATTTCAGCGACCCGGTCATCAACCTTGTGTGTACGCTTGTTTGTCTGCAAGAGATCTCAAACCTCGTTGCTTCGTATATGAGTACCCATGATAAGGTTGATTTTTCCTCTTTAATTGTCGTTTCCATGGAAGCTCGAACATGATTCCAAAATTCTTTGTTGTAGCTTCAGCTCCGTAAACTTGTTAGCATGAAATAATTTACGAGATAACAAAAGTGAATAAATATTAAAACCTGAAAAAAATACACGGGCTATCCCTGCTTGCCGTGAACCCATAATTCCAATCGCAATCAAAATTCTAAACATCAAACTCAGTATAACCTTACCAAAACGAGTTGGATGAGTACAATAGCTTATCTTGTACATATTCTATGATTTTAGCATATAAGATTAAAACACTCCTCTGATAGGAAATAAGATTTTAAGATACCCCTGCTTTTTTTTCTTTTTTTTTCTTTTTTTTTGGGGGGGGGGCGCTCAACAGTGTAAAGGAAAGTCTGGGCTCCGTTTCTTTCTTTTTTGTTCACGGTTTCGGGTTCAATCTTTAAAGACTGTCGACTTATCATCAGATCTACGCTTAGGTTTAAATATATATTTGTATGTATTAGCTTGGTAAAATCATCGGGGGGTGGTGGCGCAGTTGGCTAGCGCGTAGGTCTCATAGCTTCTGAGTTATCCTGAGGTCGAGAGTTCGAGCCTCTCTCACCCCACCAAAATTATTTTTTTTGCTTCCTTTTCTTTGAAGCGTAACCCATATTCGACGGTACCTGTTGTTTTCTAATTCATTGTCGGCGTCGATTTGTCTGATTGGTACAATAGGCCTAAATCCCTGAACATCCAAGCAATTCGTTTTCCAAATAGTTCTTGGGATCCTCCTCTTATATCTTCTCCAGAGAGAAGGAAAACTGGAGGTTAAAAAACTGTTTTCCATGGCCATTTATCTATCTATCCATGTTATTTCCTGACAGACCCTTTTTCATTTTATTTTTACTGAAGCAAGGCCCATCCAAGTCTGAGATCAATAACAAGATGCGACCCATGGCCTAGAGCCGTGATGTATAGATTGGCAAGCCCTAGCATGTGGTTCCATCACTTTCAGGGTCCATTTTCTCTCAAAAAGTTTATCCATAACACATTAAAAGATATCATGCCCCAGGATTCAAGTCGCAAGCCAATGGTCCCTATTCTCAGCTATTAATTTCCACCGCATTTCTTTTCAAATCTTTTTTTTGTGCTCGTATTCAATACATACACTAGCTGCGTGTGATTGTTGCTGTATTTAATGGTTCATTCACTCTCGCGGGTACATATCTGACTGGAGACACCACCAAATTTTCACACGCCTTGCATTTACAGCAGATGACTAAATAGAATCTGGAGTGATGCCAGCATAATCGATACCACCGTATGGTCTCCCAGCTAGCAGTGAAATCCTGGGATACAGTGATTGGCGATTTTACCTCAGCCTGTTAGCATTTATTTGAGGCGATGTCTACAGATGATGAAAATTTTGGCAGATACTGGTCATTTCATGGATGAGACAAGATCACAGGGTGGGTTGGTTGAGTGGACTTATCAATCATGTTAAAGAATTTTCAGTAGCTAAACTAATTATATAGCAAGGATTTTACTTGCCTGGACGAGATTCCTAATCGTTACAGTTCTTGCTGTTTATGCCATTAATGTCGATGCACGCGGTGGGACTGAAGCTCCAGGCTCGGCAGAGCATACTAGAAAAGAATAACTCACTTTGAGTCGTATGATCTCCGTGTGCCTGTCTGTTTTTTTCATTTTAAAAATATATTGATTTAGTATTTTTTAAATAAAAAATATTTTAAGGAGAAAGGGGGTCAAAAAAACCTCCTAGAGATGTCAAAAACACAAAGAATTTAGATTAAACTGTGAAACATGTAGCGTCAGATAATGAAATGAGGACAGCTATGTCGGCAAATGGCAGCATGGTTTCCTCTTTGGAACGTGGATGCTGTGATGAATACTCGATTTGATGATCCGTTAACTCTCGTTAAAAAGCATCATCTTCTAGGGCATCAGCAATAATGACACCGACTTATTTTGTCCACCAAATTTCATGTGGGATGAGTGCCTTTCCCCGTCCAATCATGCGGTGGTGTTGGGCCATCGAGGAGGAATGAAAGTGCCATTCACAGCCTATGCTGGTTGACATGCTTAGCTTGTTCTGGCGACAATCTATTCAAATTGCTTTTTCGTTGGATTTTCTGCTCATCTTGGTGAGAGCTAGTTTATGTACAAGTATAGTTGTTTTTTTTCATTTATATACAAGTATATCTTTATGAAAAAAAAATTAATAAATGAACAAGTATTTTTTTATTTTTTTTATTGAAAATGTAAACTATATATATATAAAAAAAAACTGAAAAGAAAAATAAAAGTGTTCGATTACCGAGCACACTCATAAATTTTAGGATTAATAACGAGATTATGATCTTTTCATCTCTCTTTTTCCTTTAGGTTAGAGAATCTCAAAGGAAAACGATGTGCTGTTACGGCGACACTCAAATCAAGTATGGAAAGAAGACCGATACTTACTAGAACTCTGAATCAGTGCCAAATCAAATGAAACAACACATCAATTCATGTTTGTGATTTTAGAGAACTTGTTAAGCAGCTCGTCAGCATATCCATTAAAATACGAAGAGCTGATGCTGTGATTTATTAAAATAGCGGTCCATCAATTGAGAAAAATGAGTGAAATTAGAGAAGGACAGCAAAGAAAAATGGACGGTGGTGTTGATAAGGAGTCATCGAGTGCGTGTCAAAGTCCAACGTGATGGGATTTTAAAAGATAGTTTTTATCAGCAATGAATCAAAGAGTTCAGAAATCAAAAGGGAACAAGAAAATAATACACAAAAAAAATACTTAACTAATTTATCGAGCATATGAAAATTCAAAGTGAAAACTCTAGGAAGAAAAGGACATGGATGTGAATTTAAATAAGATTTATTCCAGTCTACTTTTAACCTAGCGGGCTTGTGATATTTCCCCGTGCTGGCCTTCGGCCATGGTGCTGATTTAAAAACTAATTTAGTTTTCATTAGTCGAGATTGTGATGATTGACTATTTGTTTTGTCTAGCAATTGTTAAAGCTAAGGCAGAAGAAATGTTGGGCCGTATTCATTGCTGGTTTTTTCCTGCTCGAATGGTAATGAATTAATGGAATGTGAAGTCATCAAGACTTTATTTTTTTTAGAATATAGTGGATAAATTTAATTTTTTTATACATATTTTAAGATGATCATATAAGATATTTTGGACTTGTCGGCCTTCCATTCTTGTTAGCAAGCTTGGCTTTATCATTACACAAGTGTACGATGTTATTATTCTTTTGTAAATGATAAAAGGAAAAGCTTTCAGAGTATAGATTGGTTAGAAGTGAGGTTGACGATACAGAAATGAGTTGCTCTCCAACTCGAGAAGAAAAAAATGATGGCTGTAAGATATTATTTTATCTTTGTTTGCAAGAATATTGTCGGTGAAATCGAAAATGATGAATAAAGCTTGTCCACTGAATGTAAACAAAAAGAGTCAAACTCGGATAACTTAATCTTTATATGGTATTGTGGTTCAGTAATAATTTAAAAAATTAAATAATTTTTTTATTTTTATTTTAAGTAATTGTTTTTTACATTTTTTGATATTTTGATGTATTAATATTAAAAATATACAAAAACAATTTATATCTTACAGTGGTTTGTTAACAAAATAACCCGACCCGTAACAAGATCATGATGTAAGAGCCAAAAAAAAAGAAAAAAAAATCCAGAAAACATACTTAAGGTCATTGTAGGATAAAACCCAAAACAAGCTTGGAAAAGACCATAAAACCTAATTAAATGGGCATGGATTTTGCCGGGTACACACACACACATATATAAACCAGATTAAATAAGGTGATCGATTTGATTCGACTCATAACTCTAAGAAAATAAAATTTTAATTGAGTTAACTTTTATTTAATCCAAAACTTGGCCGAAACCGAAAAATATTCACCACTAAGAGAGAACTCTGTTGAAAAACAATCACATGGATCATAACGGGCGGAGGGAAAGAAAAGCCACGAGTGTTTGGCAAATAGCAACATCCTGTGGGCTAGTCCGCCAAAATATATTCGCACTTCAAAAATTATTTTCCAATATTAATATAAATTATTTTTTTACTCGTACAATCTTGCTACTTAAATTTAGTATTTTCAAGGCTCTAAATTCAAATGATAGTATGATACCGTCTTCAAAAGAATCAAATTAAAATGGTTAAAATATTTTTTTTTAAATCGCATCCTCGTAACTATCGTCCACGTCTTCTTTATCGGTCATTTCTCACTGCCGCAGCATAGTAAGTTAGTAACCAGTCCTCAGCAATTTGACAAGGTCCATGTATTCAATGACCGTCAGTGTCAGTTAAGAATCATCCTTATTTCCTTTAAAATCCGAACTCTTTTCAGCTCGGCATCTTAAGTGACTAGTTTGTTATAGAGATTATTTTTAAAAATATTTTTTATATAAAAAAAATTAAATCGTTTTTGATATCATATGAAAATAATTTAAAATTATCAATTTTTTTTAAATTTAAAATTTAAAATATAATTTTATTTTAAACAGGTTTAAATGTACAGAGTCACGAAGGTTTTGATAATGTTTTTAGATATTAATATATTTTACTAATTCTTTTTACCATGATAACCAAAATGAGTGAATAACGTGGTTGGAGAATTAACACGATCACAGTAGAAGTACTTGGTGACAGGCCAATAATTAGAATTCAGCTTTTAGAGGACTCTCTCTTGTCCTCGCATAACTGCATCAAACCGATAGGTGGCTAGTAAGCTGCCGAGATAGTGCCATACAGATGAAAAATAAAGTAAGCCTTGTATTTGGACGTGCATTGATATGATAATCGCTCCTGTAAAAAAATAAACTAGATATTTTAACCAAAATAAAATAAAATAAAATGCCAAAATATGACCCCCAAGCACATCAAATCAGCTTCGACTACTCTTTTGTCACCATTACTCTCGTCCTTATCGAACTCCAAGGCCTTTTTCATAAACAATGCTAATTAACTCGAAAATTTTTGGGTTTTTTTGATGGATTGAGAATATGGTTGAAATTGTTTTTTAATGTATTTTTTGTTCAAAAAATATTTTTTTTTATTTAAAAAAAATTATTTTTAACATCAACACATTAAATGATATAAAATCAACAAAAAAAAATCAATTTACAATAAAATAATTTTATTTTTTAAAACAATAATTTTAAAATGTATTGTCAAAGACTCAATTGTATAGCGACACCTTTGATGCAGCACGATACATTAGATTAGGCGGAGGACCACAGTGGCAGCGGGCTACCGGTTGTGGTGGCTGATTATTTTGCCGACAATAATGGTTGCCGCTCAAGGCGAAAATCAAGCAGAGTAGAGTGGGTTTAGGTTAAATCTAGGATTTTATTAGTCAATGTTTGGAGGTGGATTCAGACCGCACCCACATGAAGTGTTTTTTGACTTTGAAAATAAATAGAAACGAAGACCGCCCGCAAATCCATCTTCTCCAGCTCATTTTTCAGCCCGTGGGTGTTTTTTATTTATTATTCACGTTGGGTGTGAAGTCAAATGGGAGAATCAAGGTCCAACTAGGTATGGTTCTTGTAGAATGCGAGCTTGATTTGACATGAAAGTAGGCGTGCTTTATATTCACACTTGCTCTCAGATGGTCATGAAGCAACACATCAAGCGAAGTTCGTTAGTGTTTTTTTTTAGGTCTTAGATTTATAATAGAATAAATAAATAAATAAATAAATAAATAATGTACCTTACCTTGCAAAATAATATTTATTAAAATTAATTTTTTTTCTTTTTTTGTTGCTATCTATTTTTTTATTCAATTTTATTAGTATCCTTCGGCATTGGATTTATTAGAGATTGAATTTTATTTTAATTTTTTCATTTAACTCCCGTTGAATTTATCTCAATTTCATGATTTGAAGTGTTAGTTTGATAAATTTTCTCAATTTTGTTTATCAAAGTAATCATTCTATACCGTGTCATTGAAATCAAACTTCATAATTTATTTTGACTTTGATTATATTTTTTTATTTTTGGTTTATTAATTGGAGATTGAGATTCATTTCTTGTTTCTATTACTTTCTATAAGGTTATTATGATGGTCTCATTACCTAACATGTAAATTGATATATTAACCTGGTTTGATCTAAATCAACTAAACATATTTTCATCTCAATATTTATAAAAAATATCATTTTATATAATTTATTTTGAATTAAATTATATTTTTATAAGTTATTCGATCTGTTTTTGAATCCACCGAATCAACAAAATCATATGAAAATCAATCTCCATATAAATAATATTTTTTATCTACTATAAAAAAATATTAGCGACATCTACATACTTTTTTCTTTATTGATAAAAAAAAATCATCCAACTGGCTACATGGCATTAGAGCCGGTGTCTGGCTCAGCAGAACCATGAATCTGATTTCGCACGGACCTAGAAACCAGTGTCTGCTGTTTGCACCGCGATTACAGTTACAAAGCGGGTAATAATAACACGTGTCTAACTAGCAAAACCAAAATGGATAGATGAAAATGAATAACAGAACAAAGAAAGACGACTGTCAAAGCAGCCCCACAGCAGCAGCTCTCACAAGTTAATTTGAAATCCATGGACACTATGTTTGTAGGGTAGAATTTTTGGTGCAAAGATTTATTTCTGTCTCGTGGGTTCATCTTGGCAATGCACTGCCGTTTTGGATGTGTAGGCCATTATGTAGGGAGGTTGTGGATGCCAATTCTTTGTTCAAATATACTCCAATAATTTGTATTTGCCCTTAAACTATTTTCTGTATCTAATTATTCTGTCTTCTCAATTAATAACTTCTGTTAAAATCGCTTAGCATAATATGCTAAAGTCCCATCACAAAATAATGTTATATATATAAGAGAATTAAAATATAAAAGAGAACATGAACGTGAAGCTTTTTGAAAAGAATATCAAGGTCTTTGATCGGGATTTCTTAAAAATATTGAGGGTAAATCTGGGACTGGAGGGCATTTTTTAGTTTTTTTTTATAAAAAAAAATATGACTCACTCCTCTGCTACTTGAGCTGGCGCAGGCCCAAGTTAATTCCGTATTTGTCCTTGAAATTTTCTTCTTTTGTTCTTTCTTGGCCAGTAGCTCAAAAGTTAGTCAGGTGAACTTCAGATTCCATGATTCTAGCCCAGCAATGCGTTAAATTTATAAATGGATCTATAGAAAATGATTTTGAATCGGAAGAAGACATTATTAGCGATAGAATCTGACTCTAGACGATGGTCTTGGACACAAAATAAAAAAATAATAATCAATAAATAAAAATTACGTGTGATTCACGGCTTTGACACAGAACCTTGTTCTTTTGTAATCGTCCTCGCAAGCAGCGATTGAGGATGACATTCTCGCTTGGGTTGCCATCACCCCCACCAAACTCCAAGTTGCTGGTCATGCCTGTCGCTCGACAGCAACTCGGAGTTTTGTCGGGTTCGAAAACCATTCTCATTCCGAGCTCCATGATAAGTGATTGATTAATTGCGAGATGCATTCATCCATCTACAAACCCATTCTCATTTTGATGAAAAGATCCCCCACATGTTTGATTGTGGGCTCTCTCGCATCTGCAGTTGTCCTTTCGCTGTTCCGGCATCCTTCCCTGCCCCGAATATAGCATAAGAGAACAAATTTAACATTGTTTTCAGATTTTGATTCTTCCGAGGGCTGTAGGATAAGAGCTAGGTTACGGAATCGCACCCCGTTTCAAATGATTAGATCTGAATGGTGCTGCTGTTAATAACCAATTGCCTTCTAAGGGTTAGCTTTGACTTGGATTTGTTGCCCTCGTTTTGCAGACGAAAAATCCATGAAGTTTACAGCCTGAGAAAGAACATATCAATCCTTACCAATCCATTCTCTCATCAAGCAATGTATCGATCCTGTTATGTGTGATGGCCAAGAACATAAAAGAGTAAAAATTCTAAAACTTGAAGGCAAGAGATCAAGTGGATGGAAAAAATGAAGCCCACATCTTAAATAAATATACTGACAAGGATAATATAAAGGATGGAAGGCGAAATGGATCGACAAGTCTATTATCTATCAAAACCCAGGCCGAACCAGCATGTCACATGGGCAGTACGTAGGTGATGATAAGAAACCAAGCCAAGCTTTTCGTGGTCCTGTCTCGTATTCTTTAGATGCATTTCACGTTTTAAAAATGCAATTTCTTTTCAATTATCATCCATCAGCCAATAATTTTGAAAACCAGCCAGAATCACCATCAAAGCTAGTATTGAAAAATGCAGGAACAGATCCTAACCAAAATTTAAAATCCTGAAGCAGATTCTTTTTCTTTTCCCCTTCTCGATTTCAAACTCTAACATCAGATGGGTTGGAGCGGCGCTTTCATGATTCAAATTAATTAAGTTAACTCCGGATTTTTTTTTTAATTTTTTAATTGATTTTTTTAATTTTTTATTAGACTTTGATATATTGATTAGCCTAGATTGTCTTTAACAATTTTTTCATCATCTCTTTGATTAATTATTTCTTTTAATATTAGATTTATTATAAATTAACATTCATAATTATTTTTGTTCGCTTTCAATATGATTATTACAGTATTGAAGATTTAATGGGTTAACTTAAATCAAAATATATTTATCATCATCTCAATATTATTTTTTTAAATATCATATAATATATCACCACATCAATATTTTAAAAAACCATACAATCTACATCATATTTTAATTTTATAATTTTTTCCTGTTATTTACAAGACACAGTAATAATATTTTTTGAAATTAAAAAAACTAACCCAATCTAGAAAGCGCTGGTGAAGGATGCAGCCGCGTCCGTACTGTTAGGGACCCCATGATGTGGTACTTTTTACTTGAATTATTATGCGTATTGCAGAAGACATTTGAATGAATAGCAAAATCCATTAGCATGCCAGTCCAAGGTGTCCTAGTCCCCGTGATCAAATTTTTGTCCAGCTCAGACCAGACCAGCAGCAGCCTTCAAATTGTAAGGCTTCATATTCGATCTCGTGAAAAAAAAGGGCTCTCGGATTCCCAATCCCGCGTTTGATCCACCACCTCCGCAAACCAACAAATTTTACAAAACATTAACCACTCACGTGTCCCTCCTGTCCTAAACACTAATTACACTGCAAAGGATTAAGAAAATTGAAAACAAAAAATAATATTCAAGCTGTTCTCGTCTGTAACGGATCTACTTAGAGCCGGTCTGAATGCAACCGACACGTCATTGATTCGATGCACCGACAGAGAAACGCGGTAGAGTGGAGCGGGGCCCACACCTCCTCTCAGAACGGAAATTTAACAAACTAAAACAATTCGAGGCTGCAAAGATTGACTCCCGTCTCCATGTGGCCCTCCTCTTTCTCGTCAATTAATAAATAAATAAAATATTTTTACTTTAACATTTAAAGCGTATTTATTGTTTTTAAATGTTTTTTTTTATGTAAAATAAAATCAAATATTTTTAATCTTTAAGATTTAGTTAAAAATATTAAAAAAATATTAATTTGAAGAGAAAAAAATTTAAGCATTTTTAAAACATAAAAACAAATGTGTCTAAATCACTATAATTTCGAAATCTTTTTTATTATTATATAATATAGATATCTGATTGCAAATATCTCACCTAATTTTACAAATTTTAAAATTAATAATTATATAAATCTTCAATAATTATTATATTAATATTTTTCAAAAACATCAAAATCAAACCCCTTTGCATCAAGCTATTTACTACTGTGCCACCGTCATTTTTAAGGAACATGACCTCTTACTATTAAAATAAAAAATCACCGCAAGGCAAATCCATGTCAACACAGGCAGCCAACCGCGTCGTGAAAATTTTCTCGGGATCTCTCAGAGTTACACAGTGAATTAATTGAATTAAATAATGTTAATTTTTAATTCAACTTCAAACCTTGCAAGCTTAAATTAATGCATTTGAAATGTAAAAAATACTTTTAAACCCAGTTTAAGAAAATCTCAAAGCCCAAGAACTTGCTTACCGCAAGTAATGTTAGCAGTAGCAGGAGCGGATCCATGTGGTTGCAAGAGTGCTGGAATATTTCTCCATTCGTGATTAGATTAATTGGCTTTTCAGCCGAGATTATCATCTCCCAGCCACTGCCCAAGCGCTGCTCGTTTTTGTTTATATCCCCTTAGCATTTTTCGGTTTGTAACAGAGTAATATGGTCACACGTGTCTCTGTGCCATTTGTTCACCCCACAAGCCATGCCTTGGGATGATAGCCACCAGTAATTACGTGTTGAAAATCTGTCTTAGGATGTGATGTTTTGAACCTGAAAAGGCCATTTCCCCCCTCATCGTTATCATTGCGAAGACAACAATTTTAAGCCTGTTCGATTTCCATATCTTGAGCGATTCTTTAATCCTTCGCTCCCCACATTTTAAGCTTCCAGGAACATTAATTAGTGGAACCATTATTAAGGTTATTAATACACGAAAAATAAATAGGTAAGCAGAGGGCATGGATGCAAGTGTCGTTTGTTTATGACCGCGCATATGATATAATCCTGATTTGTCCGGCAATTAAGGCGCGTGTCAACCCTGATATAATAATAAATAGCATGAGAAAGAGAAAAAAAAAGATTATTTGCTCCCGGGTCTATGGTGTCACACTCTCCCTCTCTACATAAGATCTACACACATCCATAGTAAATTCCATTTGATTTTTTATTAAGTAAAATAAAATACAAAAAAAAATACTATTTTCTCATGCCGCATCATCGTTTACCATGTTACGAAGATGATGTCATTTATTAAATCTTACAGGAGAGAGAGAGAGGTTTGGTCACTGGCGAGAAAGTTTTTAAATTTTTTCTTTATCTTAATTAGAAAGAAAATTAAAAATCTGTAGCTGTAAACTACTACGAAGGTAGTAGTAGTGTAGTAGTAGTCGTCGTATCTAGTAGTTACCTTATCTCAAAGAAAGTACTATATAAAAGGGGGAGAGTTTTCAGTTTTCACGGTAGCTTCTCCGTCGTGATTGGATCCATACAAATCATCTCTCAATCTCTATTTCTTCACTAAATAAATAGTTGAGAGAGAGAGAGAGAGGGTCGCAGCATTTTCAATTTAAAGGTGTAGTCTTTAACGACAGAAGCGGCTTCTGGGTGCTTATGTTTACTTACCCCATTCATGAATTCTTGCTGATTTCAGGGGTTATCAACAAAGGAACTTGTGCGCGCATATAAGGTATTGTTTTTCTCCCTTTTGGCTTTCTCTCTATTTTGCTAGATTTGATTGGACTGTGATATGATGATATTTCCTTGTTTTTGATTAGCTTACTGCATTGATCTATGTGGGTTATGGGTCCTTTTGTGGCGAGGTACTGATATATGCAGTGAATTCTTTTCCTATAAATGAACTTGCAACTGTGCATACTCATATCTAAGGCTAAGAGTAGCTCTATGGAATCGAAAGTGACTACATAAGGTTACCTTATTTTGAAAACATATCTGCTCTACTTCTCTTTGAATCCCAATTCTCCCCCTTTTCTTTTTTTGAACTCTTATGTGTTTAGTCTTAGAATTACCGATAAAGTTTATTCCTCTAAAAAATTTCAGTTTCTATTCATAGGCCCTATTTCTTTTTCATGGGTTTTGGATCTAAACACTCGCTGGAGTGACCATAAACTGAGATCCCATTTTCTTCCTTTCTTTTAGCTCATTTAAGTAAAATTAATTTTAGTTTATGCTCTATCTGATGTTCTAGCTTTGCCTTTTCCTTTGTTTCCTCCCCTGCGATTGGGGGTTGGAGTGGGGGTACTGATTCCTTTGAAATAAAGAATGTTTCTTTGCCTTCCTGGTCTCTTTTTTCTTTGCTTTTTTTTTTCTTAACTCATTTGAGAAATTCCTCTCTGAATTTCCCTGTTTCTATATTACAACTCCAGGTGAAAAATTATTGTGTATAAATTCCTAATTCTTTTCCAAAGTTTAATATTATTGTTGGGTTTTCAGGTTATAAAATGTCGGGGCCTCTGTATCGAGGTGCATCAGGGATACGGATCTCTGGGAACAGCAATGATTTATGGGACTCCCAAATGAAAGATAAGACAGAAAAGGAAGATTTGGATAGGAATCGTTCTTCTGATCAAAGTTATTTAGCACTGAGGTTTCCTTTTCGGGTGTTTTTTCCTGATAACAATTCTCCCTCCAAATATGGTAACGGTGAAAGTGGCTTTGCATCTGATCCATTCATTGTTGGGAGTCCAAGAAGCCGGCACAAGTTGACATTGCTACTTTTGAAGCTGAGCTTAGCTTTGATTGTAATTCTTGCCCTTATGGGTTCTTTCTGGTGGACTATCTCAATATCGACAATGTCAAGAGGCCAAATAGTACATAATTATAGGCGACTCCAGGAGCAGCTTGTTTCAGACCTTCGGGATATCGGAGAGCTTTCTCTTGGTTCCTCGAGGTTGCAAGAATTCGAATTCTGTTCTGAAGAGTCTGAAAATTATGCTCCTTGCTTCAATGTTTCCGAGAATCTTGCCTTGGGATATTCTGATGGTAGTGAGAATACTCGGCTATGTGGGCAGAGTTCAAGGCAAAGTTGCCTGGTGCTTCCACCGGTAAATTATAGGATCCCGCCTCGTTGGCCTACAGGAAGAGACATCATCTGGGTTGCAAATGTAAAGATCACTGCACAGGAGGTTCTTTCCTCTGGTAGTTTGACAAAGAGGTAAGTGCATGAACTTTACCGTATCACTTCCATTTCCCAGCTATCCTCCCCTGATTTCTCTTTTACCTTGGTTGCCAGGATGATGATGTTGGACGAAGAGCAGATTTCTTTTCGTTCAGTCTCTCCCATGTTTGATGGTGTTGAAGATTATTCACATCAAATTGCTGAAATGATTGGACTGAGAAATGAATCTAACTTTGTGCAAGCTGGGGTAAGCGCATATGATTTATTGCCTCTTGGGAACTATAATAGAAGTTTGGTCCTGTCTCATGTACTCACATAGTTTTAATAAATAGGGCAGCATTACTATAAACTGGTATTGGATGCAGAGTGGTTCGATGAACTAATAAGGAAAAGCTTTTAAAATAGCCTGTCAGAGTAACTAGTTTTCATAGTAACACCTTTTTACCCTGAAACTAGATTTGAGCGATATGCAGTCTAAAACGTATTAAACATATAAGCAGTCTTTGATTAGTTATCAAAAGGAAAAGAAAAAAAGAAGGGAGAAGAGGACAGAATTTTAGTGCTCTATGACCTCATGATGTCCTATGCTTTCAAGAACGGAAGTTTGCACCTTACTTGTATTCTGCAGCCACTGGATACTAGTTATGTTCTATGAGCAATTTGTATATTAATTAGCAATGTTTATTTCCTTATTTCTCAGGTAAGAACCATTTTGGATATAGGATGTGGTTATGGTAGCTTTGGAGCACATCTCTTTTCTAAGCAGCTCATAACTATGTGCATCGCAAACTACGAGCCTTCAGGAAGTCAAGTTCAACTTACTCTTGAAAGAGGTCTTCCCGCGATGATTGGATCTTTTAATTCGAATCAATTGCCATATCCTTCTCTTTCCTTCGATATGTTGCATTGTGCACGATGTGGCATTGATTGGGACCTGAAAGGTATTAGTTCTAATGTCCTAGCTAATGATCATCATGAACATTGTGTGCGATGTGTGAATATAAATGTGAACACATATCACATCATATGGGGAAAATTAAAATGTCAGCTATGCGATCTTTCTCGCTTAAAGTACACTTACAGTACATAATTGGCAGGAAAAACTGTGTCAATTTAGCCTTCACAGTAGAACTGTAGGACACATTATTGGATTATCAAAAGCCTGTGTTGCTAGGAGTTGGGATAAAGAGTACAAATTACTAGTAAACAATGTAACCATGATTTACCATGCATTTCTCCAATCTCCACTCCCCTTTTCCTTTTTCAAATTCTAATATTGCTGATCTATCTTAAAGGTATTTCTTGAAGTGCTACCTTGCCGACTTCATATTTGTTTTTTAATTTCCATTCTGGAGGTCTAGAGATTGAATAAGCGAAACAATTCATGGGCTACTAAGTACTCTCCGACAATGAGTTTCTTGGTTTTAAATCTGATTGCTGGAAAATGATTGCTATAAAGACGAGATGCCAACAACTGTTGACTTCAGAATCTTGTTTACTATTTATTGTGTGAAATTGCTACTTATTGTGCTACCTTGCCTACTTCATATTTATTTTCATTATGGAGGTCTAGAGGTTGAACAAGTGAAACTACTAATAAGCTACTATTAGCTTTCCTCTGGGTTTCTTGGTTTTAAATCTTATTGCTGGAAAATGATTGTCATACACACCGGATGTCTTCTAAAAGTGCACCTGCAACTGCTGGCTTCGGAATCTTGTTTGCTATTTATTGTGAAATTTGGTCAATGCAAGGCACAGATCTTAGTTTTTTTTTCTGATCTCACGGAACTAGCTTATTGTTGCACTACCACATACCACATGTGGATTATTAAAAGAAGATGGTCGTATAAAACTACTAAATATTCACTTTACATGCTGCAGATGGTTATTTCTTGATAGAAGCTGACAGAGTTTTGAAGCCCTGGTGGGTATTTTGTCTGGACTTCACCACTTACCAATGCTCGTAACAAAGAGAACCAGAAAAGGTGGAACTTTGTACGAGATTTTGCTGAAAATCTCTGCTGGGAGATGTTGTCACAACAAGATGAAACTGTTGTATGGAAAAAGACTAGTAAAAGAAGCTGCTATAGTTCTCGGTAATGCCATCGGCAAGATATCCACTTGCATATTGAATTTGTATTGATGTTAATTGAATTTGAATACCAGTATGGTAGGTAAAGAACATGCAAATATGCACCTAAGCATATATTTTGTAAATTTTTTTTTAAAAAAAAACTCTGCATGAACATGATGTACAGTACATGAGACCAGGGGGTGGTTCTGATTGATAGCTCAAACTGCTTTGTTATTCTAGGAAGCCTGGTGCAGGCCCTGCTACCTGCAACAAAGGTCATGATGTTGAATCTCCTTATTATCGGCCACTCCAAGGGTGCATAGCTGGGACACAGAGTCGTCGATGGATTCCTATCCAAGAGAAGACGACCTGGCCTTCTAGGTCTCACTTGAACAAGACCGAGCTTGCAATATATGGTAATTGATACTCTTTTTACATGAATTTGAATTTGGAACAGCATCTTTGTGGACTTTAGCAAAGATCCCTTTGCCTTATGTTCTTGTTATCTATATTTTATCAGGTCTGCATCCAGAAGACTTTAGTGAAGATGCAGAGAATTGGAAAACAACAGTCACTAATTACTGGTCTGTTTTGTCACCAATAATATTCTCTGATCATCCAAAGAGACCTGGTGAAGAGGATCCTTCTCCACCTTATAACATCTTCCGAAATGTACTAGACATGAATGCTCATTTTGGCGGTTTCAATGCTGCACTATTGGAAGCCGGGAAGTCTGCATGGGTAATGAATGTGGTCCCAACTAGTGGACCAAACTACCTTCCCTTGATACTGGACAGAGGCTTTGTCGGTGTACTGCATGATTGGTAACTCTACCATCTACTCTTCTTTCTTTCTTTTTTCCAGCTTATCCATGGAAACATGTATTTGTTTTCATATTCTTGTCTTAGCAATTGGCTACTCAACTATCAGATGCAATGTCAGCTATTTTGTTTGGATGATGAATAGGCAGTTTTAGTGCATTTTTTGCTAGATTGGAAACACTCTATTCATGTTTGGTTATCTACTCTTCCTCTTCCCATTCCTCATTTGGTTGTCCACCCTCTCCTCACTTTCTCCGTGTGATTGCTCGCTAATGCCTTTCTTGGTGAGTTAACCTGATTGAATAAGAGGAATAATATTCCTTTGAAACTAGTAAAGACTTCACCTGCTGATCTCAATGATTCACTACGGTGGTGTACATTCTAATTGTGGAATAGCAGATAAGGAAACTGAAATTATGCAATTTCAAATTTATTTTTCTTCAGAGATCAACTGCATTTGCTCTCCTTGGGCTTGGTTTCAACGGTTAATGATAACTAATTGGAGGAATATATGAACTAATTTGGTGAAGACAATTGAGGATATGTTATCATGCTGGATATTTTTTGGGTTTGAGTTGCTCATTTAAGAATTTTGGTATGTTTATGATCGACTTCGTAGCACAGTAGGTCAAACTTAACTCTGGGTCTTGCATCAGTTACTGAAGAGGTTAGGTTCGTTTCTTCATTAGAGTCGGGATACAAGAAAGAGTAAAGTTATTTCATGTCTTCAACCCTAGATTCCGTGTTCTTCTTTTTCTTCTTCTTCAAACTGTTATGCTTTTCTTATTGCTTGTTTTTCCACTGATTTGACGGATTATTTCCATGGAAGGTGTGAGCCATTCCCGACGTACCCTAGAAGTTATGACTTGGTGCATGCGGAAGGGCTCTTAACCCTACAAACCCATCAGCAGCGCAGGTGCACCATGCTGGATCTATTTACCGAGATAGATCGGGTACTTCGTCCAGAGGTACCTAATTCAAACTTTCCTCTTTTTCAATTTTTTAGCTTGTTTAGCTGTCGTGGCTAAGGTGGAGAATACTTTTAATACAAGACAGGACAGATAGTCTGTATACATTATTATTATCTGTGTCGAGATCAGAAGCAACGAGAAGTTCATTGGGTTCCATCTTCACTTTCTAACATCTCTGCACAGTTAGATTTTAAGATGTGGTTTATGTATCAGAAGAATTTAGATGCACTGATGCTGGTGATTGGTGCAGGGTTGGATAATAATCCGCGACACAGCTCCACTTGTAGAATCAGCAAGAATGCTGACTACACGGCTGAAGTGGGATGCTCGAGTTATAGAAATCGAAAGTAACAGTGATGATAGACTACTGATCTGCCAGAAACCCTTCTTCAAGAAACAAGTAGTCTCCTCATGAGTTTTTCCAAAAGGGAACTCGAGAAAGTTAGATCATACTATTCATATTCATTTTGTCATGTTAATTAATGAACATGAAGCTTCACATATAAAGGAGGATAAAAAATTTTGAACAGAAAGAAGAAAGCAGAGGAGAGGAAACAAATGAAAGGTGGTGGAACCAACCACAACTCCTACGAAGCAGCAAGGCTTACGTAGGACCATGTAATTACTGGTGCTGGGCAAATGAGAAGTATAGAATAGGATTTAATTTAAATTTATTGTCCATTTTTCATGTGATGTCGAATCAGAACACTATACAACCACATGATTAGATTGTGGAGATTATTACAGAATAAGCAAGGTCCTACTTTACAGTGTCGTGTATAAAAATGCTTCTCAGCTCATTCATTCTCGTGAAGCAGTTTTTCTTTTCCTCATCCTTCTCTTGTTACTTTCTCTTGTCAACTCCTTGGAAACTATATTACTAAGAGGAGGAGAGTGTTTGAGGTTGCGTTTTTTAGAAATTTTAAAATCATCTTTGATATTAAATTATCTAGAAACCCTAAAAAGTTTTGTTTAAAACAAAAATAAATAAATTCAAAAGGCACTTCTTAAGTGCTTCTCAACACCGCTTCATGCTCCATCTGCAGCTCCCTCCCCTTTCCCCCGCCCCCCCTTGTCGTCAGGTAAAAAATTAACTTGGTCTTCCCCAGCAGGGTTGTATCCTATGAAGTGCATGAAGGACCGTATGGGATCCACCTGTAGCACACCGGTTCTTGATTAGATTTTAGGAATCATATTATTAATGTTTTGGAGATGGTGAAGTCAATCATGGTGACGAGCCCACCTCGTATTCTATTTTAATGAAAAACTATTTATTTAATATTTTATTTCTAATGGACTACTGTAAAAAAAAACTCAAAATAAGGAGTCGGAAAGAATGAAACTAAATGTACGACTTTGATGTAGCCCATCATACTAAAAGCCCTCTTCGCGAGTAAGAACCATAGTTATTAATTCCATTCCGGGTACCGTTCTGGTTTTTTGTTTGGAACGGAACGTTCCGGTTTAGGTGTATTCCGGCGTTCCGTTCCGGTTTTGTACTGTTCATATTTATTTAATTATATATATGAAAAAAATAAAATATTAATTTAACAAGTATAATTTAAATTCAATATAAATGAACTTTAAATTATACAATACAAACATAATCTCAAAATTAGAAACATCTTTAAAATTCCAAAATATTATGAAAGTAAAATGTTCTAAAATAAAAGAAAAATACATCAAACATCTTCTACATCATTAATATAAAAATAAAGATCTTCTACATCTGGCGTTAAAATGACCGTTGGATCAAGACCATGTGTCAGCTGGTCACTTCTCCTGGCAGACTGAATGCTTGCCGTCGGATGAGCATCTTCTAATCCACCGGTCATCATCCTTCTTCCATCTGGTCGCGTCCCCAACCGTTGGATCACTTTCGCACACCAACCCTTCCAAATGGCAGACATACTCTCCGTTGGATTATTTCTTATCTCGAGCATCTTCTTCATTCTCGGCATTTTCAAAAACTTCACGGACAAGCCTTCTTTCTCTTCTTTCTCCTTCATCGTCGTCCCCCGTCTTCCGAGCTCTTCCCCATGGATTTCGGCCTCAAGATCACCACATTCATCTCCTAGATCATCATCATCACCACCTAGGTCATCTTCATCACCTTCTTCACGTCTTCCTTAATGAAAGGGTCTATTTCAAAAGGCACCTTCTTTTGTTTCATCTTCTCTTCTCGTAAAGATGAAGAGAAGAAGCCATCAAAGAATGGGACTTTTACTAGTTTTCCTTCTTTCGGGTTTTCTTCAATCTTTCATTTTGCAAACTCTCAAGCAAGCCCGGGATCGTCGAAGTGATGTTCCAGTAGCAGATTGAAAGAGAGTGGAGATTTGGGTTGATTTTTGATGGATTATCGACTGAGCTAGGGGTTAAGAGATGAAAATTGATTTGGGAATTTTTTGAAATCGGGTTGAATGATTGAATTTCGTGTGTTTTGTCTTGTCCCGAAGCTAACGCCTGCATCTGAACCCCAGGGCGTTCCGAATCGTCGGATTTTGACCGGGACAAAAAAGCGTCGCCCGTTTTGTCCCGGATTTTTGCATTGGGGATCGGGCCATTCCCGGCCGTTCGACTAAAAGCGAGCAGGGATCAATAACTATCTAAGAACAACGATGTAACCTGCTGGGTTACGAAATAAACTGTTTGTTCTAAAGAGATTATCCTTTAATGGTTGGATACTAGTCATCATTCCCCATGGAGATAGAAAAAATTTAAAATGAAATGAACATGATTTAAGTGTTTATTAAAAATAATGACACCTTTATTATTATTATTATTATTATTATTATTATTATTATTATTATTATTATTATTATTATTACTCTTATGTTTAATCTAAATTATTTAATTAAAATATAATGATAAAATTTATAACATGAGCAGTTTTGTTGCTAACGAAAAATAAGAGAGATCCCACATTTCATCTTCAAAAAGTTGTTTTTATTTCCTTCTACCCGGACACAGTCTAGAAGTCACAAGTCAACGAGGTAAGATCTCAAGTTGAATTAATAAAGTAATTCAAAACATCTCACAAATTGATCAAAGACCGACCTTAGCTCAGTTGGCAGAGCGGAGGACTGTAGTGGGTAAATAGCCTAGTTGCCATCCTTAGGTCGCTGGTTCGAATCCGGCAGGTCGGATATTTTTGGATCTCCATGAAGTTTTTCACTACTATCAGAGCCCAAAAGCACCTGATCAAAATAACCAATCACAGCCATAAGATAAACTACCTCCAAAAATCATTTTCCATGGCTTGGCGCCTCTTCCTCTCCAAATCCATCTCCTCCAAAACCCTAGCCTCTCCTCTCCTCCAAAACCCTAGCCCTAACCCCTTTTTTCCTCTCTTCTCGTCCCATTTCTCCACTTCCTTTCTTGTGACTAAAACCCCAAAAAAACACAAGAAAAAACGCGAAAAACAGAATCCCCACGCACCAGGCTCGTACAGCACCTCTCCACTCGGATTCCCCAATTTGAATCTCTCCTCGAACGCGACTCTTACTTTCGATTCCTCACTAAATCCAAACAATTCCTCTCACAACAACCAGAACGCATTCTCCGCCTTGACGATGCTGGAAAGCTCCACCAAGAACTTGGTTTCCCTCGCGGCCGCAAAATCCACCGCTTCCTACAACGCCACCCTCTCATTTTCCAAACTTACCGCCATGCTGATAACAAATTGTGGGTTGGCTTTACAGATTTTATGGAGGAATTGCTGGAGGAAGAAAAGGAAATTATGGATTCAGTGGAGAGTGATCGCGTTAATAAGGTGCGTAAGCTGTTGATGATGTCGAAGAATAAAAGGATTCCTTTGAGTAAGATTCATCACTGTCGGTTATTGCTTGGAATTCCTGATGATTTTAGAGATAGAGTACCTAAATATCCTGATTATTTTAGAATTGTTGTTGAGAGTGATGGGAAGAGGGTTTTAGAATTAGTGAATTGGGATCCGAGTTTGGCGGTGAGTCAATTGGAAAAGGAGTTTATGGTTAACGAGGAGAAGGCGAAGAGGGTGTTTAAGTTTCCGATAAAGCATGGGAAGGATTTGGATTTGGAGGTGGAGGATACAAGGAGGTTGAATTTATTGAATACATTGCCATTGGTTTCACCGTATAGTGATGGAGAGAGATTGGAGTTGTGGAGTTTAGAGGCGGAGAAGTACAGGGTAGGGATTTTGCATGAGTTTTTGAGCTTGACTTTGGAGAAGAGGGCGTCGATACATCATATTGTGGAGTTCAAGGAGGAGTTGTGCTTGACTAAACATACATATGATATGCTTAAGAAGCAGCCCCGGACGTTTTATCTTGCGGGGACAGAGATGAATTGGGCTGTATTCTTGAAAGATGCTTATGATGAGAATGGGAGTTTGACTGACAAGGATTCACAGGTGGTTTTCAATGAGAAACTGTACAAGTATGCTCAAATGAAGGAAGGGGAATTGCACTAAAGTCTATGGAAGAGTTGACTTCATGGGTGAACCCTAACCTTATTCGGTTCATTTTATTACATTATAAGCAGCAATCTGGAGATTCTAATTTGAGAGCAGTCACCCCACTGTTGATAAACTCAACCCGCTTTTCCCTGAAAGATCATTGATGTCCTAATCATGTTCAATTATGATCCTCTTAACTCCATAATCTCATTGTATCTTTTCGTGCAACGACTTGAGTCGACAGTAGTAGAAAGTCATGGTGGCTTGATATATTATTGTGGACTTCCGCCATTTGAGTTTTCACTTATTTATTTTCAATGACCCCATCTTTGAGGCAAATACCGGCGCCGTTTCTCTATTACTATAATGGTTTCGCGGGGAATAATTTCAAGGTCCTGAGTTATGAAAATTACAAACACTCATTATCAGGTTCAATTTTTGCCTGGGATCAGTTTTTCTGCCTCACAACGGCAGTGTCTATTATCTATATTATTCTCCTTTTCTTTTTCACAAATAGTCTTAAAAATTTTTTGGCTTCACCGGTAATTGATTTACGATGGCTGTAGTTAGATCACATCTGCTATTCAAATAGTTATGCAGTAATTAATATAGGCGAATCTTCCTGGAGGTGGAGATGAAGTATAGACAGATGTTGACTCAATGCAGCATTACTTTGCGTGCTTGGTTTCAGGTTATGGGTTTCTTCTTCTCTTTTGTGTCGTGTTTTCGTTCTCAATTTATTCATTAAGAGAAATGCAGCAGCCATGAAAGTATTTATTAGTACTTGAACGAAGTGACAAAATTAAAATTCAGGAGCTTCTGTTACTGCCTCCTTTTCTTCTCATTTTAAGACCCTTGTGGCTTGAATGAAGAGAGAGTGCTCTAAAAATGCTGTTTAGCTTATTAGCAGCTTTGATAAAGTTGGTGGTAACTCTCAATATTGTGTTCCAAGTCTCACGCACGCACTCATGTACAAACATGAAGCGCAAACCAAAATCTATGAGAACTGTTGATGCATGTGCCAACACAATCAATGTCCTTGTAATTGAAGTGCAATGATGCCTAAAAAACAAAAACCATATGGCAGATCTTATCTGCAACAAATAAATATCTGATGAATCATTTCTTGTGGGGTTTGGGTACAGGAAGCTCCAAAACTGGAAACAGATACGATAAATTTACATCTTATTCTACCACAATAAAAAAAAAGAAGCCCAAACCACCACCACCACCACCACCACCAAACAGATACAAATAAACAAAACAAGAAATTTCCCATTGAACGCAGAACATGTCCCGCTGGAAAGCAGTCTTCGGGGAATTAATAATGATAAAATAAAGACCCTTCGTTTGCTAAAAGTGCTTTAAGGAAGTGTGACCAAGCCACACCGACCCTCAGCCAAAAAGCCGTGGAGAGAGAGTTCACAGAGAGATCAAAGGATGATAGGTAATTCGACCCATTCCCATCCAGCGAGTTTAAAAGCACTTTCGAAAACTGGTGAGAAATTATTTAAAAAAAACTTCTCAGAATGGGATCGCGATTAACGGGATGAAGAAGCATGTGCAGAGGACATTGTCTTTAGGTGATGAGTCCGGCTCTTTGACCTGTCCCTGCTTTTGTGCGCACCCCCAACACTGCCCCTTTGCATACCGGAGATTGAGCCGCTAGAGGTCACTCTCTTTACTGCTTTTCTCCGATAGCTCCTGCTGGTTCCAAGGGCAGCTCTGGCAACGCTATCTGCGAGAACTTCTCGTGCTCGCTGAGGTTTAATGGGTTGCTTGTTCAGATACACTAGCTTAGGGAGGAGGCCACAAATTGCCCTGCGAAGCTGGTCATCGCTGATGTTGCTCTGAACTGGATTGCCCAGCAGATTCAGAGCTTGCAGTGAGTTGTAGTTCGCAACGAGCTGGCCCAGAGCTTTTGTTGTTGTTATCTTGTTAAAGCTCAAGTCCAAGACTGTAAGCTTCAGGAGCCTGTGCAGCCCCTCGACATCACTGGTCTTGTTCCCAGCAAGATAGAGTTCCTTGATTACTGTACAGTTCGACAACCCTGATATAAAAGCAAACCAGGATAAACACATGGAACCATATAACTGGGAAATATTATTTCCCAAGAAAAACACTGCATGATTTAAAATGAGTCTGGTGGCATGAGATTTATTAGAAATAAAGCACCTTGTCCTATTCGAGAAATGCGATTGTAACTGAGATCGAGTACCCGCAATCGGGTGAGCTCTCTAAGTCCTTCAATGGTGTTGATCTTGTTTCTCGATAGGTTGAGTGCGTGCAGGCCCTTCGGCAATGATCCTGGGGTAATTTGGACTGAGAAGAACAAATGAAGCTTGGTTATCACCAATATGTCCATTTAACAATTGACATTTTGCTTCTGCTAAAAGCATATACCTATGAAGTTGTTTGACAAGTTAACCGATCGAAGACTGGAGAAACGTGATGTGGTGGGAATAGCTTTTAAGCCAATGCCTGAGATGTGGGCAACAGTTGAGGAAGAATTAAGCGACTGGATCACACTATTGGCATGCAAAATCTCCTCTGAGAGATTAAAATCTGGGCGTGTCATGGCTCTTCCTGGTGATCTGCCGGTATCGGGAGAGGGTGGGAAGACAATGTCGTCGCCACCCCTAACACCATTGCTATTATCGTAAGCATCAAGAGGAGGGGGCTGGGTCTCAAGATCCTTGACCCATTCATCCACTCTTGAAAACGGGGATGACTCTATTGAGAAAGCAACCCACTGATTCTGGGGCCACAGGCCAGAAATCCCAGCATGAAAGCCATTCCAGCTCTGACTGTCCTCTTCGTTTTTGTCATGGCCCTTGTTCATTGACTTTCCTGTGAATGACCCAGGTGATTGCATTTTACTCATGGCTCTGTTTGGTTCAAGTGTATCTGATGAATAACCGCCTTGCTGATTCAAAAGCTTACTCACAGCCGGTTGCCGTGGTTTTACAAGCCAGGGTTTGTGAAGGTTTCTGTGGCTCCAGAGGAACAATTTCCACCACAGCCTTCTACTCCTAGAGGGTAGAACTTGGCTGGAAGAGTGCTTCTTCAACATCACCCTGTCAGCACTGCGACGGCTTATTACAGATGAGGGGCTGATGGGATCTCTTGCTTTCTCAGCCAGTCCCCGCAGTTCTTCAGAATACTGGGGTGTTAAAGGGAACTGGGCAGCAATTTTCCTTAGAACTTTGCTTGTTTCCAGATTAGAACAGGACCGTTTAAGCTTCGGCGAACCCCATAACTCAGCCCTCCCGGTGCCAGGATCACTAACATGTCCACTTTGTATCACATCAATACCCTTTTCATAAACTTTTTTCTCAGATTTCTTTGCATGTTGTTCATTACCCATGGTGTCAAGCGAATCAGAGGAATCCAGCTTCATATTTCTTGCAAAAGACACTTCGCCGGAATCGGCCGCATGGGATTGGAGATCAAAGTCAGAAAAGTCCCTTTTCAATGAAACATTCTCTTCTTGCTCATCTTCTCCTTCATAAGCTACCTCTGCTGCTTCATCCACAACAGGACTCTCATGGCTCAGCACCTGGACATTGATTGAATCCTTCTGAACATCTAAAGGTACTGGCACGCCAAAAGATGTGGTTTTCAACTTATCGCTTTCAGAAGGTTCCGCCGGATGTTCAAGCTTGATTTTCAGGGTTTTAAGCGCCGTGTCAAAGTCGGCAGTTCTTGATGTTTGCTTATCAATCTAAGATCCAGCAATAACAACAACAAAAAAAGAGTTAAAAAGGAAGCAGATCAGAGGCTAAAAAATAAAACAGACAAGTTTACACAATCCTCATTCCCCTAATCAATTATCACCTTCTCATTCTTCTTCCTCCCAATCAGAACAGAACAGCAGTTGAATTTCATCTTTTTGGAAGAAAATGGCCAAGCTCGAATTTCCTCAACAGAAACCCAGATAAGATAAGCACTCCTGATTTATCCTTTTCTCCTTGTTACTTCTATTATGCTGTTGCTTGTTCTATCCCGTTGATGTTTACATCTCTACTACTGCAGAGTAGGCCAGATACAAGCTGATTGAATGATCAAATGTTAACCGTAATCAACGGGTAGCCGCCAAACCGATGACCAGTCGTAATAGCATAATAATGATGACGAGAATGGTGTTCGAGGAGACGGAAGCAAAGTCTGAACACTCGCTCCTGTTCGAGGAAGTATCACTCGATAGTCGGCCAGAGTTGTATAAGCAGTAGCTTCTCTCCAGAAGCTTCTCAGAATCTTTCCTCAAAACTTACCCTGCAATCTATATGCTGCAAGAAATTCAGTTAAACAAAACAAGACACGAGAAAAAAACTCCAGACGCCCCGTTACAATACGAACAGGTTCCAAAATATCGAATTTCTGGGGAAAAAACCACCAGCCCTTCTCATTCATTCATCAATTAAATATGATTCAAAACAATCACCTGTATTCTTTCTTCTAGATATAAACCAAAATTGTGCATCGAAGAAAGAGAGTAGAATGATACCTGTTGAAGCTGAGCAAGAAGGTAGGAATTTACAGTTTACTTTCAGCCAAGAAACGCATAACTAACAGAGAGAGAATCATATGAAAAGTGCGGTGCTCTTATGGCGGTGGTGGCTGGGGGAAACTGGCAGGAAGGAGGGGGCCCTGAAATAAAACCACAAGCTATTTTTTTGGTATTTGGTGCCGTGAAGAAGAGCATAAGACAGGTACGCGCATGTTAAACGGCTGTCGTTTAAACTAACCTGCGACTCTCATTCTCTTGTAGAAATTAAATAATTCTAAATTAAATGCTTCTTTATAAATTTTGCCATCCCATTTCTCACCTGCTACAACGCAACCTCTCGTATTAAAAAAAAAAAAAAAACAAATTGATAATTATTTACTTACCATAAGAAAACAAAAACGCACTGTTCGTTACATTTCTTTCTTCCAGTGATCAAATTTTAATAAGGCCATCAAGATTGCCTCATTTTTTTTTAAATAATAATGATAAAAAAAAAAGGGATCTATATGAAAGGTTAGTTTTCAAGTTTTTGAAGATAAATGATAGGCAGGATAGTTAGTAGTTAATAAACCTAAACCACCTCTGCATGTTTGTAAGTGTGTTTGAGATTTTGAAGTTGATTTTAAAAATATTTTTTAGTTTAAAAAAATATATTAAAATAATTTATTTTTAAAAAAGAAAATATAAAGTATAAACACGTCAAAATGATCTAAAAATATCAAATAATTTTAATTTAAAAAATAATAATTTTTTTTATTTTTTTTATTTTTTCAAAAACACTTTACAAATATATTTTCAAAAAACCCCGAAATATAAATAAATAAATTATACTGATGTATCTGTAAAGATCTTTCGGTAAGAATAGAGGAAGAAAAAAAAGAGTTTTAGATGACACTAGTAGAGTTGCCCGCTTCGCCGGGGTTTTTTATCTATGTAGAAAATTGATTGATTCTATAAATGTTGTATTTTGTTATTTTACTATTTAATTAATATAATTGTAATTGATAAAATCTGTTAAAAATGGTTTTTTTCAACCAAAATACGATTGAATATTGCTATTGCTAAAAAACTTTCGATAAAATTTGTTAGAAAATTTGTTAAGAAGGTCGAATGATTTATAAGAAATTTGTTGTCACTGATACTATGGTTTAAAAGAAAAAACGAAAACCCGATTAAAAAAGAACAATTAACTTTGACACTAAAAAATCAAAAATACATGTGAAAAAAACGTTACCGTTTCTTAAAGGGAAAAAAAAGGGTCTAAAATATAAATTTAAATTCAAAGCCAATTTTTTTTTATCAGATTTATTCATCATATTATTATATTAAATATATTTAAGAATACCGATATTAATTTTTTTTTGCAAGAAATTGTATGTCATTTTTTTTCTCTCTATATATTTTTTAGGCCGATAATATTAAATAAATATTAAACACATATACTTAGTCTCACATACTATATAGTGTGATCGAAATGGGAAGTGATTTTTTATATTTTTTTAATTGTAGATAACCTAGGTAAATTTGTAAAAAAAAATTTGAGTTGCTTTTTTTTCCCCCCAAGTAATATTAGATCCGACACATCATAAATAAAAATGTTGTAATTTGTTTTAAGAAACGAAATATAATTTTTTTTTACGTGCTTTAATCACTTATTTGCTATCTAAAAGGAACAAGTGTAGTCGAAACGGAAAGTGCCTTGTATATTTTTTTAATTGTAGATAATCTAGGCAAATTTGTTTACCTTTTATTTTTTTTTGAGTTGTATTTTTTTTCCCCTGGGTAATATTAGATCTTAAATATGAAAATTTGTTTTTAAGAAATAAACTTCAACAAAAGAGCATAAAATTAAAAATTCAAAGCCAATATTTTTTTTTACTTTATAAGATTTCTTTATTATATTATTATATTAAATGTATTTAAGAATGTTGATATTAATTTTTTTTCTTGCAAAAAAAATCCGAGGTCAATTTTTTTTTCTCTTTATATATTTTTTAGGCTGATAACATGCAATAAATATTAAAATATATAATAATGACTTGTCCGCCATTTAAAAAGGAATAGTGTAATCGAGACAAATGTGACTCAGTATCGGGTTTTCTAATTGTAGGTAACCCTACATGAATTTGTCTATTTTTTTTGTTCTTGAGTTGTCTTTTATCCCCAATAATATTATATATAAAATGACTATTGCTATTATTGCAAGAACAATTAAAATTATAAAATTTTAACGGAAGAAAAAACACTCAAAAACATTAACAACAGAGTAAGCAAGAAAAAATAACAACTATTATTATTATTATTATTATTATTATTATTATTATTATTATTATTATTATTATTATTATTATTATTATTATTATTATTATTATTATTATTATTATTATTATTATTATTATTAGGAAAAATGTAACAATTATTTGATAAGCATTACAAATTTCAATAGGGATTTAAATTATAAATGAAAAGTTGAAGGGCTGAAATGAAAATCACATTTATTATCAATTTCAATCCAAGGACAATATTGCAAAAATTCAAACCTGTGTACCGAATTTAATGACGAATTTGGACCTAATCCGGAAGAACAAAAGTTGCAGGACCGAAGTGAAAGATGCACATTTAATTAATTTCAACCGGAGGGACCTAATTGCAGCAAATTAAAACTAATGTAACAGAAGTGAAAGGTGCAGGAAAGGAAATTGAAAGTTGAGGGACCGAATTGCAAAGGTTGAAAACACTGGGTCCTCGCCTGCACTGTTACGTGCAGGGGAGAGAGAGAAACGTTGCCGCCGTCTTCAACCGGCCGCCGCCGCGTACACGGACATCTTGTGTAAAAACGCGCCGCACCGGGAGGACGACCAACAGGAGGCGTACCGGATTAGGCGCCGGTAGCTCATTTCCGGCCACCGTATCATACGGCACGCGCCACTTGAAAGGGGCGTCAGGGTGGAAAATCGCCGCCGTCGCGTGAAAGCGCACGCTCCCGGCATGATTTCGGAAAATATATAAATAATAATGGTTAGTTACCGTTATGTCCCACGCCCTTAAATAATCGATTTTTTGTCTTATCGGGGGCTATAACCGTCTTTAGCCATTTCAAAAAATATTAAAAAAAAATATAACGGGAGTGCGGCGGGCCGGGACCGGACCGGACCGGTCCGATGCAGCGTGCAATGACGCCGCACTCTCGATTCCGGCAGTTATTTACCCCTCAGCCGAACACTATTTTGTCCTATTATCAGGGCCAAAATCGCCATTACACTGTTCATAAGCGAAAAAAAAAAAAAAAAGGTGGATGAACAACCGCGACGCACGAATTGAAAATGTCCAGTCCACAGTGCACATGAGTCACAGTGCACAGTGGACGAAAACCCGAGCTGTTTTAGCTTACTTGTTAATGACTGTCAAGTCATGGCAGATCAGATTCAGACATTCAAGGTTTTCATGATTATCGTGATTTTTAATTATAAGTATTGTTTATATTATCTTTAAAGTGTTTTTTATTTAAAATTTAATTAAAATGATATTTTTATTTTTAAAAAAAAATATTTTTTAATATAAAGCATATAAAAATATATAAAAACATCCAAATATAAAAATAAAATATTTTCAATATTTTTCAAAACTACTTCTCAAACATCCTTCAAGCTTGCGGTTGAAGATTACCTGAACGTCCTTATTATTTGCTAAAGGCTGAGAATATGGTTGCGGGTCTAACATCACGGGACAAAAACCACGACCGGCTCAGCATCTTGGCTCTACTCTGGCTAAAATATATCTTTTTTGGGGGTGGTATTTAGTTTGATTTTTTTTTTATTTAGCCTCTTAATGGTTACGGATCACAGTGAATGCTCTATTATTAAAAAAAATATTTAAAACAAATTAATACGGCACGCAAAAGATTGTCTATAACACCTTTTTTTTTAATATATATACACTGGCCCTGCTATTAAATGTGACTCTGGATTATTGTCTGTGGTCCCATTGCCATTGTCAATTCAAATTGACATGAGCTTTTTAATTATTATATATTTTCATACTTTCAAGTTTTAACTACATATAAAATCACTCTTTCCTAAGTTAGTAGTAATTTTTTTCTAAAGTGTTTTATTGAATTTTATATTAAAATAATATTTTCTGAACAAAATTAAATTTATTTTTAAAATTAACATATTAAAATAACATGATAATACTAAAAATAACTTAATTGAAAGCAGAGAAGAAAATAAGATAAAATTTTAAGTTTTTTCAAAAACTTTTTTTAAATACAAACAGACAACTCTTTTACAACAAGAGTTTTGATTAGTTTTTATGCACGTTAGTTTTCATTGAAAATTATCTAATATTCAATTGTTTCTTAGATATTTTCTATTCATTCTGAATAAAGTATTTTATTATAATAAAGAAACAAATTCAAATTAATATCTAAATTATATAAACAATTATAATTTCACTAAAATCCAAAATTAAGGGCATATATACTTATGCTCTTAATTCATTATATATACGTGCGTGCGCACGGACGCATATTACTTCTGGAACTTGTTGTTACATAAACTTTCATAATTTTATAAACATGTTTAGAAATTGAAACAATATTGCTTCACATTGTCATAAGACAATTTAATATTTTTACGTGACAAAAAAAAAAGTGATATCGAGAGCTTTGGTTTTTATTGCTATGCATATGAACAATTTGATAGCTCTATGAAAGTTATATTTTAAAAATAAATTTAGTTTGATCACAAAAAAATTAAAAATACTAAATTAATGATATACTAGTGAATAAATAAGGTCATAGTCCAAATGGATTTTTCATTCATGACCATACTAATTTTTAGCACGACCATATTAGAATTATCATAACATTATTCATCATTTTTTTATTTACAAAAATTCAAATTATTTTAATTTGAGTTTAAAGTAATTCACATGAGGGCTTAAAATTTTATGAATCCCTTTAATAAACAAGAATATTCTATAATAAATAAATAAATTCAAATCTAACAATTTAATATATTTGATGTAATTATGCTAAT
This sequence comes from Salix viminalis, assembly GCA_029228465.1. NCBI lineage: Eukaryota > Viridiplantae > Streptophyta > Magnoliopsida > Malpighiales > Salicaceae > Salix > Salix viminalis. Next base: position 10,778,292 of record CM055427.1, read on the forward strand.
TTTCAAATATTAATTTTTTTATTTGATTGATCTCAAACAGTTCTAGATTTTTTTATGGTTATATAGAGTACAAATAAGGTACCATATTTATATGAATGACTCAAAAAATATTATATTATTTGGGATTTTCTTTAATGTTTCAATTAATGGTCTTATGATATTAATAAATGCATTCTATTTTCATCTCCACTTTGTAAATCTTTTTTTTTTTACTTTTCATTTCAAGTTGATCAAAAAATAATTCATCTTTATAGTTAAAATATCTTTTAAGAAAAAAGATAAATAAAATGTGTTCTAAAAAATCAACTTTGATGAGATTGCGAGAGCTTCACAGTTAGATTCTATAAAATAATTTACCTCAAGAAGAGTGGTGTTGCAAGCATCCCGTGTATAATTTGTTATTTGAAGTTATATATTAATCTCTTTTCTATTGTTTTATCTTGATATCATGATATAGGTTATTAGTTTTGCAGAATTTTTTTGAATAGATTGTTTTTTGAAAAAAAAATGTTTTGTTTATATTTACATTTTTTAAAGATTTTTTTTCATACTAATAAGATTTATCTTATAAAAAATAGTTATTTTAAAATATTATTTCTAATATATTCGAATTTATTATTTTATTCACTTGATTTTATATGTGTTTTTATTTTTTGTATATTGTATTGATTTAATTATAAAAAGTATAGACAAGCAGGTAAAAATCTCATTTGATAAGATTAAATATCTTTATTTATATTTATTTTTTATTTTTTCTAAATTCTCTTTTAGTTGCGGTTAATGATTTTATTTATTCAATTAAATACCTAGATTATTTTTTCAATTCACACTTATTGTTTTATATTAAAAAAACATATAAAAAAGTTTATTTTCCCAGCGTGTCGTACATACGTGATATATCTTATTTCTTTGTGCGTTTGAAATGGCAGCAGCGTGTCGTACGCACCACCGTACCTTGCCACTTCACGTCTTTCCCTTTCAGTTTCTCTCAACTAGCCCACGAATCTTCATGGGTGTTTGCTAACGTGTTTTAAAGATATTTTTAAAAAAAATATTTAAATATTTATTTATTTTTATTTTAAATTACTTTTTTCAAATAACAGTAATTTAACTACCAAACAAACTGTTATTCAATTTCTACGAACCACGATCAAGCCAAGTTGCCCGCTCCATAAAAATCTCCACCGAGTACCGACCTCAAAATATCATTAACGTTAACATTAACAAAACAACAAAGAGAATATCGCAAAATACTATGAAATGAGATAATATATTTTTTACTCTTTCTTTTAATTAAAATCTTCAACAAAACAATTTTTATGTTATTTTTATTAAAATTTCACCATTTAATATTACATTATTTTAAGAATTATACTTTACGTATTTTTTAATTTTTATTGGATTACATATTACTCTTATAAAATTATTTTTTTCTCTTGATTTTAACTTTTAATATTAGATCTATTAAAGGGTATTAGAGGGTAGGGTTTCATGTTTTTCATTGCTTGATTTCTACTAATTTATCATCATATCATAACTAAAATCACGAGTTTAATAAATTAATGCAGATTTACTAAATTTTTTTAGCTTTTTAAAATGATTTTTTTTTACTAACAAGGGCCATGACAGGCAGACCTATCACATCCTTAAAAATTCGAGTCCCATACGATAAAAAGAAGAGGATCTTACCTGGATTTGTCCGCAAAGCTTGTGGCTGGAATGGTGATGCTCACCATGGCCACATGAAAGTTGCGTTGCCTATTTATGAAAGATAAAAAATGCCAAATATTTGTTGGGATGTTTTGGTACGATCGAAAATATCACCTTACTTGATGCAGCGAAGAAGCGCTGCGTCAACCATGTAGTAGGGAATAAGAGGTTTATTCTGTTTTATATTATAATTCACCATAAATTTATAATATCGTTAGCTTCATAATCTTGATATTAATAACAAAATAACAACCTCGTTAATAAAAAAAAGCGCTGCGTCCCATTTCCTTTCAAGCACTTTTTAGCCACCTCGGTTAGGACAACGTTAAGTGTACTATGTTGTACAGAAATATCAGATTGATTGCTCCAGTGGGTCTGAACTGCTTAATAAAATCAAATGTTTAAAGCTTGTAAATCAGATCTAATAGTATAATATATTCAAAGTGGCAGAGATATAACAATCATAGCATGCATACTAATAGTATAATATATAATAAAATTAAAATAAACAAAACCTCTTATTTGTTGAAGCATTTTAAAAAAAAATGTTGTTCATGATAAATTATTTGTCCTTAATAGGGTGTTTAGAACCCCTGTAAGTGAATTCAATTCCAAGGATTAAATCGATTATTTAGTTTGTAATCTTTTTAAGGGCGATGACTTCAATTTGCTAGAATAATTCTCATTGAAACTAACATTAAAAATAATATTTAAAAAACACCTTTGATAACACAAACCCTATCATTACATGCCCTTTCACCGTCTCTTTTCTTCTAATCTAACCACCACAGACCCCGCTAAAACTTTATTTAGATCGTGAGATGGAGACTTTAGCTGTCACAGAATCTTTTTGGGGATTTTGACGAGAGCATATCCTTTTCTATCAAATATCTATGTGAATTCTTGGATTTTAATTAATGTGGAATGTGTATGCAATTAATATTTGTTTTAGAAGCTTGATGCTAGTTCCGTATGAGGTATTTTATCTGTCAATACCTTTTTTTTAATATCTATATCATAAATTAATATTTTCAAGTGGTCAGGCGTGTACTTGTTAGTCTAATCAGATAGTTCTACAATCCCATCATAAATATCTAACCATCCATGGATGGAGATTTTATCCATACTTTAAGGTAATTTATGATATAGATATCTTTGGAAATCATATAATCACTATTATCAATGTAAATGAAATATTTTAGAGTTTTATCGGCGCTATAGGTGGACCACATGTTCGGGTCAAGGTTTCAAAAAAAAGAAGGTATCAACTATCAACACACAGAGGAAGGAAAAGTTTTCCAACGATGAATGCAGCTGGTTGTTTGGCTTGAGATTCATTCACCACCATCATTTATCAATGTAGATGGGTGATGGCACTGACCCCATATGGCTACTCCTAGAAATCTATGGCTGTAAAGTTGCCACACAGTAAAAAGCACGTACTTGATATTCCCAGCCTTACCTGTACCTTTCGTGTATCCACATACAATTTGGCCAGTAGATGTTCTCCTCGAATCATCGTCGATTAGACTGAAGGTAGCCCGATAACACGTACTAGGCCTACCCAATAACCTAGCCCACATTCAAATCCCCAACCCCAAGTTTGCTGAAATATCAAAAGTAAATATACACGCGTCACAATTCCACATGATGTTCATATAAGAATCACTTCACCAAGTCACGCAAACAAAACCCCTCCCCTCTCCCTCTCCCTCCCATCTAGAGTCTAGACCTCCGCGGCCTTATGATTTGTCTCTCTTCCTCATCAACGGTGACAGCATCTGGTATTTCTCTCTCTATAATCGATGTCATGGCCACTGCCACCGTGGACCCATCCATCTGCGATCTCCAGAATTATCTACACACCGAATCTCTCCCTCTAATCGATCTCCGCCATCTTTCCCAATCCGAACTCCTCTCCCTCTCCTTCTGTTCCTCCTCCCTCCACCGCCTCCGAACCGACACCGCTGAAGTATCCACCCCTAAAGATCGACCGTTCCGTCTTCAATGAATCTGCTGGAAGCCGCAAACAAACTTTCTCCCGCCTCCGCCTCGCCCCTCGCAACAACAATGCCTCCCCTTCTTCGAATTCAACTCCTGTTGTTCCCTTCCAAATCACAGAACGGCAACCTCTCGATGAAGAGAACTCACAGATAATTTCTCTTCTGAAGTCTCTGTTTGGCTCTGATTCCAGCTCAATTGAAAACAACAATGAGCATTATCACAAACTAGTCTCCGTTCCTGTTATCTACAATGATTATATGCGTTTGCCTTCGACAATTACTTCGGAATCGCAAAATGTTTCAATCGGCATTTGCGATTCTAGTCAAGGAGGAGTGGAAAGATTAGAGGTAAATCATTTGATTTCGATTCGAACCGCTGAATCTAGTTCAAAGAAGAGGAAGCGAGGCAGGCCACGGAAGAATGAGAATGTCAATTTCGATAATAACGATAATAGTGAGTTAGTGATTTCGATTCGAACTGCCGAATCTAGTTCAAAGAAGAGGAAGCGAGGCAGGCCACGGAAGAATGAGAATGTCAATTTCGATAATAACGATAATAGTGAGCTAGTTTGAGAATAAGACCATTGCTGTTATGTGTAACAATATGGAAGTGGAGGGTATGAAGAAAGAGGAGAAGGTGAGTAAGAATGGAGCGGTGGTGGACTTTGTGGCATTGGCGAATATGGAGGATCCATATGGGGAGGAGTTGCGAAGGAGGACTGAGGGAATGCAATTGAAGGCAGAGTTGTTAGGGTTTTTGGAAGGGTTCGAGGGTGAATGGGGCAGTATGAGAAAAGAAGAGGAGGATTGTGGATGCTAGCCTGTTTGGGGATGTGTTGCCAATTGGGTGGAAGCTCTCTATTTGCATCAAGAACCAAGCCGGACGTGTTTGGTTGGCGTGTACAAGATACATAAGGTTTCTCATTTATTTCATGTTTATACATTTTCGTAATCGTGGTTTTTGTTGATTGTACTGTGTTTATACAGGGTACCTGATCTGTTTTTTTTTCTTCCTGCTATTGTTCGGGCAAAATGAAGTTGAGTACTGATTAAAATATGCACAGAAATTTGGAATAGAACTAGATAAAATTAACATGATAGAGAACAAGTTTTGCAGAAGTCAGATATAGTGATTTAAATTGGAGTTATGTGTTGTTTATGGAAGTGCTGCATCTAACATTTCTTTTTCAAATTTTGACGAGGATGATTTGCTAGTTCTGAATTTAAGAAATATGACCAACATTTTAACATATAAGTAAGCAATGAACTTGTGATTGTACACATGTTAAGTGGAGTTCCGTCTATGCAATCAGATGCATCTGAAGTATTTATCGCTATTTTTATACACCTTGGTTATCTTGCACTTAGTACCTCTAAATTGCAGTTTATTCATTGACACATTCCTTTTTCTTCCTGTTTCTTTTAAAATTTTCATCCATCTAATCTTGCATTCTCATTGTGGTAGTCTCAATAGAATCTGCTTCTCATTTTCTCACAATAAGATGTATACTGTCTCTAAATGATGTTGTTTAAAAAAATCTCTTCAAATTCAAGACATGAAGTTCTGATTCTTTTCATTGGTTCCATTGGCAATGTTTTTTTTTATCTCCAGTCATCTTCCTATCGTAGAGGATATATATTTTTACTCTATTCTCAGCTTGTTTAGTCAGACAACTGTTATCGTGTCATTATTCATGACAATGATGAAATCATAAATTGCTGCATGCATTTATGGCTAATGATTGACCGTACACATTGTGGTTTGTAGGATATCAAATGATAAAAGCTATGCCAGGACCCCTATTGGGACCTTGATTGTCTCTGATACAGTTCTTATTACAGTTTCTAAGTTGCAAAGAATATAGATATTACCCTAGGAAGTTTATGTTTCACAATTAATTTTGCATATTTCTTTGGTTGTATAATTCTTACCTACATTTCTTAATTCGATACTATCCAGCCCTAATGGGCAGCAGTTTGTGTCCTGCAAGGAAGCTTCATCGTATCTGCACTCCTTTTCCGGACTGCATGATGTAAGCCAGTTGAATTCTGGTCACATGGATGGCAGGAATAAGTTGACCGACAAAATAACTCTTTCCATTGTAAGTTGATACTTGTAGTATTTGTGTATGCATTTTAACTTTCCATATAGTTTTTATTTACTTGTGTGCTGCAGTCTGCAGATCATACATGTAAAGATGGCAAGAGTGAGAATGATTTTATTAGCTATAAGGCATTGCCTGTTACCTGTAGATCTATTGAGACAGGGGGATGTCCTGTGGAGGTTCAAATGAGGAATAAGTATAAATGCCACAAGTGCACCGTGGCTTTTGATAAGCAGGATGACTTGCTTCAACACCTTCTATCGCATCAACAGACTCCAAAACGGCTTAGATGTGGGACATCCACAAATGAAGATGTGATCATAAAAAATGGAAAGTATGAATGTCAATTTTGTCTCAAACTTTTTGAAGAAAGGCACCGTTTCAATGGTCACCTTGGGAACCATATAAAAGATTATCTTAAGAGACTTGATGCTTCCAGTGGCAAAACCACTGGAAAGAGCAATGAACCTGGATTGGTCAATATTCCTCCTGGAGGTGGAAAGATCCAAACATTGATTGAAATGGACAGGGATTCTGATGCAATAACTTTTAACACTAGAACCAGTGGTGACATAAATTCCACCATTCCATATTGTGAATTAAAGGCTATTACTTCTGTAGAAATCCATTGTGGTGAGCAGGACAGAGTTTTTAATAACAGCAATGATGGAGCAGGGAAGATGAAAGAAGATACTGATGCTATGTCAGCTGAAAATAGAGTTTCTTCTGAACCAGCCTTGTTGAATGGTGATGTTCATAGATCTTCTGATGAAACAGATGTCACCAAGTGCCCCACCAATGGCACCAATGATCTTGTTAGGAAGGATAAAAGCTTTAAAAATGGTTTAGTTGCTGGTGGAGCAAGGGACCTAACTTGTATTGGTCACAACAATTTGAATCAGGTATCCCCTTGCTTAATTGAGGAACTCAATCAGGAGAGAGATTCTAATAGTGGTTTGCTTGCTCCAAATGCTAAGGAGAACACATCTAATGATGACATTAGTAAGGATAGACATTGTTCTAGTCCAATCGACAACATGGTAATTGATGGTTGGGATACAAATGGAAAAGGCGAGCCAATAACTGGTTGTTGCAATAGTCATGCTGCAATGGGAGAGAATGCTGCTGCTAATTTGAGGGAGCAAAGAACTTCAGAAGGCTGTTATGTCGAAGATACGGAGGCAGGGATTTTAAATTTCAATGTGGTGGAAACCATGCTGGAAAAAGGTTCTAAAGGAGGTTTAACAGGTATTGAGAACAACATGAACAGTGTTTGTACTGACATGTCAAATGAGAGAAGATTTGATGACATGGTGAAGTCTGGGACTAATGAGTTAACAAGTGTTTGTCGTGGCAATAACACTGTACTGGCCGATGATAATGTGACTAGCAATGAACAGGCCGGCTCAGTTATTCCATTTTTGAATCAGCATACACATCTTGTTGAAAATAATATCACAAGGACTCCAAAATGCATAATAAGGGAACCCTGTCGAGGAAAGGAATCTGAAGATAGCCCGATTACTATATCTGGTAGTGAGCAATTATTTGACTTTGAAAGTAATGTAATTAAGGTTTCTAATGGCACAATAGATGTGGCCAATCACGATCAGGTTGGCAGTGAGACTGATGTAGTCTCACAAACCTTCACTAGTATTAAGCAGGAAAAAAAATCTAAAACCCTTACATTTGCTCTATTGACAAATGGATTTGCTTCAAAAGACTATGGTATCTGCAATAGCGAATTGGAGAAGCTTAAGCAGGGCTAGAGATTTCGGATGCGGATCATCTGACAATGAGCAATCCCATGGTGTCAAGGATATTGTGAATGGTTTATCATGCACCACAGTGGAGGAAGACAATCAACAGGAGGTTAAAATCTCTTGCAATGGTGAGCTACATATTGCTTCAGATGACAATTGCACTTGCAATGAACAATATGCAGATGTTGGGACAGGTACTGTGCATCAAATGTTCTCTTTTTGCTGGGAATCAGTCTACATTCACGGCTAAAGATAATTCCCACTGGGTTCCTACAGTGGCACTGTGGATGAGCTGAAGCAGAAAATGGATTCTGTAGAGAGTGTGATTTGTCCATCTGGCAGTGAGCCAGTGTGGAGTGTTGAGAAGAATTTGCAGACTGGTTTTATAGGGTCAGCTCTGGAGGAGCCTAAGGTAGAAAACTCAGAAAATCCTAGGAAGGATGATTCAGGGATTGGTTTTAGCGCCCACCCTGGACCAGATGAGAGTGATGTAATATCTGAGTTTATGTGGAAAAACGATGAGGAAAGTAACCTGCTAAGTGATTTTGCTGATACTTCATGTCAACCAGTACAAACATCAGGCTTTCCCCCCCCATATGATTTGGTGTCAGATAAGGTATGGCGTGACCATTTTCTATATGTTGGTGGGAAACCAATGCCTGTTTATGCTAATGGATTTGGTGGTAGCTCCATTTTGTTCTTCAGAAATTTACTTAGTGCATGGTTTTTATTGTCACTGAGATAACCTGAGGGTAATCAGTGGCAAATCTACATGTAACGGAAGGGGGGCAATTGCCCCCCCCCAAAATAAAAATAAAATAAATAAATATATATATATATATATATATATATATATATATATATATATATAAAAAATCTTATGTCTTACCATGGAAAGAAATTGCCTTGATGAATATTTCTCGCTTTGCCTACTGTAGCTTTTAAGTAGGGATCAGTGATCTGAATTACCTTCTCCCTTACATTTGTGTTTAATTTGTCTTCTGTGGTTTCCTTGGTCAATATAAGGACATGCATTTCTTTCAAGTTATTCAATGTTATATTTTAAAAAAATTGAAATATTTACTTGGACATAAATTATTTCCCCCCTTGGAGTTGATGAGATGACTGTTATTTTAGCTTTAAAACTTGAAGCTCTTGCATGTTATATGGTCAGTTGAATTCTTGATTTATCATTTTTTTTTATTGATGAACAGGGTGAAAGTGAATTCTTTGCAGAGAAATTTGGTTCCACATCAGGTTTTGAAGGGCTGAAATGGGGTGGCATGGATAATATGGAATGTAATCTTCTGACTTCTCAAGTAAGCTCACATTCAGACGAGTCCAACGTTGGTAAATATGATGCTGTTATACCTCAAGGGATTGATTCATCTATTTGGCGTGCAAAGGAAGATTTGCCTTTTTTGCCAAAAAACTCAAGCAGGCACCATGTTTCTGCTGTGTGTGTCTGGTGTGGGAGGGAGATTTGTCAGGAGGTTCTTAAATCTGAAGGACAGACAAGCACCCTGGGTTTTATGTGTGCAGAGTGCACTGCCAAGTTGTCTGGGCAGCTCAACGAATAGTAAAATGGGTTGCCTTTTAACCTTCCAGGCTCCCATGAGAAATGCTCTCATATATGCAAATTCTCATAAGGAAAACAGCTCAGGTAGTTTCTACTTTTTGCTTTCAGAAAGTATTTCTTTGGGCTAGAAATGATTCCATGTGTTTACGATTTCAAAAATCTATTTGGTTGTTACCCTGTAGTCTTCTAAAAGTCGAGCTAGGTGACAGATTAGCAATTATCTTGATAGGTTCAAGTTTTTGAACTATGGATATGTTTTTGGGCATGTGAATAATATTAGTGGACCATATTTGAATTTGCACTGACTGGAAAAATCCAACTTGGTCAATTTAGTCTCAAACTCTTCTCTATCATGCAGTAAAAGCTGTTTACAATGCTATTTTAATGCGCTTTCACTTTAAATATCTATATATTGCTTTTTTACATGTATTTGACTATTATGTATCAACTATATCCAACCTTCCATGTTTGTTACGTGCTTGGGTTTGTTGTATATTTTTCCTTATATAGCTTAGCATGTAAATGTACATTGAGTTTTTCTTTCTGGCAGCTTGTATGTGTCTCAGTCTGCTTCACATGGTACCTCAATATTTGCTTCCTCTAGGATTACTCAAGTTCAATGGAGAAGACCAGTGCTCTTGTACCCACTATAAAAGACAACCTTATGCCTATAACTCATACTCTATAACAAGAGTAATATTCAATCTGACTCGTCCTTTATTTTCCAGACGATGTAATGTAAGCTTGCACAAAATCGGTCATTGGCTTACATTATACGAGAGGCTGAATTTTGAAGGTCTTGTGACTCTGCTTTGACTTTTGCCAAGGGGGTTAGTATTGTTTCATCTGTGTTTGGATGACTTAGCTTTGCAATTGCTTTATCTTGTGAACTCGCTAGTTTCCCATCACAAGAAAGAATAAAAAAGCTAACTGTGACCATTGGTTTAGGGGCTGAATTGGGCCTGCACTGAAATGCATAGCCTTTTCTTCTATTTTCAGTTTATGAAACTAAGTAGTTATTGATATGACTGTATATGTCGAGAGATTTTTATGTAGCGATTAATCTCCAAGATGCTACCGTTTACGCACTTTATTTTCTTGTTCTCAAAAGTGATGTTGATAAAAAAAAACACATAACCTAGGGATATCAAAATATACGGAGAAGATGAAATATCCCGGTACTAAAATATGGTTTTTATTTACTATGATTTTGACTGCATTCTTTGAAACTTTCATTTTCCGGTCATCCAACCCCATTCTCTTTCCTTGAATGTTTGTCGCTGTCCTGACAAGTTGGACGAGACTGACAAGGAAGGTAGTAACAAAGTAGGTCCATCGGAACCTGCTAAGTGGATGTTTGGCTTTATGATTGAGGTTGAAATAAAATGCAGAATTTTGGTGTTTGGTTAGGATTAAAACACAATTTATATAATTTTAGGGCAAACTTAGGTTCTTAAAAAGCAACATTTGTGTTGCTTTTACTCTCTTCACCAACAAACACAAAAGACAAAAGCAAAAAATAATTATCCTTGTAATAAAATTCCAAAATAACCCATCTCACTCCAAATACTGATCCAGCTCTGACCTCGTATTTTGACTAGTAGTTTCCATGATATACATATCAAAATCTGCAAGTCCATGGTCTGAAAGGAGAGTTCCCTGGTTATTTTTCATGTTCTCAAAATTTCCATCTTCGACATAAGTTGGAGTAAGAGATAGAGGAAGCGCAACATATTCAAGAAATAGCTCATGGAGGCCATCATCAACAATCTTAACATACAATGGAGCTTCGTCACCAAAGATTTTTGAAAAACGGAACTGAACCAACTTCATCTTGAATCGAGGATCCATAACCACTGCAATTTGCCAAGGCAAGGCTGCAAATCTTTGAGATGTTTGTCAATCTTCTCTTGCATTAGTTTAGCAAGACTACTGCTAAAGGGATTCTCACTCGCTACCGCCAGAGACAGCTCATGGATCTTCCATAATTCATGAAAGAATGTTATTGAAGTTGCATTATTTTTGGATGTAAGGATATTGGCTACGTCAAAGAGAAGTTTCAAATATGTGGATATAATCTCAATCTGCTTCCAGTCTTCCATGAAGGGGGGTTATTTGTAATTGGGATCAGAAGAATCCAAGCAAGAGAATGCATCAACTCGGAAGCAGCGATCAACATTCCGACAAGTCCTTTAATGTAATGTGTGTGTATATATATATCATATATATATATAATTTCATAAATTAATATCAATATAAAAAACATCTGTAATAGTTTTAATTAAACACTTAAATTTAAGTTATAAACCTTAACTAAAACTACTTTTTTTTTATAAAACTATTTTTTTTAATTTTAACCACAAAAACAAGGTTATGCCCTAGCCTAAACTTGATTGTACTTTCCATGACTTTTTCTTGTAATAACTTTATTTGAGCCCTGCAGCAGCAATTGGTTTGATAACCGATTCGCGTCGATGTCCAACAAGATACATTTATGTGAGATCGCTCGCCTCAAACTGAAAATTCTCTCTTAATTCGAAAAACATTTTATTTATAGCTGAATTTTAATTCTTTTTTATAATTGTAATAGAATTCAATTATGAAAAAAAATATTCTTAATATTTAATTTTTACCACACAAATTTTTATTGAAATCTCTTATTAGAATTCAATTAATAGAACTACCATGTTATTAACCTTCAAATTTTTAATGTGATATGACTAGAAGTAATCCATAACCTTCTCCGATCATGTGGCCGAGGGAAATTTTAAAATTTTAAAGCCGAGGGAAATAGTAGAGGATCCATGTGGCAATAATTTTTTCTTCTGGGACCGCAGAAAGAGAAATAAGGCTTGACATAGCAAAAACAAAAACCGCTGGCTTGGTCCCCTTTCCAACTAAAATGCGCACCTTCGTTATCTTTCACCTTCATCTGTCTGTCTCTTCCTCTCAAATCAAAACCACCCTTTCATTACCCTGTAGGTAATAACAAAAAAGCAACCCCCAACTATCCATTAAATTTGAACCCACCCCCCCTCCCCTCTACTTTTTAATTTACTAGGATGTGTTTGGCTCCATGGTACAACTATCATTTGTTAATTTTTTTATAAATAATTCTGTAAAATATTTTTTTATTTTAAATTATTTCATTTTTTTTTAATAAAAATATTATTTTAATATGGTTTTATAGATACACCATAAACCCCTTTATCTGACAGAAACGCAACTCCAGATATTCCTACAATACATCAAATTTTCTATTACCACTCCAATCACGCACCAAAAATATACCTTATTTCGTTGCCCCCCTTTCGATCATCTACCGACCGACCCGCCAACGCTGAAATGCGCTATCTTCTATTGCCCTCCTTTCCTTGTGATCTTATCTGTTCTCTAACAGGCTAACAGCACTGATTTTAGCGGGTCATATGTTTTTCTTGCTTTTGCGGTTTTCGATGATGCAGACTGTGGTTTTCAGACCTCGGATCTTGTTATCGATGATGATTTATGGAAGTCTAATGTACGCCACAGCCGCCGACTCTCATACTGTTTCGATTTGTCCAGTAGAGTCTGTCACGGATTGGATCTTTGGGTTTCGAGATCAAAACTGCGTCGTTTCTGGTGCTAATGAGTCTCCCTGTTTCGCTGGTGTCACCGAGGTACGTCGACAGTTTTATCTCTTCCTTACCTTAAAAAGAAAAAAATATCTTCCTTGGAATTGAAAACTCTATTTTGAGATTCCTGTGCTTCTTTTCTTCTTTTTTTTTCAGGAAAAAAAAGTGTGAGCTTTATTGAAACTTGATACTGTGAATGCAATTAAATGAATTGGAATTGTAAAAATTATTCGATAGGGATTAACCCCTTTTTGTCAAGAAGTTTAATCAGAGCTGCAAGATGACGTTGGAGGAGAATAATTTCAGAAAAAAAAATTCTATATCGTTGTCAATTTCGTGATTCTTGTGTTTGGGATTTCATCCATGTTAGCATATCCGTGTAGCTCGTTTTTACTTCTTAACAAAGGTTCAGCATTTGGCAATTTATTGCCTCTTTTAAGATAGTCTTAGGCAAAATTAGTTTTTATTGCGGAAAGGCATTATCTGTCTGTAGAAAGCAAAAGACATATCTGCTAAACTATGAAAGTGAAACACTGGTTAACAAAATTGGAAATTTGCTTTCTTGTGAATGAAAATGGCTGTGTAATTTTTAACGATATATATGTTTGTTGTTGTGAAGGGAGACGAAATTTCGCTACAAAAGGCACTGAATTTAGTTCAGAAAAATAGTCATGAATATGTAGCTCTGCTTTTCTATGCATCATGGTGCCCCTTCTCAAGTACTTTTAGACCGAGCTTCTCCATCCTTTCTTCTTTTTACCCTGTGATTCCCCATTTTGCCATTGAAGAATCATCCATCAGGCCAAGGTTCGTAGACTAAAGTATAAAATGCCATCTTTGTAGATTCTTACTTCCTGTTGTGGCATCTTGTAGCCTTGGAATAATTAACGTTGTTGATTTTTCTGCAGCATACTATCCAAGTATGGAGTTCATGGATTTCCTACTCTTGTCCTATTGAACTCTACAACTCGCGTGCGCTATCATGGCTCACGTGCTCTTGGCTCTCTCGTTGCTTTCTACAGTGATGTTACCGGTAAGGGCTTCCTTTCCTCCTCGTATTTTCAACAGAACGCCTCCACTTCTTGTTTTTGGGATTTTGGTTTGATCTCTTCATCTGTTTGTGGACAGATGTGTAAGGATATTATCCAAAGCACAGAATTCCCTGCTCGTAATTGTCGATTTCGTACTGTGAATGACTATTAGCATGTAAACCATAGAAAATTGCAACCCATGCTTTTCTTTCTTAAAGAACGATCTTCTTTCATGCCTGTATTATATCGAGCTGTATTTCTACTGCGGGGTTTTATGAGCTTATTGCTTGGTTTAGGTATCAAGAATGCATTCCTGAATGAAGGATCAATTGGACGTGCATCACACCATGAAAAACATGACACCCCTGGGCAAGAAAGCTGCCCCATTCTCATGGGCAAGATCTCCAGAGAATCTGTTAAGGGAGGAGACATATTTGGCTCTGGCAACAACATTCGTCATTCTGAGGCTGTCTTACTTAACTGTCCCTGCCATGCTTGCATTTGCACAATTTATCTGGAGGAGGCACGTGCAGAACATGAGACCGGGGAGCTTGTTAGAGCATCCCCGGGCTTATCTGAATCGAGCAGTACAGCTATTTAATTCTCTGAAGGAGCCTTGCAAGAGGAGTAATTTGCAGGAAGGGGCACTGAATGCCAGGGCTTGGTTTTCCAAGTCCCTTGCTACTGTGAGTGAATGTCGTTGAGCTTTTCTCCGGCGTCGAATAGATATTCCACTCGTCCAAAAATGGAGGGAGGGGGCGCTGATTAGGGATGTCCACCGGAGAATTTGGTCAGACATTCTGTTTATGCCGAGCAGGCTTTGGTTTAGGATCACCTCGGCATTCCTGATGACGATGAAGCATGTTGACTATGTACTAATACGTCTTCCATTTGCTTATAATTTACAATACAATTTATTTAGCATTCATGAGGAAATAATTGGAACTTAATTTGTGAATAGATTGTACAGGATACTCGGATCTTTTCTTTTTTTTTCAAATTATTAGCAAGCATTTCAATCTTCGTTTCATACGATATTTTTTGAAAATTTTGATTTTGTTAAATTATGTGGCACCTGTTAAAAATTTACGCATTGACTCATAAAATAGGATGATTTTTCGAAAAATAAAAATAAACAAAACAAGAAAATTTTAATTAAAGTAGTTTAGCTACAAATATTCTATTTTGTTAGATAATTGAAATGTTTAATAAGAGAGAATTGAATTTCCTAGATTACAAGGAAATTAGCCTCATTTTAGAGGGAAATTACCCTCATTTTAGCCTCATTTTTTATGTAGCAAAAAAAAATCACAACATCAAAGCTCTTTGCATCTCAAATTAGCCTCATTTTAGAGGGAAGTGAATTTCCTAGATTTGTAAGCAATATAAGACATGGGATTCCTTTCAGCTTGACAATTGCAATTAAAGAAACAAATAGATCTTTTTGTAGAAATGATCCAAACGATCACAAGATTCCAGCTTGAGAAAGTCTTGACTATTTTTTTAGAACAAATCATGTGACTAAGCTCATGGAAATATCGTGCAGCACCCTCGGCCCAGGTTACAAAACGAAGATTAGTGAAGCAAGATGCAAAATAAACTGTTGATTTCCCCACTCTGCTAACCCTATTCCATCAGCAGAACATTAGCTTCATAGCTGAAAAAATGTTCATATCATAGTCGACTAAACATTCATTGACCATCCTTCCATCAAGCAGCCACCGTCTCCAAAAATAGATTCGATTTGAGAAAAATAATACGACGACCGAAAGCAAAAGGGAAACCACGAAGAAGAAAAACAATAAGGAATAATGAAAAAAAAAGAGAATCAGACTAGAGTCTAGTAGCAACTAGCACGTGAGAACCTTCTTGATGATTTATTAATCTAATCCATCACACAACCGACGGCAGGCTTTCTATTCCACATCACCATTGGCGCACCAAATTTTTTTTTATTTAACTAAAAATAAATAATTCCTCTTCAAAATATTTTTAAAATATAAAAATATATATTCTCAAACACTAAAATATCACTCTTGAACCCGAAAAGTCCAAAACCCAATCTTAACCATAAGTCGCCCGCCCTGCACCCCCAGTACCCAATCCAACGGCCCAGTATCAAAGTACCGAAATATCTCATAACAGTAATCCAGGCACACAAAACAGCGAAAACGAAAAAAAACCACATTAGAGGAGCGAGAGAGAACAGAGAGCAAAATCAAGCATGGAGAAGGAGAGAGAGCAGCAGGTTTACTCGGCGAGACTTTCAGAGCAAGCTGAGAGATACGATGGTACGTGCTCTATTCCATCGATTTGCAGTCTGCTCCTTTTTTATATGTATTTCCTGTTGATTTAGTGGATTATTAAAAAGGTGTATTTGTGTTTTATTACGTTGATTTAGTAGCAGTACTGACTGTTAAAATACCATTAGTACATTATCATATTTGTTTAGAAATCAGAATTATCATCAAGGAATTTCTGGATTTGTAATAGAGCGAAATCTGTAAAAAAAAATTGTTTTTTTTACCATTTCGATTTGGTAGCGGTGTCTCTCTTTGTGGTATGTGGATGGGTTAAAAAGATAGGAAAATTACGTATTTTTGTTCTTTGATATTTGTGGATTTGAATCTGTGCAATGATGAAAGAACATGCACACTTCTTAAAGCGACTAGTGAGGAGACTAATCATTGAAGATGTGTGATTTATGTAGAAGGTTTCTAATTTTGATTCTATTGCTGTTCCATTTGGCCTAATGTAACCGGTTGAATTGTATACTTTACTTTCCTTTTTTTGAAATAAAATAAAATTAGGTAAATTATGTTGAATAAGAAAACATGAAATGAAAGACTACTTGTTGCAGAGATGGTGGAAGCAATGAATAAAGTTGCAAAGTTGGATGTGGAGTTGACAGTGGAGGAGAGGAATCTGGTGTCTGTGGGTTACAAGAATGTCATTGGCGCAAGAAGAGCATCATGGAGAATACTATCTTCCATTGAACAGAAGGAGGAGGCCAAGGGGAATGAACAGAATGTGAAGAGGATAAAGGAGTACAGGCAGGGGGTTGAAGATGAACTTGCAAAGATCTGCAATGATATATTATCAGTCATTGATCAGCATCTCATCCCATCCTCCTCAACTGGGGAATCAACTGTCTTTTACTATAAGATGTAAGATTTATCGCATTACATCGCATTACCCCTTTAAGCTATATCAAAATGTAGAGCAAATAATCCCAGGATGGGTAATAAAATAAGGTTTTTGAAGCCTTGTAAACTCCCTAACAGAGGACAAAAAGCTATACAGATTAGGCTGGCTTTTTCTCTCTTATGGATTCATGCAAACGAATTCTTAGATGTGCAGTAAGGATAGGAAAACAACAAGAATTCTGTAAATGCTCTCATTTTGGTAGTATATAATAAATGGAAGAAGGAGATTTTAGGCTATTACCTTGTTTGGTTTTTCTTGTCATGCCTTCTTTCGTTCATGACTTTATTCGTATTGAATTCATCTTATTCATTCCACAGGCTTTGTATTCTTACCTTACCTCTATTTGAATCTTTTTCTTGTGTTGGATCTTTCTTCAATTCTCTTTTTTTTCAAGGCAGGAAGGGAGACTATTATCGTTATTTAGCTGAATTTAGAAGTGCTGATGAACGTAAAGAAGCTGCAGATCAGTCCCTTAAGGCTTATGAGGTATGTGCTAACCTTCTTTTCAGCCAGGATTTCTTTCTTATTTCTTCTTTCTTATGTCACTTTAAACCATTTTAATTATGAAGCTGACAGATCATTTAATCGGAGTACCGCTCATGTTGCTCTTTGTGTTCCAGGCTGCAACCTCCACTGCTATCTCAGATCTGCCCCCTACTCATCCAATTAGACTTGGCCTGGCACTTAACTTTTCTGTTTTCTACTATGAGATCTTGAACTCCCCTGAAAGGTTAATATGCATCTCTTTCTTGCCTAGCATACCAAAACATGACAAATTGTTTGCAGATACCTAATGCACACACATCCAGTTTTGTTGAACTTGAGGAGTACTGTTGGTGCTTTTGCTGTCAGCTCTGAATAATGTATCGCATTTTTAAACTACATCTGTATCAATGCAGGGCCTGCCACCTGGCTAAACAAGCATTTGACTATGCTATCGCAGAACTTGATAGTCTCAACGAGGAATCTTACAAGGACAGTACCCTTATTATGCAACTACTCAGGGACAATCTCACTTTATGGACCACAGATCTGCCAGAGGAAGGTGATACTCGAAGTGATAACTTGTTAATTGAATATATGAGTTTGACTGGACTGTTGAGTCAAGACTTCCATTGTATATAGACATTGAACTAATGACAATGCTATTTAATTTGGCAGGTGAGCAGTCTACAGCTGATGAACCCAAGGCAGAGGTAAGCAAAACTGAGCTTTTATAATCTCTCGCTCTCTGTATGTGTGTGTGTGTGTTTGTGTTCCAAATCCAAACGTGCATGCCCCCACATTGATTCAGGCACAGCTGCATACCTGTGAAACATACTCATAGCATATAAAGTGCTTATCATTTGATTATTGGGCCTTTTGGCTTGTTGATGAATGTGTTCCTGGGGCCTTATATATATTTCTTATTCTCTCCATTTACTGCTCATGAGAATTAATTTTGCAGAATTAGTCAGGATCGTGGAGGGCGATAATTTTAAAATGCCAGAATGACTCGTTCAGTGGTAGTACAGGGAATGGTGGACCAGTGGCCTGTATCTATTTGCTGAACATATGTTTTAAGACAGTGTTGTGCCTTATTTACTCTTAGAACACTTGCAACTTGAATGGTTGTGTTTTGCTTTTAAATTCACAGCTTTTAACAAATTTACTTATTCTGTTTATAGCATCTGGCATGTTTTCTGTCCTGATTTATAGATCTCTTGCCCTTTATTTTTTCTTGCTTGCTCTGCCGAAGATTCAGAGAACTCATCAATTGTACTTCAGGTCCTTCATAACCAGTTTATCTCCTGGTTCCTGTTGTCTTCAAGTTATTCCACTCCTGAATAAGACTGATTGATATAGGGGATTGAATGGTGAGTGATCTTTTGTCTGAAAACCACTGAAGTGGACCTGACTGATGTACTTTTACTATATGCCGCCACGGTCTGCTGAGACTGGATTCTGTCCAAGGAACATGTTTTCCTTGAAAACATGAAATGAGCCCTCGAGCACACGGGATGGATATTGTGAAGGGAAAGTAGCAAATGAAGAGAAATTCTGAAAGTATATGAAAATGCATGATGGGAAAATTAAAAGGTTGATTAATTTGTAGAAATCAGGACTAAAGATATTTAAAGCCCATAAAAGTGGGCGGTTGACAGCATGGAAACCAATCCACTCCACAAGCGATGAAGAACGATAAAGAGCTCCTAAAAATTATTGTATCCCGCCACTCTACCATTTACCGGTGCTGTTTTCCCTCAAATAGCATTAGTGTTTTGAATCTCCTTCGGTCAAAGTATCTTGTAATTTTGACCGAATGGAAACTGGGCTGCCTGGTGGAGGCTTCAAATCGATCAGGAACGACTTCAAGAGCTTGATGAACTCCTTCGGCTTCTCTACATTGAAGGCATGCCCTGTGTTCTTGACGACCGTCAGATGAGCATTATCCCCCAAATGTCTGTCACAGCACCGCATTATTTACAAAAAAGCCACAAGCAAAATGTTTGTTCATTCAATTCAGTCGATGCTGAGAGTGGTACCTTTTCAATCTGTGTCCTAATTCCAAGGGGAAAATCCGATCATGCTCGCCCCATATTATCAAAGTTGGCTGCATTGCAATTCAACGGGCTTCGCTATCATCATGGAGTGGTTAATTCAATCCAAAACCAATCACGTATTTAAAAGGATGACTAAACCTGTGTAAGCTTGGGAATGTTTGAGAGCTTTCGGTCTTTCGGAATAGCTCGAATCAAATCTCTTTTTTCTTCCACATATTCTCCGCACATTGCCTGACCAAATGACCAAATTTTGTCTACATTGTATTATAAACCATGCCATATGAACATTAAAATGCATTGGTGAACCTACACCAAAACTAAGTAAACGTAAAATGATCAATTTCATACCACAAAACCACTGAAGCACCAAAAGTTCATAGCTCTTAAATTTGCTAAACCATAACTATTGAATAAACTAGAACGTAACGAAGAACGAATTAGAGCACTCACATCAATGAAATCAGACAAGAAGCAAGATGGTATGAACCGCACAGGAGGTGGCCTGAAAAACGCATAAGCCACCAACTCTCTAAGCTTACCAGGACTCCGTGGCACCAAAATTTTTCCAGCCTCTTCCAAATCAGATACCGCAAAAACCCCTTCAGTCAAGTCCTTCTCTTCCATACAAACCCCCGAGCAACATATCACCACCCTCTCGACGGCCTCCATAAACTGGGCTGCCATACTATACCCGACAAAACCACCATAACTAAGCCCGACTAGACTAAACTTCTGCACCCGCGTGGGCCTCCATGAGACGCTTCAGGCACTGGGCCTGGAAAGATTCGGTTCTCTCGGGGCGGGTAGTGTGTGATTCCCCGAAAAACACAAGGTCCGGCACGTAGACGTTGAAATAAGGAACGAAGTGTTGGACGACGTCGCCCCACTGCCATAATGCGTTGGCTCCAAGCCCGTGGATCAGGAGGAGATCCGGTTTGGAGTCTTTCCGGGTCTTCGGCACCCAGCAATGCATTACAGTACCATCTTCGAGGTCCGTAATTCTGGATCGGAGCCCCGATCTTTTAAAGGTGGACCTGAAGCACCAGCTTGTGGTCCCTGTGAGGCTGAAACACCTTGACATGCTCTGATCAGCAACACTGGCAAGAACTGGCCGGAAAAGGAAAAGAAAAGGCTGCTTTATTGATTTCTTTTCTTTAGTTTCGAAGAGGAAGTAACAGAACAGAGGTGAAGAAAAGAGAGTGCAGGTGAGACGGAGAGAATAAGTTGAAGACAAGCTATTTGCTGGTGGTGCTATGGAGAGAGCAGAAGAGGGTTCAGTGCAGTGTAGGCATGGCCACCAGTTTTAAAAATTTGTGAGGCCCTAACACCATGGAGGAAGAAGGGACAACATAAATAAGCGAAGGTAATAAAGATAATGAAGGATCATATCATTTGGATCACGTGTCTTAATCAATAAGATGAATAAATGTTTACCAAATTGATTAAACGAGGTTTTTCTTTTTTCTTAAAAAAAGTAATTCTATTGAATGTGTGTAACGTGTTACCGAGTATCGATGCTGAGCGTAAAGTAAAGGGGATGGACGAAGTGAGTAGTGCTGCATCTCAGAAATCGCCAGTACAGGTTAAGGTTTCAGCTACAGTAGTTTGCCTGTGCTGTGACGTATTTTCAATATTTTAATTTTTGAGCTGTATGAATATTAACATCAAATAAATAAATATCGTTTTAATATATTTTCAAACAAAAAAAAATACTTGAAAAATCATTCAACACCAAGCACGTTGTGACCTGGTTTGTCCTGGTGATAAACAGCTAGGCTACAGGCATGGTTTGACAGTTTGGTACGTGGACAACAATAAATGACAGTTGAAAGACCGGTAGAAGCTACAGAATTGCAGTATAAGCTGATAAATATCGACCAACTACAGCATTCATTCATCCATCTGGACCACAGCCCCCGTGGTGGCTCATTTTTGGGCAGGTTTCTGTGGATTAAAACTATTTCATGAGCTGGTGCGTTGCTGGTCAGCTCAGGGTACTGCTCCAAAGCAGCGGTGCCATCGAAGCACACGCTGAAGTGAATAATGAATATATTCCTCTGATTTTTTATCCGGCAAGATGTGATTGAGAGTAGATGTACTGTACATTGTTTTAAGTGTATCTGCAAGATTAAATTCATTTCCTTCAATGGCATTATTGTTGAAGAAGGTCAAATTATGATGCTCTGAACAATAATGGATTTGTTTTTTTTTTTTCCAGCTTTCCTTCAATAGCCAATTGGAACCCAGGGGTTTGTTAAATTATTTCATGAAAGCTGGACCTCTCCTGATACGATTCCCATTGTTTGGTGGTTGCTTTTAGAATAAATTAACGGTGCTGCAATCCTGCAAGTTGGGGCGGTGAGCACCGCGACATGATTTATTCGTCTCCAATCGTGCCTGGCCATGCCAAATTTGCAATTGCCAATGATCGTGTAGCTTACACTCTGTTCTTTTGTGGGTTCTTACAGTGATCGTGATTGGCTTCTAACTCTTTTTTCTTCTCTTATTTTCTCGCCTCCCTGGATTTGGCTTCCAAACGCCGAGCAAAGGTTTCAGATGAAGGAACACCGATTACCCAGAACAAATAAAATAAAATCAATTGCAACGGGTAATTCCAAAACAATACAGTGTGTGTGTGTGTGTGTGTCTGTTGGAGCCCCTGTTTTCTCTCGTCTGAAAAATTGTAATGGAGAGTATTGAATCGCGGTCTGTGCCCTTGACATCAACTGTAGGGATAAGGATAATCTTAAAGAAATGGCATCATATTCCCTCGGTCGAATTCTTGTAAGCTAAAAGAAAATTCTTTTGAAGATAAAAAACGTGGTTGAAGAGACATAATGGCATTTTAAAATTGATGAAGAGCTATTTTTATATCACTAATTTAGCTCCTTTTCTTCTTTTTTTTAATCCATGTCCGGGTCGGATTTTTAATGATAGAAAATACTTTAATGATTTTCTTTTTATTATATTATATTATTCTATCTTTACTGGTATTTGGCGTACACGTATGTTATTAGACAGGAGTTTTAAAAAGGATGACATAAAAGGAAAAGTAAGAAATGAATAGATTATTTCCACAATAGCAGTGGAATTAGTGAGATTATCCGTGAGCTATCCATAAAAACTATATTGTCTTATTCATATAATTTTTATATTATAATAACATATCATTTTTATTACCAACATTGTTTAATGAATAAATAATAATAATTTGAATAAAAACTAAAAATAAAAGCTGGGTGATATTAATGGCAAATAGCAGATCCACTTTCTTGACACATACGGAGACAAGGGCACTTTAGAACTAAGTTTTTGATTGACAGGGATGATAAAAAAGATTTACCAAAGAAAGGGGAGCCAGAAAAAAAAACATGGCGAATAATAAATAAATAAATAAAAACCCTAATACAGTAATACCCCTCTAGTTGCCACTTGGGCCTGGGATTTGGCCCGTCCACTGACAAGATCCTCAATACTTCTTTGTTTTGGACCATTTCTTTTTTAATTTCCCCCTTCGAATTATCATTATAAAAAAAAATGAAGAGGACTGACTCGCTAAAATGTACCATGCCATATGAGTAAATCAACTGCTCATTTAAACCGTTGAATATTTCTTTTAATTATTGGATTTTCTTACGTTTCAGTCCGTGCTTTTCTTATTTGGTCATTTGATATTATTTTGATTGATTTTCGTAATTTGTTTTTCATGCATGCGTGTAAAGATCTCAATTATCAAGAAAATGCTATGTTGAGCTCTTATTTTTGCACAACGGTCCAAGCACAATTTGGTACGATGCAACATGGCACAACTTTTTTCTTTCTTTTTGAAATTTATTTAATTTGCATGTGCTTTCAATGAAACCAGCACCGTCCAATTACCAACACAGTTCAAACTTCCTAAATAACACTTCAAATTAAGCTGTATGACTTTAATTAACATCAAATTAAGAAGCCTGGATGAGAGCCAAGACAGCTCCAAGAGGTGCGGAACTTGGGATAGAAGATCTGCCATGGCAAATTCAAAAACTCCCGAACCACTCGGAGACGACAAAGGGAAAGGCAGCTATAGGGATACTCTTCAATCGCAATCAAGACCATATTTTTCATCAGAACAAAGATACATGGTTTTCTGGGCAGAGATTAGAAGAAAATATACACCAGATGTTCCAATCCACTTCCACAAGGAAATCAAACAAATCAAACACCAGAACCTAATCAATAAAATAATTTTACATTGGGGGATCCATTCTAATCTTCTCTTCCCTTCAGTAAATTCCAAACCACTGGAGACCCTGAGGTGTATCCCGGCCAAGTATGTATTTATCATTTGTCTGATCCACAAATTGGTAACCCGTGTAAAGAAACTCTTCTTATTGTAAGTATATTCTGGCACCTGGATAGCAATGATATGTTTCAAAGATTTCTACCCCCTAAATCTAACAACAACACAAGATATGTCATCTTTACTTTCTCTTTTTAATGCCTCTGCTGTTAGCTGCTTAGCTGCTTTCATTGGGTCTTTGATCCTCCTTGCAAAATCCACAGCCTCTTGATTTGACATAACCTGTACATTCACATGGGAAAAAGGAGAGATTTTATGGATTTCTTGCTGATACAAGCACATTGCAAATTCTTTAGCCAGTCCAGGTGGTTAGCACCGGCTCAACGTGGAAAATGAAGTTAATATGAAAATGACTCACCTTCCACAGACCATCGCTTGCAAGTACAAGAACTTCAGTTCTGTTATCTATGTCTGCTTCTTGTATGTCAGGATCAGATCGCAGATGTGACTTAAGGCTCTTGTCTCCAAAAGCACGAGAAACTGCCAGCTGTCCATTAACTCTAGGAACATCTCCTGGAAAGAAGTTCAAAAGGGAAGCTAGATCAACAGTACTGTAACTTGCAACAAGTATTATCCTCACACCCATGATCATCCTTGTTCAGTTGAAGCAACCATGATTTGAGAAATAGAATAAGCAGTCAATATTTTACAGATAACAGGAATAACCACCAAGCCACTTCCAGCTCATCCATACAAGCAGCTACGAGGTGGCATGGCATGGCATTGCAGTTGATTACATGCAAACTACAGGGGAAGAATGCAAACAGAATCTCATAGTTAGATCATTTTTCATACGCTACCATTTTTCTAATTGAATAAAAAAATTATTTTCATCTCAAAAGCAACTACATCCCTTTTCACACCTGTAACCGAATTTGAAGTTTGAATATGTGTGTTGGATGCAGATGGTCACTTTATCTGTTTTTGATATAGAGTGGACTGTTCGGTTGTTGAGAAAACATTAGCAAAGTGAGGAGGTGTTAGTTATTCTCAATAGAAATAGGAATCATTAACCGGTCACTTAATGTCCGAGGTATCAAAGTGCCTTAAAAGACTTTGGTCATGGAAGCCTAAAGATAAGGGTAGGAAATTAAAGAAAATAGGATAGTACAAGGAAGCACTCGGTTCCCTTAAATGTAGAAAGGATTTGAACACCCAAAAGCAAAACAATCTGAACAGTATGCATGAAAGCTTCAACACCGCCTCACCTGCAGAACACTGCATAAGAAGTAACTAGAATTCTTAAGGAAAGGTTTTTTGAATGATGGAAAAATATGCATGTGAATACTCATCCAAGATGAATCCAGAAGATCAGGGGGGGTTGCCACAGCTCCTCTCTTCTTGAGGATACCTTTTTTTTTCAAAGACTGCTCTCATGCAGATCAAAGTTAAGTGGAGCCAGTAAACTCTAAATTGTGTATTACAGTCTGAATGCTGAGCATTAATTCAACCTAATTAGAACATCCATCATCCTGAAGTCTTGTTTGGGTTTGGATGATGCTGGTTCAATTGCTTGAGAATTTCAAAATAGTGAAAATGTGCATCTGAAAAAACTAAATAAATGTTTTATTCTTCAAAATTATAGATGAACATTAAAAAATCATAAACAACAAAACTATAAAGCCATTAAAATATTAGAAGGCGCTCCCCACTGAAAATATTAGAACATAATGACTAACCAAAAATTTCCTAAGAATACCATTAGTGTCTATTAAATTCAGAAGAGCAGTTATTCAAACAGAGAAAACACTAATAATGGCTTCTGTGGAAAGGACCTGGCATGTTTGAGACAAAACCACCCTTGTTCTCTATGCTGCCTCGTTCAGTGTTGGGTTCATGATCTGTGGTCATTTGTCTTGCTTGCCCCTCTCTTGAAAGAACTGCTCTTGAATCTCCAACATTAGCTACCCATAGTCTTTTACCATTTATCAAGATTGCAGTCACAGCTGTAGAGCCTCCTCGTCCCAAGTTAGAACTATTAGAGAGAATTGCCTGGTCAGTACTCTCATAGGCTTTTGTGATAGATCTGTTGGGTTCAACCCAAAACTCTTCCTAAAGTGATCAAATAACAAATTGTTACAAAGCATTCCGATGTTATTTTTAAGCAGGCCAAAACGTTAGGCCACAGATAAAATGTTTTGAAGCAAAAGCCAAACCTCCTTTAGGATATTGGAAAACAAATGCTTCTGTAGGTATGCAGGCACACTGTCTCCCAAATGGCCATCATAAATAGCAAAAAGCCCTAATTCATGTTCTTGAATCTGCACAAACTTGGCAACATGATAATCCTCCATTGGATGATTAGCTTTCCCTTTTACTAGGCTGAAACCATACTTGATTAAACCCTGTTGATTTTTTCCCTTACCATAGCTAGATGAAGATCGCCCACCTACAAGCTACAGGTAACAACAATCTCAGACTAGGTTAGAGGCCAGATAGAAATATGAAAGCAAGCAAAAATGAGTTGTAGTTCACTAAAGAACTCAGGTAAGATAGCAGTCAAGAATGGCATGAGATGAAATAATGTGTGTGAACTATATTTCTCCACTGCAAGCAATTTAAATGTTGAAAGTTGCTAGATAACATTAATGAAAAACAATGGCAAAACTTGGAACTGCGTTTTCTTTTTGGGTTGTATAGAAGACCTTAACACTGCAAACCCGTTAGTAAAACTGCTCTTTTGAAACAGTTTTGGTGTGTATTCTACACCTACTGAGTAAATTATAGATCCCCGAAGAACTCACGAGACAAGTAGGTAAGCATTGACAGAACGTAAACCTGAAGTTCCGGTTCTATGAGACCAACAAGCTTTCAGCAACGAGTTATTTAATGTATATTCAAAATTAAATCCCAAAATTATACGAAAAATTGCAAAAAATTTCACTTAGAAATAGCTTATCACACGCTTGGCCCCATGTTCCAGTACCATTCTTACAGCCTAGCTATGAATTAAGGTCATGTGCCAAAATAGAAAAAAAATAGAACCATTTAAAATCAGATACACATGCAGAAAATAATAGTTTTTACCTGAGAGTAGGAAGGACTAAAACAGCAAAAACTATCCATAGAAACAGGGCTTTGCGCACCGCCTCCAACTTGTTCAATTAAATCTCCACCATCCGCTTTCAATATTCAAGATTCCAAACCAAATCCGCCTACCCCAAATCCAGTATCTGCACCATCGAATTCCAAACTTGATCATAAAAATAGAACATACACATAAAACCCTTGTAAACAAAAACACAAAAACCCCATCAAAGAAACAAGTCAAACAAGGATTGGGTAGGAAAGAATTACCTCTGAACGATCCAATTAACAGCTCAAAATGGGTTTAGCTTCCTTGTGGCTATTGTTTGGTGAGGAAAGGCTGGTTTCTTGTTTGTAGTACTTATTAGTTTGCCCAAACAATTGAATGATAAAAAAGGTGATGCTGGAGAACGAAAAGAAAAGGCAAAAAGGCAAGATGAGAACAATCGAAATATCTTTTTATAGAGAAAAAAAAAGGAATTTACTTGAATAATTAACAAAAAAAAATAGTGAGAGAATGGGAAAGAATCGAAGGATGCCTCTGTGATGATTTTCTGACCGCTTTAGGGGAAGTCTTCTGGGATGGAGAGAGAGGGAGGGAGAGAGGAAATAGCAGTGCAATAAAGAAAAGATAAAAAGGCTCTGGTATATAGCAGAGACTTCTTTCTTGTTGACTTTGAGCTGTTGCTACTTTTGTTTTTGTTTCCTTCTCGGTTTTGTAGTTGTCCGTATATACACCCGCCACCACCCCTGCACAATTACTCCTCGACCAAAAATTTATTCTCCCTTTTCTCCTTGGGATCGAAATTATTACCAGCAGGGGATGAGTTACTAAACTCGTCCGCCGATAACCTGACTCCGAGGTTCTTGTTACACATATGTTAGGTAAGTTGATTTAAATTGATTCGATCAATTTAAACTAATCATATTTTGATATTTTTTTAAAGAAAATAAATATAAATATAAAACTGCACTTTAAAAAAATAAAATAAAATAAAACTAGATCACAAGTTGACTTGTGGAATATTTTAAATTTAAACGGCTAACTTCAATCTATTTTTCTTTTATTTTTAAATTCAACACCGAGCAGGTTGTAATTCGATACACTTCAGCGGGGTTAAAGTGGTGATTCACCGCAGCTAACTTCTCGGGCCAATTAAAAGGGAATTGACTAATAAGGAACCAGCCACCACAGAAAACAATATCAGTAACTTAACTTGTATGGCGTTACTTTCTAGATTGGGAAACTTCTTTTACTACACCCTGGAAATTAAATTATTAGAGTTATACCGCTATTATAAATATATTTTTTGACATATAACAGAACTTTAAAATACTATGTTAAAGTTTATTCCAGTGATTTAATAAGTCATGTCAGTATGCTACAAGAAACATGTATATATCTTATTTTGATTGTTGAGTAAAAAAAAATGGAGATTGATCCTGCACCCCCAAATAATTGCATGTTAATTTTTTTATTAAAAAAAATAATCTAACCGACAACGAAGTACAAGTCGGATAACAATTATATTTTATATACACAACTTGATTTTTTCCAGAAAAAAATCCAAGATAATTAAAATAAATATCTATATTAAATGTAATAATTTGAATTCACTAAACAAAAGATATTATGAGGTCAAAATCATTTCCTCACACACGTTTTGTTTATTTTGAAATAAACAAGTCTTATTGACTAGGAGCATTCTTTTTAGATAAAAACTTGTCATGATTTGAAAAGTATATTTCAAAAAAAAAATCACATCTTGATAATTTTTATGCACTTTGTATGGAAAAAATCAAGAATAGTTAATTAATAAAAACTATATTAAAAAAATAAAATAACAAAGTTCATATTTTATTCTCATTGAGTATTTATAGACAATATTATTGAAAACAATGCATACTAGATTCATATTTAAAAAAATTACTCACAAAGTAAATGCAAATATTATTATAAAGGGTTATAATCCTATTCAAAGATCACGACATGGTTGGATAATATTTTTTTTATAATTATTTAATTAAATATAGTTTTATTTTAAAATATAAAAAATAAAATTTCTAGTGAATGAAGCCCGTGAAACTAGCCTAAGAGGAAAAGGACCATGCATACCTATTTGTTTTTTCAAAAAATTGAAAATTGAAAAGTGAGGATGATATGTTGTTCGCTGTAGTTTTATATATAATTATATATCAAAATAGAATTTTTGGCACATCGTTTATTTGAACACACGACATCGCTATAGTCATTTATTAAAATATGTTTAGCGATTGAAAAAAATAAAGTTTAAGTTTTTAGACATTGAAAACCTATAATATTTACTTGTTTTCATGTAAAAACACAAACAAACAAATCCCAAAAATCATTCCAAACCAATAACACCTTCTAACTAGTCTAGAAATAAAAAAATTAAACCAAGTAAACAAACTTTATTGATCCATTTATTTTTGTTGTTAGAGTAGTTGAAGGGCAAAACTTTCTCTACTAAACTTTATTTTTTTAAGATGAACTTTTTGCTATTAATAATATTATTTTTTACGGTAAGGATGTGGTCCACCATATTTTTTTCCTCTCATCCTTCTACACTCAACAACCTAATTGTGGTGAGATTAAAATTCTAGGAGTGAAGCATAGGCACCTAAAATTACAAGAACAACAGAAACATAAAAAATTGAAACTTCAAGAACTAAATTAAACTTACATGGTAACTTAAAAGACCAAAATAAACTTTTCAGGGGACAAAAACTTTAGCATGATGAAGTTTTACAATTGAAATATAAACATCTAAAACTAGAAGGGAAAAAACAAAACCCTTTAGGGACCACTTCATTTCTTTAAGAAAACTTAAAGGATAAAGTTGAACTTCTTATGACGCTTTACTGATCGATCAAAAAAAATATATACGGAGACTTATTTTAAATTTTAAACGAGACAAGGATTTAAAAGAAAATTCGAGAAAAAAACCCTCGCCCCCTACTCTAAAAAATACAAGCCAGGAAAAACAAAAATAATAAAAGAAAGGTCGACAACTCCAATGTTATGCAGCTCCAACAACTCAGATGACATTAATACACCCACGAAAAGAAGCATTTTTAGATTGTACATTGTTTAACTAATTTTATTACCAGGGTTTTTTCAACGAGTTTTTTTTTTTCCTTCTCAAATCAAAAATAGAAAAAGCTTTTAGACTAAAATAAAGATTTGAAAAACGACCATGTATTTTCCTTTTATTTTATATTATAATTTAAAACTTTATTCCATACCATAAGGCCACAAAGAGATTAAATTAAAAAATAATAAGAATGGGAGTTATTTCACTGTTGATATGAAAATAAATCTCACTTTTTTAGTATATTTGTTAATGTTAACACGTCATGTGTGTTTTTGTTGACCATGACCCGGCAAACTTTCATTGACTTTGAGGGTGCCTGGTCTATAGACGGCAACCAGTGCCTTCCAAATTTGCAACTCAGGACAATGACAATCTCTATTTTACTTTCTGTCCACTGTCTGTTGGGCTATTAGCTCATTAGATTGACTTTTCTACCCATCCCCGGCTTGCAGAATACTCAATCCATTAGAGGAAAATGCTTTTCTTGAAAGAAGAAAAACAGGACTATAAAACCGGTTTGACGGACTAATTTAAGAGGTCTCTTCATCGTGATTGGCTAGTTCAGTTGGATATTCTGAGATTGCTATAGGGAGTTTTACCGTCTTTCTAGACATGGATTACTATTGCGGTATAATTATTATTTTATCTCTTTTTTAAAAAAAAATAAATTATTTTTTTATTAGAAACAATTTGATTTTTCGAGCAAAACTCATTAATCATTGAAAAACATATATTTTATATATTCTTTAAGCATTGCAGAATATTTAGAATATCCTTGCAAGTCAAGTTTTTTTAAAATTGATACTCATGGTTTTTTTTTTACTTTTTAATTTTTAAAATACAATAAAAAAGTTAAATTGCCTTTTAATGCAAAACCACTTTAGCTGCAAGAAAGAGTTTTTTTTTCATCCTATTTTTTCTTGTTACAGTTAAATTGAATGAGTGCAATTTCATCTTTTAATTAATATAAAATATTATCTAAATGAAAAACTTTATAGACGCATGCGACCTTCCTATGTTATTCCGGTAATATACGAGGAGGTGTTTAACGAACAAACATTCAAATTTGATGCAGCGTTCAAATCATCATTGCCCCCTCAATCTTTGTACAAAGAGTGTGATTTGTATTGTTTTTGTTTCTATGATTGAGATTTTAAAAAAAATAGTTTTCATGAAAAAAATATATATTTGCGATTCAAATTAATTTTTAAAGTATTTGGTTAAAATTGTGGTTGAGTTTGAGATTAATGAAAAACAGTTTTCAAGTATTTAGTTACCAAGCTTTTTATATTTTTTCAACTTGTGAAATTACTTTAATATATATATATATATATATATATATATATATATTATTTTTTAAATATTTAATAATTTTAATAATAAAATGTAATTAATAATTCAAGTAAATTAGACACTTGTTTTATTCTCCCATCAAGCTACTTGTAATTTCATCATGAACTATAAATCCATATGTGAATGTCTCTGCAATCCCGGAACAACATATAATAAAATATCATTTGAAACAAAATTAGAATTGTGAGACAAAAATTATATTGTGATCTTCTTCTAATATATTTATTTATATTTTAATATAATTTTTAGATTATGTTAATATTAAAAATATATTTTTCTTATATAAAAATATAATAAATAAAACACACAACAAACAACAACAAACTCTAATATAAATTATTTCATCTCCTTTTATTTTTTATTCATTCTCTCTCCCCATAACCCCCGGCCCCCACCCCCCTAGCCCCTCTCTTTGGTGACTAAAGCACGATAAAAAATAACAATTTGCTATTTTTCGTGAATAGCAGATTTAACAAATTTTACAGGTGAGGCCATCATGTTTTTTTCAAATCTCTACCTTAATCAAATACCTAAATTCTCAAATTTTTTGCAACTAGAGGATGCACCACAATCCCAAATACCCTCAAAGTATGTGGCATTCGGATTTATGTTTTGGCACTTACAATCTTTTTTTTCTTCATCTTTCCTCTCTCCTGCTTTATTTTTGTGGCTAAAACTCTAAATTTCTAAACAACCATTCAATTTGTTCTACCTTCAAATTTGGTCACTGTTATCTTAATTACTATTTATTTTATTTAGAATAATTTATAAAATTGTTTTTTAATTTCATCCATGTATACTTTTTAAAAAAAATGTTAGATTTGGTCCTTGTTCTTTTAATTGCTATTTGTTGTGAATTATTTTCTTGTTTTGATTGTTTTTCAATTATATCACTTGATAGTTGATTTTATTTTACTTTTTTTTTGTCAAATCTAATCCTTAATTTCTTAGCTGCTATTTGTTTTACTTTTTATGTTTTTTACAATGAATTATTTTTTTTTTTTTGTTATTATTTAACATTAAAATGATTGAGAATTAAGTTTGTTGTCAGACCATGGTCTAAGAATACATGGATTCCAGGTTTAAAAGATTGTCTTGGGTTTGCATGTTTTTTTTTGCTTATTTTAATGCTCATGTTTTTTTAGTTTTATCCCTTCAATATCTATTTATTAGATTTCATCTCTGATTATCTTACAACTCTTTAATTTAGTTTCATATTTATTTTAACCCGGCAGTCAATACAAATTCAATCAAGACTCAATCATGAGAATAATAAAAAGAAGGAAGAAGAAAGACAATGATTGTTTAATTATGTCAACCTATTGTGATTGTGTCCATTATGTGTATTGTAAATTTCATTTTTTAACCATACTTAATATAATGTGTCACTATCTTTTCATTTTATTCTTTGAAATTATTTTATGATTTAATCTTTTGATATCACGTTGTTTTATATTTAAGTAGCATTTACCATTGCGGTCCAGTCAAACTTTTGAAGATTTTTTATTCTCATTTAAATTATTTTCTGTCATATGAAAAAATATCACTCATATATTTTCTCTATATATAATAATTGGTTTCTAATCCGGCGCACAACCAGCACAGTCACCAAACATAGTACAAAACTGTAATGTGATTAACTTGATCCATGCGAACCACACGTGCTGCTCTTGCCGTACAAAGCATCAAGAGCCCCTCGAAAAATCTCCAGTGATACACTATGCTAGATATATAACGCAACCATGATAACTGATTTTTTTAATTTAATTTATAATGATTTGAATTATAATTGATAATGTGGGAAGCAATTACATAAATAATTGATTCAGGCCAGTAACTGCGAGAAGGTGGATAGAATAGATGATGATCTGCTTGGTCTAAAATCTGACTTTGCCATAACTAGCACGCATAAATAGACTATATATTCAAAGGTGTATGACGCTAGCAAATGGAAGAAACTTGATGTGGATCACTCAACCAAGATTTTGATAGAAATGACGGCAACAATCAGTGAATTCATTTTTTCAAGCATGTTTGTTTTTATATTTAAATGTGTTTATAAAAATATTATTTTTTTTACTTGAAATTAATTTTTAACCTTGATCATGATCTAAAACAGTAGAAATATATAATATAAAGTAGTTAGGTGAGAGAATGAATCATTAGTGGCACAGTTCATCTACTTCATTTATTAGAATATCATCTTGTGCCTGGGTTTGGAAAGTCAAGTTGTATTGATTTAGAAATGACAAAACATGTAAAGTTAATTGCCTTCATCTTAGGCTAGCCCTTTCATCAATTAAATTCAATTATTTTGCGGCACCGTGGAGAAAAATTGAGAGAGAGAGAGAAACTGACGTCTCCAAAACTGTAGAAAATCTCTTAATGCTTTTTGTCACAGTGATCCAAGTAATTGAGTTATAAGAGTTTGAGATTAAGATTTTTTTTAATTTTAAATTTGAATATCATGGTTATTAATATGATGGTCATTGAAAATTTATATGATCATAGATATATAAAATTAGTTAAGATATCCATATTAATATAAGAAAATAAAAAAAGAAAGGCAACGATTCAACCATTGCTTAGTCCTCGACGACTTGATTGGCAAGGAATATTTAAAAAATAGTGACTCTTGCTATGCCAAAAAACCTAGATCAGGATGTTCTTGTTAATAATTTATAACATCACACATTCAAAATTGCCAGGCAATTCTCATCATATGACCCCTTATGATTTTTCTTTTGTTGGACGGCACAAATACAGCAACTCTGCGACAATTGCCCTGGTCGGCAATGATCCTCAAGGCAAATTATATTTTGAAACTCAAGTGAAAAGTGACAGGAAATGGAATAATCTGATAGCTAACTTTACAGGAGCATTACACGACCCGTTTGCTGAAGAAGCTCATCGTAAAAAAGCCGAAGACAAGATACTAATGGGAGTTTGACTTGCTTTCAAATTCAATGCCTTGTGTCCGGCTGCCCATTAAGCTCAAGTAAATATAAGATTAGACAAGATGTCGGAAAAAATATTTTTGAACTCAACCACGTGCTAAAGTCGATTGTTTGTGAGTCCAACAAAATGTTAGACCCTTGAACTCAGCTACGCGTTAAGCTGTGCATGTGGGTATAAGAAAACATCACGTTCAGCATCTTTGAGTTTAGTGGATGCTTGTATGTTTGGTAAGATGTCAGTCCCAATACCATTAAGTTTAGCTAAGTATTATTTTCAAGTACATGTGAGTTTGATAAAGTATCAGATTTAATATCTATGAGTTCAGAATCATTTCAGCTCCAAATTCATATGAAATTGAAAGTATTTATAGGTCTCATACGAGATCACAAAACTATTTTATAATTCTTAACATAAAATGTTAAGAATCTAGAATAATCATTTCCTAAATGTATAAAAATCTTTCAAAAACCTGTGATATTCCAGTCAACATTAATATTGATATTAACAATAATGTTGCATACCCATAATGCTGCCCTGTCTGATTTGTAGAAGGCGGGACAGCTTTTTTTTACCATTACAACAGTGGCTAATTCATTGCCTTCTGCTAACAGAGATGTTTACTTCACTTCTTTTTTTCTTAAAACAGATTGTCGCGGAGTTGACGGGGACGTACATTCTTGTATTCGTGGGCTGTGGAGCTGCTCTCTCCGACGAAGTTCAAAGAGTAAATATGTCAGGAATAGCAATTGTGTGGGGCGCAGCTCTGATGGCAGCTATTTATGCTCTTGGTCATGTCTCTGGTGCGCATTTTAATCCTGCAGGTAGCATTGCCTTGGCTGTTGCCCGCAAATTTTCTTGGAAACAAGTGAGAGATTATGATTAAATTAAACTAGTCGTTTTGCCTGAGATATTCTATGAAAGAAAATAATTTTACATGTAAAATATTTTCTTTTTTAAATATGATAGTTGATAAGATGAAATGAAACCACCAATGACAGTAGAATGATGATAAGATATTATGGTATATGATGTAGTGGTGTTGATTGTGATAGAAGTGGTGAGCATGCGGGCGAGGAGGAGGAGGTGGCAGCAGAGGTGGAGATGGATGGTAGAGTGATGAAGGTTGCGGTGGCTAGGTTGTTGTGGGCGGAGGAATGGATTAATATCTTAAAATATTTTATAAATTTCATAAACTGAATTTTTTTCCCAATAAATTAATCGAGTTTAAAATTTGTTTTAATATATTTTATGGTAACCATTTTCCCAATAAAATATTCACAAAGAAAATCAGAAAAATAATGTGTAAAATATTTAGGCAAAACAAACGCCCTCTTGATTTTGTGTGGGAATATATAATTACTTTTATCTTGATGATCACCATTGGCGGCGGCGCCACTGATCCTCGAGCGGTACGGTCTGAGTTACACATGTTGCTTGCTTCAAAAATCTTTTATATTAACGAGGAAAAACTAGGACTAAAGAATAGATGTGATATATTCCTTTAGTTTTTGTTGTGTTTTTACTGCTCTCGTAACCCTTTCACTTTGTTTTACGTTCCAACAGAGCAAAGACCTTTCTGGAGTTGCAATAGGAGGTGCAGCAATGTTCAACGCCATGATTGCTGGGTAAACAAACTCCCTTACTGGTCTAGCCACTTCTGCAACTCAATTATGTTCGTTTTCAAGTGATCTGATGCATTCATTTTAATAAATTTCCCAGGTCAATCACTGGAGCTTCGATGAACCCTGCTAGAAGTTTAGGCCCTGCTCTTGTCTCTGGGTCTATATTGTATCCCCAATTCTGTACTCTGTGATTCGGGCAACCGAGCCTGCTAGACCTGAGGATACAAATAAATCCACATGCAATAATCTTTACTTGCATGCTGATCCATAGACAGATGTTCCCATTGGTTTCATGTTTGACTGTTGTTACATTATCAGGCCAATCACTTGGACATGCCTAAAACGTCAAACTATTCTGAAGGCAAGAATTCAGGAAATGAACAGTGCCCACTGGATTGTAGTTGTTCACGCCAGATGAGAGATGAAGAATAATGAATTTGAATGAGCTGAGAGATTAATTTACACCCAAATGCCTGATTGATGACGTGGAAAGCAAAGACATGTTTTTTACTATATATGTATGAGTTGTCAGTGTATATGGTTAGCAAATCAGCAATATATGGCAACTCAATTGTAACAGAAAATCTTGTATTTATTACGGACTACAAATCAGGGATTATAAACTGTAAATTAGGGATTATTACATGTATTTAGAGGACTGAATTCTTCCTTTGAAAATCAATGAAAATACAGAACAAATTTGATATTTGTGACATGAGTATGTATGTATGTATGTATCAGATACTTGCATGTAAAAGCATTGCTACTGCGACGAAAGAATAATGGACCTGTAAAATCCAGGATCAGTATCCCCTTAAATTTCCTAGTTCAACTTCTTCACCCTATCAAATAATGCAAAACTAGTTTTCTACCAAACTCCTTCCCCCCCAGACAGTAGGCAGCAGAGTATAACATCTCACTCTAGCTATATATTGACCCTAGCAACGATTTCGACACAAAAAAAGCTAATCTGGCCAACATTTCACAAAAGAAAACAATCCGAGCCCAGGAATGCGCATCTTCCAAGGGAAATGGAAAGTGATAACAAGCTTGAATTCCTAGTAAAGTAAGAAAGCACAAACCTGTGTTTATTAGAGAACTACATACCCCTACCAGCATTCTCATCCTTCGTTTATAACTACTATACAGCATATCTACGTATATGGAACAGAAAAGTACAGAGAAGGGGATAGCAGATGGGATGCGTGGATCCTTTTGGTGTATCATACAAATTGGATATCCAACTACTAATCATATTAGAATGGTGAGAGCATACGAGGATAAAGATATACAAGGGACTCTGGTTTATCAGCACATTGACTCACAAGAAATTGACCGTCATTGGGTCTCCACCTTCCCGCTCTGTATATGTTTTACCTGTTAACAAGGGAAAGTTTCAGAGTCGAGAACAATTAAAACAACTCATGTCAGAGATCATCATGAGATCCAGTCTTCACTATTCACCTGTTAATCCTCAATACATTTACTATCTACAGTGTTGTCAGTAAATCCTCTATGATAGCAGGTGTAAATTTATTGATATTCTCTGGTTAATTTCTTCATACCATGAATATTAATCGTTTGGAAAAAGCAGCAGTGCTTGGGTAATGGTAAACTATCATCTGTGTTGAGATTCAAAAGCACAGGACTATTTTTGTTCTTTCCAAATACTTAATAAAGTGCTTACCCAGTTTGGGATAGCCGCCTCCAATTGAGTATCTGGTGAGATTGTGGATGCCTCGGCAAGTAAGAAGAGGTTGCCCCAATCCCATTTTCATCACCAACAAACTGCTCTGAGTAACTAGAAGTTGGGGGGGACCAAACTGGAACTATAACTCCATCCCTCTCTCTCCTACTACCACCACTAGAAGATTCTGCTGTTGAGTCCTCAACATTTGCCAGACCTCTCAAAACATTAAATGGTGGCAAACCGTTGTCATTATCAACACTTTGCACAAACCCCTGGTTCAAAGTGTCTCTTCTTGGTTGTTGATTTACATTTACATCTATTGGTACCTCTGCTCTGCCATCTCCTGAAGAGTTGCGAACATCTGAAGAAGTTTCTTCATCTTGAATTCTTAGAAAAGAAGAGGTCATGCTTGGGACCATCTGATCCTCATAGCGGCGATTTGTAGCAGGAGGATTGTTTCTCACAGTCTCATGGTTTTCCTCCATAGTTATGTCTTGAGGGAAGGCAATTGGAGCTGATTCAAAAGAGTCTCCAAGCCCTTCCTCAGTTCCATTCTCAATTGCAGCTCTTGAAGCAGCTTCTTGCTGCCACATTTCTGAGAGTGCTTCCTCCAACCTGACCTTTGCTGCATCTATCCATACAATAGGGAGAGGATAATTTGATCCCAGTTCAATACCAGCAGCTTGAAGTACAGATTCAGGTGCATTCCATGGGTGGTGTATCCATTCAGTTGGTAGCCTAGCAAGTTCAGGAAGCCATCGGCGCACGTATTCTCCATCTGGGTCGAATTTGTAACCCTCAAACTGTGAACAATTAATGAGCAATAAGACATTTTTCGAACAAGTTCAAATCAGGAAGAGATGAGTAGGAGATATGCATGAGTTAAACTGTAATACAACGATTGCATAAATTAGCTATGCAATACAGAAAGGAAGCACATAAAAATTACAATGTCTCATCCTCACCTGTGGATTATCTATGCGATCAAACTCCCGGCCATCCGGGAGAGTGCCAGTTATGTATTGCCAACCGAGAGCATCGCTCTCTAAATCTGCATCCAATAGGGTATCCCAAAAGTACTTCATTCCCCATCTCCATGGAAGTTGCAGAACCTTCACAAAGAAACTAGCAACAACCACACGTATACGGTCATGCAGCCAACCTGTGGCCCACAATTCTCTCATCCCTGCGTCAACTAATGGATAACCCGTTCTACCTTGTCTCCATGCCTTAAAATAGCCTTCGTCCACGAACCAAGGGAAGAACTTCAGGTGCCCAAGAAGAGGCCTTTCATGACTGTAAGGATGGTTGAAACTCAAGTATCTTGAATATTCCCTAAGACCAATTGACTTGAGAAATAAGTTTACACTCTCTTCGCCAGCCTTGTTCCCTTCATTTGCCCACAGAACCTGCTTTATGCGAACAAGATGGAAGACTTTTCTCACACTCACCTCCCCAAAATGCAAATGTGGAGAGAGAAATGAGGTCGTAGCGCTATCAGCCTTCCTACGATTCTTAGAGTACTCAATTAATGGTCCATTAATGAAAGTAGTCAGAGCCTTATCAGCATTGCTCCATCCAGGTGCCCATGCTCTGGCAAGAAGTGCATTGCTTCCTTTCTCTGATTCATCTTCAAATACCAGCATCTCTGAGGGGCATTTAGATGCATCACCTGAAAGAACGCAATAAATACGTGAAAGCAGATTGGAGAGGAAAATATTATCAGCAAGAACATAAAAATATATAGAATAATCCTGTAGATGAAGCATGCAGCAGATAATATATACACAAAGTTAGATGTTGAATAGGAGTGCTGTTACTGCTCTGATATCAAATTCTAGTTATGATCGCAGAACAGAGGTGCAGCAGCAAGTGCTGTGTAAAAAAGCCTACCTTGTGAGAGGCTAGAAACCCAGTTTCAGAGCGCTCTTGCAGTTTGCTTATACACACATATTGTTTGTCTCGAGGACCATATGACTGAATAAGATATAGCATGGATGCTTGCATTTTCTTGTTTTATTAATTTTTCCAATGCACAACAAGGCATTCTCTCAAATCACAAGCATAAAAATGGGGCACCATCAAAAAGAAAAGTTTGAAAGAAGACAAACCCGAAATAATCCTCTTAGGCGGGAGAAGTGGAGCCTCTGGATCAAAAGGCATGCTGAGGCATCTATCCCAGAAAGCAGCAAAGGTTGTGAAGGGACGGCCTTCAACATCATTAACATCCCATGGTTCATAAAGTAAATCTGCATTAAAAGATCTTACAGCAATACCTTGGGCAGTCAAGACCTCCTTCACCCGATGATCCCTAACCAGCGACAGGGGATCTAAAAAACAATAAATTGATAGTAAATGATGAATCGGTAACAAATGTTGAAATGAGAGACAGTGAATTGCCACTTGATGCACTGGTAGTTTCCAACTTATGGTGGAATGAAAAATAGATCAGGAGATGATGAATTGCCATCATATGCTGGATTGAAAGGCTGTAGATTGCAACTTAAATCACAAACTTAAGAAAGACTCGAATCGACAAAACTAGATTAGTAAAGGCCCTTCCGACTGAATTTATTTGAATTACAGCATAATATGGTGAGTTCAAATAGAAACTGAACAATCTAAATATACAAAGGGAACCATATACAAACTGCTGAAAAGAAAATGGGAGTAGTAGAATTACATAGTAATGGGATGCCCCATCCCATTCATGAAAATATATATCACCACACAAGAATCACTCAACAATCAATTAGTCAACGAAAACAAATGTATAATCACAACTTCAATAAATCCATCGCAAGAGGCTGCTCCAATTCACACGAACATCAAGCAATAATCATGGAATTGTTTATCAATCACAACACAACAATTCAAAATCCCAATAATATCAGAAAATTTTACAAAGGGAAAGACAATAAAAAAGGAACAAAAACATCGAAACCCAAAAAAGATCTGCTCACAGAATATTATATTATGAAGAGCCAACCAGACCACATGATCCTCAAATCCCATGCAACAAAAGTAATAATTTAAAACAAAGTCTAACGAAAAGATAAATAGAGACCAACCATATAATTGGTTGAAGAAGAGCTGAGTAGCCCCAGTTGATTTGACAACCTCAAGAAGAGTAGAAACACTGTCGGTTGATCTCTTAGTAACAAGAGAAGTGCCAAGACTCCTTAAAGAAGAGTCAAGATGAGCCAAACTTTGTTTTACCCACCACCTTGAGACCCTACCAGGATAAAAATGGCCTTCCTCTTCAGGTGCCCATACAAACACTGCAACAACCGCACCTGCTCTTACACCAGCTGCAAGTGCTGGGTTATCTTCTACCCTTAGATCTCTCCTGAACCAAACTATACTACATCCACCACCTGACATCTCTCTCTAGAAAAGGAAAGAAAGAAAAAAGGACACACCAACACCAGAAAGAAAAAAAGGCCACTTTCTCTTTATCTTCGCTATATCAGCTACTGTGTGCCATATCGACTTTTCCTACCTTTCTTTGGAAGCTCACCACCAATCTGCTGCTTCAGGGTTATACTTTTTTTTTTTTTTTGGTAACCGGGGTTATACTTTTTCGATAGTATGAGAGGAGAGAGAATCTATTATCTCTTGTTATCTTTTTTATCATTACTAAATTCGGCTCCAAATTTTTTGGTGATAATAATCTCATGCTTTTTTTTTTACTTTTCATAAAGTTCCTTTTATAATATTTACTTACTATATAAAAATATATATAATAATAATGTATCTAAGAAAGTCTATTTATTATATTGAAGTACCCGATTTGAAAGTCAAATGATACATAAATATATTTTTACCATAATTATACAGGTATAATTAAGAAAAGAAAAGGTAAAATTAAAACCTTATAGATCATGAATGTAAAAGCTGATGTGTTCGTCTAGTTTATTTTCTCTGGGTTTTTTCTAGATAATTGTTCCCACCGATGGAGTATAATTTAATTTCATGATTTTTTGGTCTAATTGCAACCAAGATGGCCCTCCCCCCTTACAGGAAGAGAGAGGCAGAGAGGAGCTGGGAGGGTGAGCGAATAGGATTGATTGATAGAAGTGGGGATCTCTCAGCAAATCGACAGGCAATTTGCAACCACAACTTTAGTTTTCTTGATTTTTATTTTCTTCTCTGTATCCTATTCAAGAAAACAAAGCCCACCCGCATCTCTCACTGTCGGGTGGGAAATGGTGAAAAATGAAAGATGCCTTGAATTTTCATTAATAAATAGTGTTGCTGCTAGCAGCTGATGATAAATCAGGAGCACCCACCTCGCAGTGAAAACTGAAAAGACATGGATTTTCAAGCCATGTTCTTGGTGTTTTATTTAGTGTCTTTTGGTAGTTTGATTAAAGTATTTTTTGTTAAAAAATATATGAAAATGATATTTTTTTTTAAAAATCATGTTTGATATCAACACATGAAAATAATCTAAAAACTATAAATTTTTTATAATTTAAGATAAAATAAATTATTTTTTTTTTCAAAAACACTTCCAAACGTATTTCCAAACACCCTCCTGGAAGGGAAGGGACATGCTTGGTTTTTAACGTCTTCATTAATTTTTCTAACATGCTATTTGGGGATTCCTACAGGATGTTCTTCCTGTTCCTAACATCCTGGAAAATCTATTATCTGTCCATCGATTTTGCACAGACAGGAACTCATTTATTGCCAGGTTGGTGACTAGCCAGGTCATGACTTTGCCAGGAAATGCCACCACTAGTTTGATGTTATCTATTCTAATTCCACTACTGATAGCACACATGCAGGCTATGGTTGCTGCGGCAATAGTGCAGGTTTGGGAATTACTAAAATTGATTTATCTGTTCTTTCCACTCCCTCTACGTCTTTAATCACGCAGCGTAGAAATAAAGACTAAAATTCTTTCATTATAAATTCTTAATGGTGTCAGAAGCTTATAGTTATGAACTCATATCTTACTATTCTTCTCTGTCTAATCAATTGCATAAAATGACGTAGATCTATATACATCTCTAATATATTATAGAATAATATAAATTAAATTTTAAAAGTGGTTATTTGACAGAAGCTTAGAGTGCAGAGGGGACAGCAAGTGTGGGGAGAGATAGGTGGGCTGAGTGCTGACTAGTTGGATTTGGCCTTTTCTCTTGAAGTGGACCTTTGCAGCTTTCTTTATGGCTCTTCATCAAGCTCAGATCCCATGTTCATGTCACTGTTAAAAGT
Organism: Salix viminalis; assembly: GCA_029228465.1. Taxonomy (NCBI): domain Eukaryota; kingdom Viridiplantae; phylum Streptophyta; class Magnoliopsida; order Malpighiales; family Salicaceae; genus Salix; species Salix viminalis. Next base: position 10,821,184 of record CM055427.1, read on the forward strand.
CATTTATGACACGCCTCTCTCTTGGTCGAATTCTACCGGCAGATTAAACGACGGGTCGTCAGTTTTGTTCTATTTCAACCGCAATGGCTGAAAAATTTCCGTATTAGTTAAAAAATAAGATAAAATATTATTATTTTTATCTTGATTTAAATTTTAATCCGTTCTTGATTTTTTGGTAAAATACAGGCTAAAATGTTCTGGTTTCGTTCCCGTTGTTTCGTTTCGGACCAATAATATTTTTTTTTAAAATACTGAATAATTTTATAATATCAATCATATCTCTTAATCCGACCGCTAAATTGAGATGAAATTGTTCCGGTTTTTTCAGCAAAATACAGGCTAAAATGTTCCGGTTTCGTTTCGCTGTTCTGTTTTGGACCAATAATATTTTTTTTTTAAAAAAATACTGAATAGTTTTATAATATCAATTATATCTCTTAATCCGATTGTTAAATTAAGATGAAATTTTACGAAAAATCTCATGACATATTTATATATATTATATTAAATTTTGATAACAATAAAAATAATATAATAATATTACAAAATTGATCTTAATTTGAACTCAAGATATTACGATACAGTATCACGTACTTTATCATTATACCAAGCACTTTGGGACGATAATATCCGGGCGTGTCAAGGGGAAATGAGAGAAACAAACGTGTAGTCATATTACATGGAAAGCATGTCATTTGGATTAAGTGCGTGATAATTAATGCTTCACAATGATTGGGGCCTTAATTTTCTTTCTCTTTTTGTTTCTTGAGACAATCTCATATATACTACTTGCCCAACCCTTCATTTTATGACAATAAATTAATAAATATCACACGTGTCAACTGCATATCTATGAAGATTTTCATTTTTCATGTTGTTGTTGTGGTCAAATAAATACTTTTAACTTTACATATATACTGCCATGCATGTATACTAATTGATTTTTTTTCACTAAAGGATATAAATTTATCGAAATATTGCTTATATGAAAGTTAGAAAAACATTTTGTCGTGGTAAAGCTAAACGGGAGAAAGCATAATAGATAGATACGCACAGTTCATTTAAAGTAAAAATAAATAAATATATATTTTAAAGCTTGCCCTTTGGTATTGTAATTAGAGGTATTACCAATTAAAGGCGGGGACCCTCTCACGTTCCCCCTTTTTTCCCCGTCAAAGATATATAGATTCTTAGTTTTTTTATATATATATATTAAATATTTGTATCCTTTAATTGATCAGGAGACCAAATTATATGGATTTTTGGCATCTCCTTCAAGGAATAATTGGCGAGATGCATTTTTGAAGGATAAGTATCAACATCATCCAAGTTGGTGAAGCACATGTCATGTGGGGTTGCGGTCCGTCGTATTTTTTTGCAGGGCACCTGCCCCTAGCCAATGCCATGGTACGTGTTCTATTGTATCGGTCCCCTCCTCCAAGCCCCGACACTTGGAAGCCACCGCCAATAATCTGGTATTCGACGAAGGTCGTCAATTCTATACCGGCTCAGTCCATCATCGTCATCATCCCAATCCTTGCTATACGTGCACCGATAAGCTGAAAATAAAAGAATGATAGCATTGGTTGCAAGACTAGTCAACGCATGATTTATGCACGTGTGGGCACGCACATATATGAATCCACCACTACAAAACTGACAAATAGTTGATGAACCTTATTCGTAGGTTCTGATAAGGTAAACACAGATGAAAATATCTCTTTGGTATATATTAAGAAAAATGATAGTAGAAAAATAATGAATTCAAAAATCTTAAAGGTGTATCTGCTGTCAGATCATCACCATTCAAGTTTTCTGCTGCAACGTTATCAACGCGAGGCAAGCGTGTGAGCAAAAATATGTTAAAGAAAGCCGACAAAAAGTCCAGAAATTTCGAAATAATATTTTTCTACTGCCACATAAGTACATTCTACATTTCCCCTCACAGCAGTAGCTGTGGTAAATAATGAATTTTAAAAGATTTTTTTATGATTGATATTTTTTTTTAATTTGAAGTATTTAAATCATTTTTTTTATATTTTATATTGAAAAAAACATAACTTTCTTATCGTGAACATAAAATATTAAAACCAAAGAACTTTCAATCTCATATTGAACAAATATTTTTTTCTTCAAGTATTTATATAATAAACTTTGATATGAACTATTAATTAGAAAAGAGTGGTAGGCTTGCACAACATAATTTTTTTTTCTAGTGAACATAAAGTGTATATACTGATGAATTTGGTAGGTTTATATAATCACATTTACTTTATTGAGATTTGGAGTTTTGAACCCAAATTTGCTCTTTGCTGCCTTTTTTATTTTCTTGTTTCAAATGCAAAACAAATCAGTGCAAAAGTCGTCGTCGTTTTAGCTGCTGCTTGATATTTTTGACATCTAGGAAAAATGGTTGCTCCGACGTCGTTATACACCCCGCGGATCGCAATGGTTGGATCGGGTCTGCTCCAGCCCTCTTCTTAATCCCAACCGAACAAGATCCAGTATTGCAAGATTGAATTAGGCCCACGCTATCAAGCTCAGGCAATAAATCGTAGTCAACTACCCACATCAAATCAATTTCCATTGAAGTTACGTGGCATTTATAATACAACAAACTTCTTCAAGTTTTCGACAATAATAAATAAATAAATATAAAAGCACTATTCAAGCTTTTCTAGAATCTTAATTAAGTATGTTGCAGCCATTTTTACTGCTTGCTCTGTGTCTTATCCTCTGCTTCTGATCCATGGCTAACGACGCTGCTCTAAGGGCCTCATTGGTGTGGTTGGCCGTGGTTATGGTGGTGTTAGGGGATATGGACACTGTCCTTCAAGAAAGTGATTGTAACTTATGCATTGGGTGTGCTCGGGATTGCAGGGGTGCTTTTACCTGATTGGGATTATTTTGATAGAGATTACTCCAGGTGGTTCTCTCCTGTTAGTGAACAAGATATGCCGGCCCTTGCTCAAAGATCTGGCTTCAGGTTGGTTTTTTTAGTTAATTTCTTGCTTCATTTCCTGAAATTGGTTTATTAATTCTTTTAATTTCTTCAAGGTCCAATTATTGTGTTGTTTGAATTTTCTAGTGTTGAAGGTAGTTACTGATAAGCATCCCTGAATGTTGGTTGTAATTAAAAAAAAAACATTTATGATGCATGTTTTTCTTTTCCTATCTATGAATCCAAATCTCAGACACTTGAATATGGTTGAGCAAACCATGTATCCTGGTGGCTTGGACACTGGCTACAAAGATGACGTTAGGGCTTGCATAATACACCGACTCTTGATTTCGAGTCGAGCCGAGTCTTGCATTTCTTGTAAGAATTTGCGACAACCGAAGAGAATTTGTGACAACTGAAATTTTACTCAATTGAATCCATAAAATAAGTTTTATGGGGGTTAGGTTTACTCTCATCCAAAAATAATACACCAACTCGGAATAAGACATTGCTGCACAATTTTAAAAAATGACAACAACAAAAAAAAGAATAGGTTTTGTTGAATGATATCTGTTATGGAATTTAATTTCTGTGCAGGCATAGGATTTCTCCTCTCAGATTTGTTGGCTACACCACTGTTTATGGTTATGCTTTGTACAAGTGGTGGTTGTTCATATCAGAGTGAAGGACTTTGGAACGAGTTCACGCAGGGGTTTGAGGGCTAGTTTCTGTTGAAGATTTGAACGAGTGGAGTTTTGTGCTCTGCAGAAATCTATTCTGAGTTTGAATTAAGAAGGAAAAAATATATTTCTTCCATCAAAACTTTTTTTCATTGTTTATTTATTTCTGTTTTGTTTTCATAAAAATACGTTTCTTATAGGAATTATTGTTTTTTTTTAAAAAAAAACTGTATCCTCATCTGAAAATAAAGGTTCAATAAAAAAAACATGGCTCCATAATTTGTACATGATAAAAAAAATTAACATGAAAAAAACCATGTAAACAATTTGCAATAAAAAAAAAGTAAATAGATATTTTATTTTTAAATTATTAATCATGTGCAAAAATTCTCATATTAGATTCTTATATAATAATTTACAAAGAAATTGTTAGTATCCTTTTAAAAATATACTATTATTTGAAATCCATATTTTAAATATCATTTTAATTAAATTTAATTATAGTGAGTTTGATTAAAAAAAAATAAAGGATGATATAAAAAGAGACCAGGTGTTGGTTAGCGGATTGAGATGCGCATCTTACTTCCATCCATTCTCTTCCTTCAATTCCTTCTAGCTTTATAAGTTATTATTAAACTAATGATATTTATAATCTTTATAGTAGTTCCTTTGTATATTCCATTAAATTAAGCTATAGTTCCTTTGTATATTCCATTAAATTAAGCTATAGTGCTATATCAATTGTTCTAGAAATATACTAGCGATATCTCCGCGCGTTGCGTCGGAGCTTTTTTATTTATGTAGAAAATTGATTGTTTTTATATGTATTGTATTTTGCTATTTTAATATTTAATTAGTAAAATTATAATTGATAACATCTGTATAATCGAAATGCAAAGTGGGTCGTATATTTTTTAATCGTAGATAATGTAGATAAATTTTTTTTAATTAGTTGTATTTTTCCCTAGTAATATTAGATCTGACACATTATAACTAAAAATATTGTAATTTTTTTTCCAAAAATGAACTTATATTTTTTGCGTGTTATAATTAGTTATTTCAATGTTTAATTACTAAAATTGCTACAAATAAAAATATGTTAGGAATGAGTTTTTTGCATGGTATAATTAGTATGCTTGCCAGCGTATTTATATATTTATAGCCGATAATATTCAATAATTTTTTTTTTATGTTATTCGATTAATTCATTATATTATTATATAAAATGTATTTAAGAATACTGATATGAATTTTTTTTATTCAAAAAATGCTAGGTCATATTTTCTTCTTTCTATATATATTCCTATGCGATAATATTCAATAAATATTAGAACATATAATTAATGATAGACTAAAAATATTCAAGAAACTTTAACAAAAGATAAAACAAAAAAATATAATAAAAATAAAAATTAGCATTGCTATTACTGTCAAAACAATAAAAAAAATTAAATTATCCGGAGGGAAAAAAATATTAACAGAAGAGTAATCAAGAAAAACAATTAAATTATTATTATTATAATAATATGAATTATTATTATTATTATTATTATTATTATTATTATTATTATTGTGTTAAGTACAAAATTAAAATTAGAAGACAAATTTTTTCTATGTTATCCGATTTATTCATTATATCATTATATTAAATGTATTTAAGAATATTGATATTAATTGTTTTTGTTGAAAAAATCGTAGGTCGTGTTTTCTTCTCCCTATATACATTCTTATGAGATAATATTCAATAAATATTATAACATATAATTAATGAAAGACTAAAAATATCCAAGAAACTTTAAGAAAAGAAAAAAAATATCATTGCCATTACTGTCAAAACAATAAAAATTATTAAATTATACAAAGAAAAAAAACATTAATAAAAGAGTGAGCAAGAAAAACAATTAAATTATAATTATCATTGCCATTACTGTCAAAAAAATAAAAATTATTAAATTACACGGAGAAAAAAACAACATTAATAAAAGAGTAAGCAAGAAAAACAATTAAATTATTATTATTATTATTATTATTATTATTATTATTATTATTATTATTATTATTATTATTATTATTATTATTATTATTATTGTGTTAAGTACAAAATTAAAATCCGAAGACAATTTTTTTTTATGTTATCCGATTTATTGATTATATCATTATATTAAATGTATTTAAGAATACTGATATTATTTTTTTTTATTTAAAAAAAATCCTAGGTCATGTTTTTCTTCTCCCTATATATATTCCTATGAGATAATATTCAATAAATATTAGAACATATAATTACTGAAAGACTAAAAATATCATAGAAACTTTAACAAAAGGAAAAAAAATAAAATATCATTGTCATTACTGTCAAAACAATAATAATTATTAAATTACACGGAGAAAAAAAAAACATTAACAAAAGAGTAAGGAAGAGAAACAATTAAATTATTATTATTATTATTATTATTATTATTATTATGAAAGAAACAAAAATAAAAGAAAGACTAAAAAAATGCTAGAAACTTGAACAAAAGATAAAACAAAGACATAATATAAAAATAAAAATAAAAATTATCATTGCTATTACTGACAAAAAAATAAAAATTAACAAATTATCCAAAGGAATTTTTTTTTATCAAAGAAGCAAGTAAGAAAAAGAATTATATTATTATTATTATTATTATTATTATTATTATTATTATTATTATTATTATTATTATTATTATTATTGTGTTATATTAGAAATTATAAAAAATAAAAGTATAAGGGCTGAAATGAAAATAAAATATAAAGGGATGAAAATAAAAAATTAAAAGTTTAAGGGCGGAAATGAAAGTTAGATTTATTAACATTTTCAATTCAAGGACAAATTTGCAAAAATTGAAACTTCTGTACCGAATATATTCAGCCTTTTGAACCTAATCCGAAAATTAAAAGATGAAGGACCGAAGTGAAATGTTAACATTTCATTAATTGCAATCGAAGGACCCAATTGCACAAAATCAAAACTTATATAACTGAAATCAGTGTCATATATACAATTAAAAGTCCAGGGACCGAAATGAATTAATTCAAAACTCGGGGGGCTCCTCTGCACTTTTACGTGCAGGAGAGAGAGAAACGGACCAACCGGCTTTAACCAGCCACCACCGCGTCCACGACCATTTTGTGAATCAACGCGCCGCACCGGGAGGAAGACCAAGAGGCGGCGAACCGGATTGGACGGCGGTAGACCATTTCCGACCACCGTATAGCACCGCACGCGCCTCTTGAACGGGGCGTCGGGGCGGACATCGTTGAGGGCGTGCACCGCACGCGCCTGACAGATTTTAAAATATATATAAACAATAATGGTCAGTTACCGTTATGTCCCTGACCTTAATTAATATATTTTGTCTTATTAGGGGCTAGAACCGTATTTAGCCATTTAAAAAAAAAACCATGCGGCGGACCGGACCGGTACGGACACGCGCAATTACGCCCTTAACTCTCAGCCGAAAACGCTATTTTGTCTTATTACCGGAGCTAAAATCGTTACTACACTGTTCATAGGCGGAAAAAACAAAAAAAAAAGGGTGGACGAACTCGCGCGACGCACGAAGAAAAAAGTTCGTGTCCACAGTGACTTTGAATCTGTGTGAACAGTGTTTACTGTTTAAATGCCCGTTTTGTTTTAGTTATTTGTTAATAGGCTCGAAATTATTGTAAACACGCGTGCAAACAAAACTGGGCTCCGGCCCAAAATGAGCAAACAAAAATCAGATCACACCCTAGCTAGTCCTCAACTTAGCGAGGCGGTTTTCGCCAATTGAAAAGGAGAAAAATCTCTTTCCTTGCACCAACAACACAGCAGACCCCAATTTGCTCTGTTGCTGGCTTGCTGCTATTGTTGAGACTTGAGAGGCTGGGAGATATCAGACATGAGGCTATTTACTCACAACATGCTATCCTCCAATATCAAGGGAGTTGCGAACGGCTTCCCTCTGCGAATCGAGGTAGATCAAGTGGTAGAAAAGCAGGTGGACTTCAATCCCGATTTCCTCAAAAACATGTTCCCAAAGCTCGAGTGGAAAGCCCTTGTCGATGCCGCACGAACCATGGGCTACACCGAGCTTCCTGAGGAGGCCGATTCATCGATGCTGGAGTCTGAGGATTTTTTAAGGAAGTTGCACCACGCGCTTCTGGAGCTTCACCTCGAAGAAGGGGCTTTGGTTTGTCCTGAGACTGGGAGAAAGTTTCCGGTTAATAAAGGGATTCCTAACATGCTTCTTCACGAAGATGAGGTTTGAGATGTCTGTCTATTTTCTCATATTAGGGTTTTCGTTTTGGGGTGGTTGAGGATCTGGGTTTTTTCATATTTTGAGTGTGTTGGGTTATGAAAACTCGTGGAAAGAATTAAAAAAAAACCTTTGCTTCAATGATTATTGTCTGTGTATTATCATCAATATGGTTTAAAGTGAATCCTTGAGATGAATTTCTGGTTGTCATTGTCATGAAACCAAATGTCCTTGAAAAAAAAATCGACCCTAAACTTCATGAGCATTATTAAAATGCTATCATTAATCCTGCACGTAATATTTAATCTTTACACTGGAAACATGACTTGCCTGGATTGCGCAGTTAAGAAACATCCTTGCATATTTCCAGGGGGGAAATTACACCAAACCCAGGAATTTATGAATCAAGAAATATATTGCTCTGTTAAGCACATACTAAACTATGAAACTAATCTGCCCGGTCCATCTATTATTACATGGGACACCTAATTCTTGCCCTTTTTTTCGATGAATAATACGGTACAAATAATTGCTCTGCGCTTCTGTTTGGTAAAAATTCTTCTATCTAAGGAGGACCAAGAGGTCTATCAGCTTGCTTTCAAGCCATCCTTGCGGGGTGATGTGTCACCAGGGGGACGAGGCACGCCAAACACCCAATCAAGAACATTAAGGTACTTGGACCGGAACACTTCCCTTTCCTGCTCGTAGCAATGCATTATTATAGCTGTTGAGATGCTGAAAATCACCACATCAGCTCTCTTCAAATTCATAGACTCTGGCAAATATCCTGCATCTCGCGTGCAGGTAAAGAAGCTTTCAACTGCCCGTGCGAAACAGTAAAGTGATATTTCAATCCGCCTGCTTTTCTTTTCAATAGCTAGGGCCACGCCAGTTGGAAACTGCACATGATCACAAGTGAGTTTCCAGAACAAAAATAAAAATCTATAAATCTTCCTAATTAATTAAGTATTTCAAGAAATCCTGTACCGCCCCTATTGCCACCATCGGAATGTTACACCACCTGAAAATTCTAAAGAGCAGACACGTCCACATCCTGATTACCATAAAAAGAAAAATAGTTACAAAAGCTGGGTTTTCCCGACAAATTTCAGCCAGAAACAGGTTACTGGGATAAACATCAATGTATGACAAATGTGTATAGAATTTGTCATTGCACAACAACAAATCAGCCCGGCAATGTTAATACCAAACCTGGCGCCAGGCTACATGTATAATATTTGTTCTATTTAGCTGCCAGGCTACATGTATAATATCTGTTCTCATGTCTCCCCGTGCTGTCAAATGTGTGCTAGAATAAAAGCAGTAACATTCAAATACAGTTTCAGATCACGAAAAAAAAGCCTGAACTGTGTCACAGAGGCGCCACAAATAGTTGGAACAAGGTAGCTTGATTACATGGTCTGATTTTCAATCAAGCTACACACCTTGTATATTTCTCATCTACATCTCTAAAAGTCCAAACATTGGTGTACTTTTAATCGGAGGTGTAGCAGCTGCCATGCTACCAAACAATCACTAAATGGCCAAGTGCCCAAGTGATCTTAACGCAGCATGACCTGCAAGTTACTTGATGGGCAAATAATAACTTAAGGTGCCAGCTGTTTTCATAGAGCTAAAAGAGAACGCCATACCAAAAAAAACTCAAAAAGACAACAAGATCGAAAATATACCACAGCAACGTGTAATACAATAGAGTAATGAATACTAACCAGGCAGATGAACAATACACAGATAGAAACAAGCTCGATCTTGCAGTACCAAGAAGACCCTTCCCAAATATGTCGCAAGGCCTGCACAAGGACAGAGAAACATGTGAGCTATAACGTTCTAGCCCCATAAGCCTCTCCAAACATTCATGAATCGGCCTATTTGTTGTTGCGGGCGTACAGTGGGTACAAGGAAAATTCTCATGCGGTGAGCTATGCAAAATTAGTACTGTTAAAATTCCACTGTTTATTTCAATAGGAGCTCATACCATGAAAAGATTAGGAAGGTGCACCTGTTGTTTGAAACTAGAGCAAATGTGTTCTGACACAGGCAGACAGGTTCCAGTATGGGCTTGCTGGTAATGATGGAACGTGCACTATGGGTTTGCCGGGAATGATTGAACATGCACTTCCGTTGCAGAGTTGGTAGGTCAAATGGGGGTTGCAAATGAAATGGCCACTAGGGTACCGTGATCTTATGATAGAGCCACTCAAAGTCATTGATTGACTTGATCAAGAAGGAAAGGAAACATATCAACAGTCCTCTCATCCATCAAATTCAAGCTCTTATTAACATTGCCAATCATTGTAATGTGAACAGTTAAGTGCTAGTCCAGTTTCACAATCCTCCTAGTGGCCTTTGCAGCTTTCTTCCTGCAGGTGTGTGTGTCTTGGCTACAAGCAGGTTTTCATGTCTTAGTTGTCTTTGTTTTGAGCCGTTTGGCACCTTTTGCAATCCAAGAGAGAGAGAAGGGAGGGAGGGAGAGAGATTGACAAGAAAAGGATGACTAAGAAAGAAATCAAATTACTAGGTGGTCACATCGACAATCTAGACATTCAGGGCTAAGGAAATCATAGCTGAAGTGGTGACTCGGGGCAGAAAAAGTAAATGGTAAGAAATATATTATTGCTCAAATTCTCTTTTTTTGATGTTTCCAGGCCAGCTGGATACAAATCCAGTTAATATCTGTTGTTGAACTGGCAAACATTTAAGAGCATTGTAAAAATCTATACATAACAATTCCACCTACCTATTTGCGAAACCAGCCTAAGCACTTTAGAACTCGCTGTATGGACTAAATTAGACAGTAAAACTCGGACATCATTAGCAGAACACATGTGGTGACAGTACAAGAGTAACTTAAATGCCACATCCAGTTCTCTCAATAGAAGCTTTGAATTCTAACCACCATAATAAATAAATTAACAGCTACCGAGTATTAATTAATTCAGCCACGCAATGTTGAGTCATAGCACATTTTCACGCAGCAAAAGAAAACCCACATAAATTATCAGGGATGTCAGTACCCTCTCTTACATAAACATGGGACCCACCATGAATAATTTTCATGGATCCCACCTTTATGTAAGAGGAAGGAGTACAACTCCCGTTATACTGAGCAATTCCTTTCATGACCGACATGTAATACTTGACTACTCATTACCTTTTCAGGAGGCCTTGACGATGAACTATAAGTGCAGGGATCAAATATACAGGAAGATAAACTGGTAACGCTCTTTTAAATGCTTGAAGAAAAAAGGAAACAACATGCGCACTGCACGACTGATTTCCATGTATCATCTGCACAAATTTCAAAGGTCAAGAACAGCCCACAAAAGTACATAATAATGTCGTGTGCAAAATATCAGTTACAAGGATAGAAAATGATAGGGTCATATACAAAAGGCAACTACATAGCAAATCGTGGATTTTTTAGCATCAAGTTTCTCCGTGAACATCATCAATAATGATAGCATACCGTGCAGGGGATTTTCATTTCTGGATCTAGTTTAATATCGACACCTGTGGAGCTGTAAAATTTCTCTATAGCCTCCAAATTTTTCAAAGGCAAGCCGCCTGCAATATCTTTCACACCTTCCAAGATAGAAAGATTCTTTCCACCGTGTTTATTGAGAAAAGACTTGTATGATGGAGGCAAACTATCTTGCTTCAGTATATAAGCAGACCTGGAAAATGGATAATTTTACTTAAACTATCTTCACACCTTTCAAAATAGAAAAGTTGTTGAAGCATAATTGCACAAGTAGAAGTTTGGCTATCATACTGATGCATGTCAATATTAACCATTTGGTGATAACTTCGCCAGAAATAGTGATAACTATATAAAAAAAATTATTCATTCTCGTGCTGTTAATCTTTCATAATGCTTTATCGAGGTTGGATGCAAGAAACTAGAATTCCACAATGCAAACAGTTTATATAGAAGAAAAACAGGTTATGAGCAATTCCCAAACCGTGAACTACAATATTCAAACTAGTAACTAGCTTCAGAAGAACGGGATAACGTACAAAATTTGAGAAGACGAGAGACACATGAGGAAAATGTCTCCATGCTTCCAAGTAAGAGGTTTACAAATTTTCCCAAATCGTTTGCTCTTAATCCCACACCGTGACGCTAACACTGCAGCACGCATAAGTATGTATATGGCCAAGCTTGTGTGCTGTGTGTTTGGCCCTGTAAGAAGCATGGATGGCCCAGCGATTAATCCTGCTAATAAAGACCTCCATTTCGCCGTCCTAAAATAACAATCATACTTTCACCGATCAAACTTCCAAATTCATAACGTTCTTAAACGAATAACCAACAGTTCATTGAAAGAAACTTTCAAACTTCTTGAATTGGAGAATGTAGAACGTACCTCCCGTGGCCTCCTAGATATGCAATAATTTCATCAACGGATACATATGTACCGGCAAAAGTACCAAGGAAAATCCCGTAACTTAGCGTTTCCTTAATAGCTAAATCAATAGCTTTCCTGTTGGAAAACACCTCGGTTTTCCTAAACAAATCCAAAAAAACTTAGATCAGAATCTAAAAAAATAAAATAAATAATAAAGGGCGTAGCTAGCAAAGCATGAAAATAAATTCACCTCGTGGAGGATAATCTGCTGCGCCGCAACCTAGCGAGAATTGAAAACAAAGCGAGTCCCCCTTTAATACCGGCTCCAATTGAGAAACCTTTTGCTGACGCAGTAACAACTCGCGTTAGTTTCTCCGAGTCCTGAAACGGATTTAAACCGGTTCCTGATAAACAAGAAGAAGAGGAGAAGGGAGGCTCCGATTTCAAGCAATGTGTTTTTATATAGCCGCCATGGAAGCCACCATTTTTGTCGGGGCTGATTTTAACTTCGGTGGCTCCGTCGCCTGATGGCGACATTGATAATTTTAGGGTTTGATACAAGGCAAGAAATTTTATTGGTTGAAGTGAGGAAGCTTGGGGGGAATCGTTTTTGAAAGAACAAAGCGCTTCGCAATTATCGACGGGCTAGAGCATCGGTTACATTACACGTGTGGGGTGGTTTTTTTGGGTCCGTTGATTGTTTTTGTAGTCGTCCCTGTTACTTTCCTTTTCTTAGCAGAAGGGAATGTTTAGGGGACGGAGTTGAATTTATAGGAGGTGATGCTTACAAACTTGGTGATGGCCGTCCAATGTGACCATACGACTTTCTTAATATTTTATCAACCGTTGCAGCGCTTAATATTTTGGTTCATCTGACCTCATGTGAGCGTTACTGAGGTGGATCTAAAATATCGAGCCGAGTCCGAAATAAAAATTTAATTTAGATCCGGTTTAAAAAACCGAACTCGAAATTATTTTGGGTATTTGAAGTTTGATTCGGGTTTTAATCGTTCGAGTTCATTCGAAACCAGAATATTGTAGCAGAGGATAAATAAAGCCAATGGCCGCTCCTCTTCTCGAAAGAATAATATAATCGCTGCTTTGAAAAACAAATATTAGATAAATCATGGCTTTTGAAATAATCCTTTAGCTGTAGACGAGTGTATGGCTGTATGCCCTCACGCTGTCGCTAGACGATCGCTAAAACCTATCTTTTCTTTTGTTTTGTTTTTGTGATAATGAGAATAAATATTTTAAATTATAGAAAAATTAGTCAAAATCTCATTTTGTCATCAACGCTCTTCTTTTTTGTTTTAATGAAAACACGTGTTTTTTCATGTCATTTGAACAATACAGTTGGATTGGAAAAAAAGTTGAGTTTTTTTTTATGTTAATTTTGAACCCTTGTAATTTTCGGTTTTAAAAATAACCTAAAATTTATTTTTTATAAAATTTACTTTTAATGACAGTCAGAATATTTGACAACATATCAGTATTCAAGAGCATCCAAATCAAAATAGATAACAACAAATTAATAGAATCATGTTCTTGCAAAGGTTTAACTAGAAGGTAAAAAAATAAATGATTAAAACAAAAGGAGATTAAAATTTCTTGGACCATGAAGGAAACATCGGATATGGATACAATTTTTTTTTATTAGAAGAAACCTATCTTTTTTAAGATATTTTTTATAAGTTTGGGTTAAACGAATAAAATTTTAGATATTATAGGCTCTTACAAAGTGAACATGTTCTCCATTGAATCCAAAACCTGCAAAACAAAATTTCAAGTTCAAGTTTTTTGAGATAATTAATACGTCAAATCTTTTAACTTTTTTTTTACTGTATTGTAATAAAAGAGGTGATAAATTAACAAGTTTATAAATGGAATATCTTACTTTCTCCGTTTCTTTCCAACTAGCAAGTGTTGTTTTACTTGTCAATTAGTTTTTTATTTCATTTTATTTTTATCAAAGAAGATGCTAATAGTTCTTGAATTACAAAATAGAATGATCTTTTAAATTAGTAAATATTTATTTAATCATTCTTAAAACTAGGTCATTAGAAACCAGGACGTGTCACTTCTATACGCAAATCTTTATGGCCCCTTACTTTCAAAAAAATATCATTTGCTTTGACTAATGGATCCTGATGAATGTATCATTAACTAATTTAGGTTGGGCGGCGATAAATGTCTACAAAAGGCGATCAAGAGCTCCACCGGAAAAAAAAATGAATGCAGAGGGCGAGGTGGTTAACGGGTAGTCGCCCATATATTAATTATAGATGTTTGATGTATTGATTGTTGGAAATGTAATTATGATAGACATTTGATATATTGGTTATATTTTTTAATATTATTTTTAATATTAGTACGAAGATATGAAAACATATTGAAATGTTTGGCTTATCAACCACTTTTGTTTTAAAATTGCTTGTTTTAAAATACAATTCGTAAGGCAAAAGTGATTGACAAGTTAGACATGTCAATGTATATGATTGGAAAGCAAAGTTATTCATGCACATTGATTTATTTATAAACGTCTATTTAGAAAAAATAATTTGTACACGTATTTCATATTAAAAATTTATAAACATGTGTGTGTACGTGCGAGAAAGTTAATGCTAAGGTTGAGCATTTTTGTTTTTGGTTTGGATTTTATTAATAAAAACAACCAAACCAAAAAGAAATTAAACCGAACTCGATTTAAACTGATCGATTTGGTTTGATTCAGTTTTTTATCTAGAAAAAACTGAAAAATTAGTTTTGGATTTTTTTTAGGATTTGTTTTTTACTTTGATCAAGTTTTTCGTTTCTCTCATTTAACCAAAATAGAATCAAACCTAAAAATTCGAACCGAACTTAAAGAATAAAAAAAATTATAATATTTTTTTTTAATTTAAACTGGTTCGGTTTGGTTTTGGTTTACTAGTTTAAAAAAAAAATTGAAAACTTGAATAGATTAGAAGTTTTTTTTTAAAATCTAATGGTTTAATCAAAAAAAATTTTTCAATGATTCTATTTTTTTTTCAGTTTAATTAGTTTTTTTTATAAAAAAAATCTCACTCCTATTAATACTGTGATCTATAGAAGCAAAATCCATCACAAAAAAAAGATGTGAATAGAAAGATATACGCGTGGACGCAAGGAAATAAAATATCAGACAAGCTATTAAAGTACAAACAAATATAGTTTTTGGAATTATACGGGGTGATAGTAAGAAAACTTTGAGAGTAATTTTCATTAGAAAGAGATTAGAGAATCGAAAAGATGAACTATGCTTTTATGATATGATGTGAGGTTGATATTTATAACGAAAAGCAAACAGGTGATGTAATTGGCAACTGGGAATCGCACATGAACTTTATAAAAGAAAAATGATTTTATTTGCTTGATTACTTTGAATTGCTAGCAAATATTAAAAAAAATATAGTAATCAGACCTTTACTTAGCATCCTCTACTTCTAGCTCATCAAGCTAACCTGCATGCCAGCCTGTAAGCCAGTTTGTTATGTACTGAGATTTCAACTAGGTACCTGAAGCAATCTACATTGATGTCCTAATTGGTCGCAACTCCAGTTAGTAAAGAGCATTTTAAGCTCTGTTTAAGATGGTAGTCTAAGATTTTATTTTTATTTTTTAAAAATGTATTAAAATAATATAAAACACTAAAAAAATATTTTTTAAAAATATTTTGAAAAACTAGATGCACTTAATTCCTGCCTGTGACGACTCCTATACTGAAGTCTCTTCCGACCACTCGATTAATGCAAATAAGCTGATTTCAGGATGTCATGCGCACCCTAGAAAACTGCCCCTCATGGCGCCAAACTTAGGATAGAAGGTACTAAGCCCTTGTAAAGTGAAAAGAAACCTTCAGTTTGTATCCTGTAGCGAAAAGCAACAATTACACCACCCAAAACTTCTCCTCAGGTGGAACTAAAAATATTTTTTATTAAGAAAAAACAGAAGGCTAAAACAGATCAGTAGCAGTAGATAATATTATGCATTGTAATAATGTAATTATTATTTTATCTTGTAGTATACCTCAATTTTAACCTTGTACTCAAGGTATTTTCAACGAACCAATTGACATTATTAGAATGTTTGAGGGTGTTTTTGTTATTTTCAAGTATTTTTGCATAGTACAGTTATTATTTTGCCCCTGTCAACAGGCAGAAAACAATTGGCTATCCGAGAGTATTTTTTTATTTTTTGTATTTTTGTGTATGATAAAATAACCATATTATCTTCAAATAAGATAAAAAACCAGCATTGTTGCGCGGGATATTCCTGACATTTCTTATTTTTTAGAAAATATATAAATACGAATATGCCCATCCTGAAAAGACAAAGTGAAAGAGTTGGTTGTAGGGATACTTAAGTAATTTTATATATTTTTAATTATTTTTTCATGTTGACACATCAGCGCATCGTTTTTTGAAAAATTAAAAAAAAAGTATTTTTCACCAATTTTGTATTTTATAGTGTAAATTTATGACCCAAACAATATTAATAAAAAATACAATAAAATCACAAATATTTGAAATGACAATTGAATTTTATTTATTGCAAGTTGGATGGATTAATCCACAAACTCCAGGTTGATCTAATGTTTGTTGTTGAGTATTTGTTTTTAAAATATATCATTTTTTTCAGGCATTTTATTTATTTTGAATTTATATCAATGATATATATTTTTTCTCTAATTTTTTTACATAATTTGTATGACCTCATAATTCAAATTACAAGTGTAGGAGGTTGATATGGATCGACATGAGTTACTTCAATATGTTATCATGTCAATATATTTTCGTACAGTCATTTTGTATATTTCAAACATTCAATATATTATCATGTCAATATATTTTCTTACCGTCATTTTGTATATTTCGAACATTTATTTTCTTCCGGTCTCATCATTTAGCTTTTTTTAAAATACAATTTTTTATTATATAACTAGGTACAGACTTATATATTAGGTCAATAAAATATATTATCATTTTAATTTTTCTTACAAAAAAATGTGATACTAATTTTTACAAGTATTTAATTTATTTTAAATTGGTCTTATGCTTTTTATAGAATTGATTGGTTTTAATTTGTTTTTTATTACCTTGATTTAAAAAAAAATCTAAACCATGTTATTATCAATGGTTCATTTTACTAGGTGTAATAACTGTAAGAAAAAAACTATTTCTCGTAATCTTTACTTTTTTACGTCTTAGAGAAAATAGTCCGAACCACAACGAAATCAGGCCGATATACCATTGTAAAAAATCTCCTCGTGTTAACGTCACACTTATGTGGCAGGTCAGTTAAAAATCCTATGGTTACTGCCACGTAAATTTACGCTCTCCCTTTCACAAGAAGACCCTTCTTAACCGTCTAAACTCCAACGTCACATTAACGCCAGGCCTATAAATACCCCGATATTTGGCGCTCAAAACATTTTTCATTCGTCTTAAAAACAACTCCAAAACTCAGAGACCGAGCGAGAGAGATTGAGAGATTCAATAACAATTTCCTGGGCATACCCGTACATGCAATCGGTTTTCAATTTCGAGATGCATAAATTAGGGTTTCCAAGCATGAAGACTTTGGATCAGTTCAAATCGCTATCAGCCCCCGCTAAGAACTTCTCATTCAATTCGCGGCCATCAATGGACTCGACTACATCGGGAAGTTTCGCTAATTTGAAGATCACTGCAGGTTCTGATTGAAGGTTTCTGTTGATTTTTTAGTTATCTTAGAAAAATATCCTGAACATCTGCGATGATTTCTGTTTTGGATTTGTTTCTTTGCAGAGAAATTGGTCAAAGAACAGGCTTCGGTCAAAACAGATCTGGAGATGGCGGTACACGAATCTTTCTCTTTATATGTGTTAATTATATGTATGAAGTATATGCACTTACGTACATTGATGTGCACTGGCTTGTACACACATGCTTCATTGTTGATATATGCATGTTTTCTATGATATACACGCATCTCTCTGCGATAACTGCTTATACGAGGAAAAGTTTTAATATCTTCAACCTAACCTTCTCATTTAATATAAAATATTGTTGTTTTATTAAAATTAGGTCTAGTTATTCTGTTCACTCCATGACAAATATAGTTAGCGCATATTAAATAAAACATTATTGTTTGTGGAGAAAACGTACTGAAGTAGATTAATTACACTGAATCGGATGCGGATTTTGATTGAGAATTCTCATTATATAGAACACCAAGCTGAAGAAATCATTGGAGCATATCCATGTGTTGGAGGATAAGTTGCAAAATGCGTTTAATGAGAATGCAAAGCTTAAAGTAAAGCAGAAAGAGGATGAGAAACTGTGGAAAGGATTGGAATCAAAATTTTCTTCGACAAAGACTCTGTGTGATCAATTGACGGAGACCTTACAACACTTAGCTGGTCAGGTTCAGGATGGTAGGTATTTCTATAAGCCTTCGAATTCTGTGTAGTTTTTGCTGTTAATGGTGACAGTTGCCTTTAACCTGCTTCCACAGCTGAAAAGGACAAGGAGTTTTTTGAAGGCAAACTGTCTGCAAGCTCAAATAGCATTGACAATTTGAACCAACAACTGAATGATTTATCTCTGAAATTAGGTTCTGCGGAGGAAACTATTAGAACTCGTGAGTTGTTTAAAATTTTATCATTGACCACAAGCAGCTTTCCAGTTTCCAAGATGAGGATTGTTTTAGTGCGTGTGTATGATGTGTTTGCTACCACTATTAGCAAACAGGGCCTTACTGTTGATTTGCTGATAAAGCATTGCAAGGCTGTGTTTGCTTGGCACTACAATTCGCGATTCATAATATTTTTGAATCTTGTATGTAGGTGAAAGGGAACTACAGGAACTTGAAATAAAAAAGGAGGAAAGAGAGAAGATCTACACAGAAGAACTACGCCAAACTGCCATTCTGATTGAAGAAAAAGGTACATGATGTTAAAATAGGCTGATCATTTTCTGGACTTGCTATTTACACCCTTCAATAATTAACACTTCAAGTACATGAATTTACAAACAACAATGATTGCGGAACAATTTTTGCTCTGGTATGTTTATTTTCCCAAGAGAGAAGAAAAGTGGAAGGTTATGGTCAAACACCTTTTAATCACATACAATGTGGTTCAGCCACACCTTAACGAGTAAGAAGAGGTGCGTATCAGGCATAGAAGATGATGCTGTGATGGCATTTTGTTATCATCATTTTCATTATCTTCCTTGATGTATTTTTTTTTAAAAAAAATTGGCCATGCTTACTGATTTGGATTGGCTTCAGACCATTATTATCATCGTTCCTGATTAGCCACTTAGGTGGGAAAAGAAAACATTAAATCACTGTTAGTGAACTTGGGGTTGAGTTTCTTTTCAACCTTACGGATTTTGTTTTAGTGGTTAGAACTCGCTTTCAGTTATGGTATTATTGTTGATGTATGGATCTACGAACTCGCTCTAATCTACATTGTGGGGTTCTTTTCTGATTTTAATTTGTTTCATGCATATAAAAGGGATGGAATTAAAGCTGTGAAATGTTTATTGTTTCATTTGTTTCTTGGCATAAACTGTTTCATGAACTCCATTATATAAAAATTATTTTCTAGTACCTTTAGAAGCTTCTCAGTTTGGTTTTGGCAACCATATCTTCTCAAGTAAACTTACATTACATTAGTTATCTCATGAGTTTGCTTGCCCTGGAGTGGCAACACTATAGTGATACGAGTCTCTATAGTATTTTGTGTATTCCTAGTGATGCAGCCTCCGCCCACATTGGAATTTTCAGAATTTCTGCTACTTCTTGTGTGCAGGTATCTCTTTATATAGCTCATAAAATATCCTAGAATGATAACAAATAATAAGAGGAGAAATGCCTAGTTCTTAAAGTATTATGTATTGAGACCATGTTGCCTATGATCCATTATGTAATGGCTCATGTCAAATGCTGCAGATGTTGAGAAGTGCATCTCATAATGTATGCTGATTGACTTTTAGTTTTAGGAGCTGTGTCCTACCTCATTGCTCGTAAAGGTGTTCTTCTTCTTTTTCTTATGTTTTGCTTGCAGATGCCATGCTAAAGAAGTTTGAAGCAATTGTAGCAGCTAATAGATTGGCTACGGAGGACCTAAACTCAAAATTGGAAGAGATGAACCATGAATTGAGACTGAAAGGAGACAAAATTAATAGTTTAGTGATCGCTCAAGAGAAGTTGGTGAAAGAAAAGAGTGACCACCAATCGAGAAGCAATGATTTTGCTAACAGATTGGCCATGTCACTCCAAGAGATTAAAAACCTAGAAGGTTTTCTTCATGTATTGGCTGCACAATTGGTTGAGTTGGATAAACAAAGTTTGACTTTTACCACCAAGTTTGATCAGCTAAACTCTCTCTATGATAGTTGCTTTAAGTTAGCCCAACAGGAGAGAGAACTAGCTGTGAAGCATGTCCAAAGGCAGTATGATCAGCTCCATGATCAGTTTTTGTCTGTAAAATCTGAAAAAGACGCCATGAAATTGGTAAACCAGGAATTAAATGATAAGATCATTGAACTTCAGAAATCCCAGGAGTCTATTATGGCACAGCTTTCAGAAGAATGTCAGTCAGCAAAAGAAAGGATTCAAAGTTTGGAGTCTGAAGCTCAAACGCTGATGTCAAAGAAGAAGGAAACAGAGCTGTTGGTTTCAAAATTAGAGGAGAAAATTGACACCTTGTCAGAAGGATCGAGGTCATCTGAGAATAAAATGGTTTGTGACCTTTTTTTATTGCATCCTCTCTTTTAGGTCATGTCCGAGCATGCACTTTTAATACTCCATCCTTTTCTTCTATCCTGCAGCAAGATTTGTTGTTGAAAATTTCAGCGTTAGAGATTGAAAACAAAGACAATGCAGAGAGGTTACAGAGCAAAATACAGAGAAAAGAAGAAGAAATAGATGCTCTGCGAAAGGAAAATGAGAAACATGAGCAACATCTAGATTCATTGGAGAAACAGGTTTGCCAGCTCCATAGTTTCTTAGAGGAGAAGGAACAGCTTATTGTTCAATATAAGGAAAGAGAAAAGAAGTTGGAAGATCAAATCACTGAGGTCTGAACAAAGTTAAACCTTTTGGATCATTGCAACTTTCAAATGTTTCTGAGGTTTTGTATATTGTGGCAGAATCAGGCATCGTTGACTGCTGCTGAAAGTAAACTTACGAAAGCAAAGACGCAGCATGAGATGATGCTGGAGAGCAAACAATTGGAGCTATCAAGACATTTGAAAGAAATATCTCAGAGAAATGATGAGGTGCTATCATTTATCATTACCTTTTACGAATCCTCAATGAGCTGTGCAATACTTTCCCAGTGACGCTGATTTCTACAGGCTATTAATGACATTCGGAAGAAGTATGAAATGGAAAAGCTAGAGATTGTTAACATGCAAAAAGAAAAGGTTTGCCCATCCTTTAAGGTCCCTACATGCTAGGCCATGAAACATGGGATTCATGGGTTTGATCTTTCAGGCAGACAAAATCGTACAAGAAATGGAAAGAAAATGCGACCAAAAGGTTGTCCAATGCAAAGAAGAATCAAGGAAGCAGATAATGTGTGTTCAGGGGGAACATGCGGCTCTGGTAAGCACCAGAAAGTATTGGAAACTTAAAATCAAATTTAATCATTCTACTGCATTTAAGGCATATGAGGACCTAAACGTTTTTATTTTATTTTATTGGGTTATGTTGAAAATTGCATGAACTCTTATTATTTGCAGACTTATTAGAAAAATACACAAAAAAATCTTTTTTGAGTGTGACTGATCCTTATTTCTTTCTTTAACTACCTGGAAACTGTAGACTTAAGAGATACAGTGAAGTTCTGCAGTCTGCAAATTGACCATTTTATCTGTTATGTATTATCGAAAATTTATGCATTGCTATTAATCTTGCGGAATGTTAGCTGGATTATAAATCACATATGCCGGCAAATGGCAATTTCATAGAAGACATAAAATTAACTGTATAACTAACTGTACAAGAGAGGAATTAAAAAAGGCAGTTTTGTCATGCTACCAAATTGCTATTGAACAATTTATTTTTGGAACTAATGTCTGAGGTAAATTTTTGTGAGTTTCTAACAGTATTAGCTTCATTAGCTGATCTTTATTTGACAATTAGAGCCTTGATTTTCTTATGTTTTGTTACAGTTGCTGATCAATTTATGTTATGCTCACTGTATAGGTCTTAGGCATTCAGCAGGAGCGTGATGGAAAGGAGATCAGTCTTAAAGCTGCTCACAGTGAAGAACTAGAGTGTGCCAAACTTCAAGCTGAAAATGAAATGAGAGAGGTACTTGTAACTTACAATTCTGTTAAACGTGCAAAAATGAGTGCTTCTGTTTCTGATAGTTTATTCACTTTCCCAGAAAATAATGGAAGTCAGGACTGAACATGAAGTTCAAATGAAAGCTTTGACGTGCCAGCATGAAGATGAGCGCAGGAAGCTTCAGGAGGAGCTGGATCTCCAAAAGTCAAAGGTGTGCATCTCTAAAGTTCTATATCATAATTACAATATCTGAGTTGCGAATGTAGCTTGATTGTAGTACATTGCAGGAAGACAGGCAGAGGGCTTTATTGCAATTGCAGTGGAAAGTGATGAGTGACAAGCCACAAGAAGACCCAGAAGTGAATTCAAAAAAGGTTGGCTTTCTCCACTTGCACATGTAGGGTGTGAATACCTGGATGTTAAGATGCTAATCTTTTTAGTTATGAAGGAACGCCCATTGATGGTCTCTTTTCCAATGAAAAAGTGTCACATCATTCGCAATATCTTGCAATGCTACTCATGATCTGACAGTAATAAATCCTTGCTGATTTTTATATCTGACTTCTGACTGTCAGTGCATAAGTTCAGAAATTAAGGGTTTTCTCTTACTTCTAGTCCAACATATTTTACTGAAGTATTCTTCTAATGTCATGTCCTAGCCCCAATCCAGACTGGTGAGATTTCAGCTGCATAATATTTTATTTTTGTATGCCTACATAATTTCTTATTTCAGACTTCACACTGGCAAATAAAATGTCTTTCATGTCTTCAAGGATCAGCTAGATTGAATCCTAAAGCAGTTCTTTTGCTGCATTACCTAAATATATTACTCATTCTCTTACATGAAGTATTGTGTACTTTGTGGCAATGTATATTATATCATTTTCCTTTCGTTCTGCATATGGAATTTCTTATCTTTTATCCATGGACAACTAGTGAAAGTGCAAGATCACTAAACCTGACCAAATTGATGACATTATTATGTAGAAGGAATATTCTGTTTCATCTGTTAAGATGAGAGCTCCGGGTGGTGCTAAAAGAAGCCACAATTCTCTTGGAAATTCACAGAATGAAAAGAAGGTACCAGAGAGCAAAGGATCGTTTTATTTCCAGTCAGAGAAATGTCCATTGTAAAAATTTTCATTTTATTTGTTTTCATGTAATGTTTATAGGATTCACTTTGCCTGAAAGCTACACAAACTCCAGTGACAAAGTTATTGAAGAAAGTAGAGACTCCAAACTCAGGAAGTGTGATGGTTATTCCTAAGCATCATAAGAAGGTGAGATACTTCTATACTTGGTATTTTGTTGTACAAAAAAATGGGATGACCTTAGACTGATGCTGCAATTTTTCTGCTATCATGTCTTGTCTATATTTTAGAAATTGGTTTCTCATTGTCCTTCCCCGTCCTTTCTGGACTTTATGGCATGGCAGGTAACTCATCATGAATATGAAGTTGAAACCAACAATGGACGAACAATCACTAAACGCAGAAAGACAAAAAGTACAGTCATGTTTGAGGTATGCACAAAGTCTTCGTGTGCCCTGTTACACCTGCAGTGTATGCACAAACGAAGTTCCTACAGGACATAGGCTGCTTGCTGGTATTGAAGGGCCTCCATGTTTACCGTGCTTAAGGCTGAATTTCCTTGTCTTGTTGCATCAGGACCCGAGAAAACATGGGAGGACAAATACTCCGAAGGCCAGAACTCCAAGAAGTGTTGCCAAGGTAACGTAAAGACATGTTATTTCCAAAATCTTGATTTGTCAATTTTGGTTTAATGTATTCTCTCCTTTTCCTCTAAAAAAACTTCCCAACCTCTCTTTTTAAGCATAATTACATAGATCACTTTGTAGTTTGGTACTGCAAAGGCTTACCACAGACCAGATGATCCATTAGTTGATTAATCAGTGACATTGTTCACCTCTCCATCTTATAAGAAGGGGCTGAGTGAGCAATCCCACGCGGACAGCCATATTGGAGTAAAGTTTTCTTTTTTGTTCATTTGCTTCCATCCTAATTGCTTTTTAGAGCATGGGTAAGTTTTATTGCCTGATTTGGAATGGTGTTTAGACTACCATTCAGCTCCACGATGCCAGGACATGTTTGATTGTTTAAACCAAGTTTAAATCCTGATTCCTTGGTGCTAATTTTTAATTGTTAAAAAACATTTTTAATGCAGGGACACAAGAGAGAGGGTCAGTCACATCCATCAACCATCGACGATTTGTTTTTGGAAGGGTCGCTGAATCCTTATGCAGATGATCCATACGCATTTGGTTAGAGGTAGTTTTCTGATCCTGAACATCTAATTTTCAGTTGACATCCTATTAGCACCCATTAAGCCATTTCCCTTCCCGTGTTGAAGTGTCTTGGCAAGTTGGAACTCTTTTATGAAAAAACAAGCATCTCAACCACGAGACAGCATCTACTTTAGACTCATGGCACACCTAGTCAACAGATATAGCCTCCTTTAAGATGTTATAATATGTTGGTTTATGAAATCTCAACCAGAAACATTAATACTCACCAAGTTGAGAATGCTAATTAGATGGTAATTGACAGTGACACAGTTTCCTGTAAAACTAGGCAGATAGAGAAGAGGGAGCCCTTTTTGGTAAGAATGACAAAAATGAAAATGGAAATGAAAATGAAAGTTTCATGACCAGACAAACGATTGGCTGCACCTTGCAAGGCAGTAGTAAGAAAAGAAGATCGTCAAATACCTTGGGGGCAAACTTATTTTTCTCTGTAGTTTGATACGCCTCACTAGGCAGCTCAAGATATTTGTTACACGTGCTTTTGTCTCAATTTGGAAGCAATCCTTGCTGCAGATGTTTTGAAGGTTAAGGCACTGGGCAAAAGTTCACATAACAACATGCACAGGTTTGGAGCCTGAAAGCACTCTTCTCCGTCAAAGAACACGTTTTGAGAACAACCTTGCTGATAACCACATAGCATGATAATGTGAGAGGAAGTATCCGGGCTTCAACGGGTTCTGTTGTATAATTTTCAATGCTGGGCCAGAATGCTTAAACTGCTCTAAATGAACCCAACTAATTGTGAAGGACAGTAAATTTCTGTACACACATTACAATAAATATCAGTACAGAACATGGGATACACTCGTGGCAGTAAGGGTCTGTTTGTTATTGTTATTTATTTTGTTTTCAAGAGTATTTTTTATTTTGAAATAAATCAAAATAATATATTTTTTTATTTTTTAAAAATTATTTTTGATATCATAAAATAATTTATAAACACTAAAAATATTTAATTGAAATAAATAAAAAATTATTTTTTAAAAATATTTTTGAAACGTTTAAGTAAGCGTTGCGTAGATAATCACATCCGTGCTGTGTGATGAGACGTTGAATATTTGAGCTTGATCGTTGATGCTTAGCTCACGAGTACGGTATATGAATGAGTGGACTGGATTGTCTGGGGCCTGGCGCCTTTTAACTATACGGTGCTGCAAGACGAAAATAGGTTTGAAAACTCTTGCGAGTAGTTTTTTGCTTAAGTAGCTGGTTAAGAAATTGTTTTTAATTGTAGTTTTAAAAAACACATATTAAAAGGTGTTTCATTTCAGGTACGTAAGGTAGATTGAAGATATTTTATTTTCTATGATTGAGCAAAAATAAAAATTAGACAAATCCACCTTCGCATAAAACCCCTTCTCCCCTAAGTAACTGCTTTCAATACTTCGTTTGCATGCGCCTTTTTTCCTGTGCTGTACAGTGTCCTCTTTTCTATTTTCTTGCATCTGCTGCGTCGACTATAAACTGTGTTAGCTAAAATCCGACGTTGCTTCAAAAAACAGAGGGACTGTTTGGTATTGCGGTTGCGGTTGTGGTTGAGGTTGAAAAAAAGCAGTTTAAAAAAAAGCGCTTTTACTATGGTTCAAAATAAGCAGTGAAGTGTTTGGTTAAAACTGTGATTGAGTTGGAGGTTGAAAAAAAAGCAGTTTTGGGTGTTTGGTTACCAAAGTTTTTCATATTGCTTTCAACTTGTGAAATTACTTTAAAGGGTATATACAAATATATTTCTTTTTATCAATTTTTATTTTTTTATTTTATCAATTATTTTTTATCCCATTTTTTTCTCTCGTTTTTTTTAATGTTAATTAAGAAATACATTTTTTTTTGTTTTTTAAAGTTATTTATTCAAGATTCTATTTTTTTTTAATAATTATTCTTGATCCCACTTTTTTCCGGTTTTTTCTTAAATATTTTCATTTTTCCTACCATCCTTCTTCATCTATTATTTTGTTATTTTTTCCGTTTTATTCAGGTGAGAGGAGAAGAATGAAAGCAAAGCAAAGAAAAACGCTCCCACCACTGATGCGCTCTTTGTCTTGGAAGAAACCATCAATAACCCTCCTCCTCTCCTTACCCACCATCACAATCACACCAGCAAGAAAGACATGGGCATGAATTTGTATCCAACACCATCTCTCTCTCACATTATTTTCTCATACCCATCATCATGTACATCACCATCAACTCCTGCAGTGATTTTTTCATTCGCTTGAATATGGCTGAGCATCTAGTCAGAAGGAGAATGGGAGAGCAGATGGGTTTGTTAGATGGGTTTTGTAGAGGATAATGAGGACGGGAAGTGAGGGGCGTGAGGCGCAGAAGTGAAGGGAGCAGAGATGTTGAGAGGGTTTGATTAACATTTGTATCCACGGGATATCTGGCATTCTTCGTCTCACGAGGGTTTGATTTGGAATTATAAATTTCAACGGTAATTTTCTTTGTTTCTGGCAGTTTGCAGTCTGGGATGGAGATGAATGGAGATGAAAACTCGAAGTGAAAATTTGGCAGTTTGCTCTGTGAAAAGTTGATGAGGGAGATGGGTTGAAAAAAGTTGCAAAAGAGATGGGTTGAAAAAAGTTGAAAAAACTCTGCTGCACAAAAACCACGGGTAGAAACGCAAAAGTGGTGGGGCCTAGTCACTGTTCATGCGGTTTAAATTCTCAATTTTTCATTACCAAACATTCACAGTCCGGCTTTTTTCAAAACGTGGGCACAACCACACAACCAAACGGGCACAGAGACTATTGGGTTCAAAGCAACTGGATATTCAAACGCTTAAAGCAATTAGACCTCAAGGTAAGTTCAGTGATTTTACATGCGCGTCACATGTGCAGTTTGGATATGAATTTAGCACTAAGGTTGCTAGGTACAGTTGCACTGGTTTGTCCATTTCAACTAGCAAATTGTAGGCATCAATATAAGCTCACCATTTTCAACAAAAAGCGAAATAAGTTCTTAACAAAGCGGCTTAAAAGCAATTAGACCTCAAGGTAAGTTCGGTGATTTTACATGCGGCGTCACATGATGCGGTTTGGATATGAATTTAGCACTAAGGTTGCTAGGGATACGGTTACACTTTGGGTTTGTCCATTTCAACTAGCAAATTGTAGGCATCAATATAAGCTCACCATTTTCAACAAAAGCGAAATAAGTTCTTAACAAACGCTTAAAAGCAATTAGACCTCAAGGTAAGTTCGGTGATTTTACATGCGGCGTCACATGTGCGGTTTGGATATGAATTTAGCACTAAGGTTGCTAGGTACGGTTGCACTCTGGGTTTGTCCATTTCAACTAGCAAATTGTAGGCATCAATATAAGCTCACCATTTTTCAACAAAAAAGCGAAATAAGTTCTTAACAAACGCTTAAAGCAATTAGACCTCAAGGTAAGTTCGATGATTTTACATGCGGCGTCACATGTGCGGTTTGGATATGAATTTAGCACTAAGGTTGCTAGAGTACAGTTGCATCTGGTTTGTCCATTTCAACTAGCAAATTGTAGGCATCAATATAAAGCTCACCATTTTTCAACAAAAAAGCGAAATAAGTTCTTAACAAAGCGGCTTAAAAGCAATTAGACCTCAAGGTAAGTTCGGTGATTTTACATGCGGCGTCACATGTGCGGTTTGGATATGAATTTAGCACTAAGGTTGCTAGAGTACAGTTGCACTTTGGGTTTGTCCATTTCAACTAGCAAATTGTAGGCATCAATATAAGCTCACCATTTTCAACAAAAAGCGAAATAAGTTCTTAACAAAGCGGCTTAAAAGCAATTAGACCTCAAGGTAAGTTCGGTGATTTTACATGCGGCGTCACGTATGCGGTTTGGATATGAATTTAGCACTAAGGTTGCTAGAGTACGAGTTACTCTGGTTTGTCCATTTCAACTAGCAAATTGTAGGCATCAATATAAGCTCACCATTTTTCAACAAAAGCGAAATAAGTTCTTAACAAGCGGCTAAAGCAATTAGACCTCAAGGTAAGTTCGATGATTTTTACATGCGGCGTCACATGTGCGGTTTGGATATGAATTTAGCACTAAGGTTGCTAGGTACGGTTACCTTTGGTTTGTCCATTTCAACTAGCAAATTGTAGGCATCAATATAAGCTCACCATTTTCAACAAAAAGCGAAATAAGTTCTTAACAAACGCTTTAAAAGCAATTAGACCTCAAGGTAAGTTCGGTGATTTTACATGCGGCGTCACATGTGCAGCTTTGGATATGAATTTAGCACTAAGGTTGCTAGGGATACGAGTTACCTTTGGGTTTGTCCATTTCAACTAGCAAATTGTAGGCATCAATATAAGCTCACCATTTTCAACAAAAGCGAAATAAGTTCTTAACAAAGCGCTTAAAAGCAATTAGACCTCAAGGTAAGTTCAGTGATTTTACATGCGCGTCACATGTGCAGTTTGGATATGAATTTAGCACTAAGGTTGCTAGGTACAGTTGCACTGGTTTGTCCATTTCAACTAGCAAATTGTAGGCATCAATATAAGCTCACCATTTTCAACAAAAAGCGAAATAAGTTCTTAACAAACGCTTAAAGCAATTAGACCTCAAGGTAAGTTCAGTGATTTTACATGCGCGTCACATGTGCAGTTTGGATATGAATTTAGCACTAAGGTTGCTAGGTACAGTTGCACTGGTTTGTCCATTTCAACTAGCAAATTGTAGGCATCAATATAAGCTCACCATTTTCAACAAAAAGCGAAATAAGTTCTTAACAAACGCTTAAAGCAATTAGACCTCAAGGTAAGTTCAGTTGATTTTACATGCGCGTCACATGTGCGGTTTGATATGAATTTAGCACTAAGGTTGCTAGAGTACAGCTTGCACTCGGGTTTGTCCATTTCAACTAGCAAATTGTAGGCATCAATATAAGCTCACCATTTTCAACAAAAAGCGAAATAAGTTCTTAACAAACGCTTAAAGCAATTAGACCTCAAGGTAAGTTCAGTGATTTTACATGCGCGTCACATGTGCAGTTTGGATATGAATTTAGCACTAAGGTTGCTAGGTACAGCTTTACAATCGGGTTTGTCCATTTCAACTAGCAAATTGTAGGCATCAATATAAGCTCACCATTTTCAACAAAAAAGCGAAATAAGTTCTTAACAAACGCTTAAAGCAATTAGACCTCAAGGTAAGTTCGGTGATTTTACATGCGGCCACATGTGCAGCTTTGGATATGAATTTAGCACTAAGGTTGCTAGAGTACAGTTGCATCTGGTTTGTCCATTTCAACTAGCAAATTGTAGGCATCAATATAAGCTCACCATTTTCAACAAAAAAGCGAAATAAGTTCTTAACAAACGCTTAAAAGCAATTAGACCTCAAGGTAAGTTCGATGATTTTACATGCGGCGTCACATGTGCGGTTTGGATATGAATTTAGCACTAAGGTTGCTAGGTACAGTTGCACTGGTTTGTCCATTTCAACTAGCAAATTGTAGGCATCAATATAAGCTCACCATTTTCAACAAAAAGCGAAATAAGTTCTTAACAAACGCTTAAAGCAATTAGACCTCAAGGTAAGTTCAGTGATTTTACATGCGCGTCACATGTGCAGTTTGGATATGAATTTAGCACTAAGGTTGCTAGGTACAGTTGCACTGGTTTGTCCATTTCAACTAGCAAATTGTAGGCATCAATATAAGCTCACCATTTTCAACAAAAAAGCGAAATAAGTTCTTAACAAACGCTTAAAAGCAATTAGACCTCAAGGTAAGTTCGATGATTTTACATGCGCGTCACATGTGCAGTTTGGATATGAATTTAGCACTAAGGTTGCTAGGTACAGTTGCACTGGTTTGTCCATTTCAACTAGCAAATTGTAGGCATCAATATAAGCTCACCATTTTCAACAAAAAGCGAAATAAGACGCTACCGTCAAATTCAACCTTGCATGAGCACAATCACTAAAAGGAAAGTTGAAATAGAAAGCATAGTCATGACCTGAAGAATCACTTCCATCAAGCCACATAGTTTGATCCTCTTATTCTTCATTCGCTCCCTCGCCAATTCCATCTTCAAGCGATCTCTCTCACCATCGTCTTCATCATCTCCTTTTCCTGCAACGAGTTCCAATAAAACAAACACGTAGGATCTTGAAGAAAGATTAAAAATAACAGAATGATTTGATAGAGATAGACAAATAGATTTTATTTTTAACCTCTCCCTGATCGTCGATTGAAGTTGTCAAGTGGCGATTTGGGAACGATTTGAGCGAGGAGAGAAGAATGGCAGCTTTGGCACATCGTAAGGCGACTTGTGATTTTAGAGGTTTGTCTTTGCTCTCCATCTTCTCTGCTCCTTCCATCCTGATTCTGATCTCTCACTTTCGCTCCTTTTTTTGCTTTTGAAAACAAGAGGTAATTCTCCCAGATTTGGAGGAGGGAATGGATCGAGTGTACTTTATTATACAATTGCGCTACCTCTTCCAGATTTTGAATCTTGATTTTTGAGAATAGCCGCGCAGCGAGCATGCCACCAGCTATGTAATCAACAAAATGGGCTTATCCCTTATTCAGACCATATTTTTGTGGAAAAGGCCCACCCAGTGACTTACTGCAAGAGTTAATCAAGATACCTTCTCTCCATTCAATTGTTATTCTTGAAAAGATCCGGCACTAGAATGGCCGGCCATTCTCTCATTCCACATTCGATCCTGTAATTGTAAACATCGTTTGGTACCCTGTTCAACCATGAAATTTAACCATGCTCCAATTCATCAACTACAAGCTTGAAAATAAATATTAAATGGATTCAATGTTATGCAATTATATAAATTGGCCAGATTGTTAACAACAATAGATAAAAAAATAATAATTAATTTTAAAAGATGAGTTGTCAATATTATATCTCAAAAGAGGAAGAAAAAAAAAAGTTTACTGAATCGACATTGTCACTCTGTCTGGTATACTGTCTTACTACCAGAGAGACCTCAGTCTACTAGACATTCGATGATTTTCTTTATCATTTTAGAATGTATTATAGCCGTGGTTATCAATCAACTTCGCTGCCAATAGCAGGATATGAGAATTTTTTTTTATCTATCCTCTGCAGTCCGATGATAGCCATGTAGAATGTTTCCTGAAATTGTCCTCCAAAGTTACCCCTTATTAGCGTGTATTTGTTATATATATATATTATCGAGTCGAGCATATTTGAACTTTGAAGACTAAAAAAGGTCATACACAAACCACACTTGCGGTGTTGATCTCACTGTTAGTTAAGCATAACCACTTACCAATCAGCAACGATTTACCCATTTCCATAAAAATCAGTATCAATTTATTACCCATTTGCATAAAAGTATCGTATTACATTAAGCCTCATGAATAGTTATAGCTATCTGCTTTAACTGTTGGTGGCTGCAAGAATAGGTGGGAGCAGGAAATGAAATCTTAATTGCAGAGAGCA
Source organism: Salix viminalis (assembly GCA_029228465.1). Taxonomy (NCBI): domain Eukaryota; kingdom Viridiplantae; phylum Streptophyta; class Magnoliopsida; order Malpighiales; family Salicaceae; genus Salix; species Salix viminalis. The sequence continues at coordinate 10,853,492 of CM055427.1, forward strand.
TCTCTCAGTCATGGTGCCCTGGGAAACACAGGCTGCGTTTCATTTAGAAACGCTGAAAGGATTCTTCTGAATATGAATAAGTAGGTATGTGTTTGAGAGAGGTCAACCTGGCTCTGAGCATCAATTGGGTTTTCCTCTTATTCTCAACTTTCATTTGTTTCTCCTACACATGCAAAAGAAGAAGCCCTTTTCATAGTGGGCCCCGAAACATTTTCATTTATTTCTTAGAATAACTTGTTGGTATTTGTTGCTGGAAAACATTTCCTTATCCGCCATTATTGAAGGGCTCCGAACCATGTTTCCTCACAGAGAACAGCTTAGAGGTTGAAGGTCTATTGGAGCTTGCTTCTTGGCCCCAAGAGCGTGGGTTCTGGCCATCCATCACCCTCCATCGTCATCCGACCGTATTGCACTCGTGGCAAGTCTCAGACTCAAACCATCTGGAAATTGCATCCACTGCCACCTCCTTCAATCCCACATCACAAGCAACGACGTGCATGATAGGCAAACACATCTGTACATAAAGATTTTTGCAGATTACAGTTGGGCATTTTGCTTTCACATAATGCGCAATCCAATTACAACAGGCCACAAATATTTTTTGCAATCGAACTGCGTTTCTGAATTCTCCTTACCTGACATCTTAACATGTGCTTAGTATTATTGTAGTTTTTGCGGTTGTTAAAAATACTAGATTTAAGAGAAATGTTTTTAAATATGGTTTTAAAAAATATGTTCGGTTAAAATTGCTAAAAGATAGATAAAATAAATGAAAAACAGATTTTTATTAGTAAAAAACAATTTATTTTATATTTTCCAAAACTAAAATTTGAAACGTATTATATATGCGGGGCGCAGGGCAGAAAGCAAGAAAGATGCACGTGTGCACGTATTATATTTTCCAAATGGCAAGCGGTGTACTTGTCATGGTTTAAGATGCACTGATCCTAGATGGAAAGAAAGATGCACGTGTGCACGTGCACGCTCCTAAGAGATGTGAATCACTGCAGTCAAGCTGAATGGTAGTCGTGGTGGCCTAACCGAGAAAGAAAAGAAAAGCATTATATGAAACAATTGTTATACGCTGCCTGTACTACGGTGCGGGCCGATTATTTAATTTTTAATATAAAAAAAAAATATGTGAGAAGAAATTAATTAATATGCTAATTGAGATATAAAATAGGAATACCCTTTAAGATATAAAATATTTATGGCATTGCTATTTTTCTTTTTTTAAAAAGAGAAAATCAATACTTACATGGTACAGTAAAAATGTAAAGAGACCAATTTCTCCATTTAATTTGGAAATACCCACCGAAACTCATGAAAAAAATATTTTCCTCCTCAGTCTACTTCTACTCTTTTTTTAAATATCATTATGAAAATAAAAATATCATAGCGCCTGACAATCCGTATACGATAATTAGACGGTAGCAGATCCAGTGAATTAAAGTTTCTTACAGTAGGATTCGACACATCTTCTCTAGCACCATGCATGCATCATATAAATATCCGATCCCTAGAAGTTAATTTGCACACTAACCAGAACATTCGTGTCTTCTCATAAATTTTTACATCGTACAAGTTAATTGATTACTCCGCAACACCTCTAGCTAGATGTACGACTACTAGCCTTTAATTTCATGTTGATGGAGGGAATTAATGAGCTCCATCAAGTACTGTTTTACTGGATAGATAGCATCCTAATTAATTAAACCTTCAAACTTGGCTTCGATTTTCGTAGACCTGCAAATTAGCACAAGAGGCTAAGCCTTTGCTTGAATAGTTTAGGAGGGCTTTGGTCCAGTGGATGCAGGAATTTGCAGTTAGGGCAGGTAGGAGAGGACCTGCAAAGCATCACCAACATGTGGCACTTTGTGCAAACCGTCGCTACCATTTCTTTCTCATCCCTCTCCGATGCTAACCACGACGGCCGCCGTGTTAGCCCTCCTGAACTCCCGTTATCTCTGCTAGATTCCTTGAACAAATCACCCGATCCCCGGACGGAGCCACCGGGATTCTGCTTTGTAAAATGGTCGTCGGTGTAGATTTTCCCTTGTGATTGATCACACGGTAGGTTTAGCTCAAGTTCTAAGTTCATATCACGATCAGGACCCGGTGGCTCGGGGCTTCTCCTTGGATCTCTTGATGTTCTCTTATGGGTCCTCGTATTATAGAAATGTATCTTCCCTGACTGCATGCAAAATTAATCAAGCAGATGAAACTGTCAAGAATATTCTAACTGAAGCTTAATTAATTACTAGAGTCTTACATTCAGCACAAACTAAACAATATGTATCATGATCCAGCAAATCATACTATATAATACCTGAATATCGAGGCATCTTTGCCACTCCAGAGGGTAAAGGAGTCTCGAGGTGCGACTCGATTTCAAAGAAGGATTTTCTGGTTTCTGGATTTGATCTTTTCTCGAGGATCCCTTCAGCTTGCGGCTCTTCCCACTTTCTCTTCTTTGATGAATCGTTGAGCTCCGGGATTAACTTTTTCCCGCTCGGAGATGGGAGGGCTTGAAAGGAGACCATAGCTAGCTTCTGTTCAAAGGAGCTTAACTTTCTCTCACTTCTAAAGTGAAGTGATCAACATGTGAAAGGTCTGGGTAGTTATATACAGGCTGAGTTTGCGCTGTTTGGTCAGCCACATTACTGCGAGGGAGAATCTAGCGCCTGTTTAATACCCAACGTTTGGTAGTGAGGTTTTGATTGATTTTGAAAGTGTTTTTTATTTAAAAATATATTAAAAAAATATTTTTTATTTTTTTAAATTATTTTTTGATATTAATACTGAAAATAATTAAAAATATTTTTTTTTAAATACTTTTCAAAATACAAGTAGAAACTTGGAAGGCAAAGGGCCTACCTATGCAAGGCGTGCTATCCAAGTTGGCTCTTTGAATGACTGAACAACTCGTTAGTAAAGGCCAGGATGTGAAAGGATTTGTAAGCCTAACCAGCTCTTCTTGGCCATTTATGCACACACTTAATGAACCTTGTTGTGCAATCATAGCAGAGCACATCAATTTTTCAACGGACCATAATACTGTTGCGTCACATTGCATCATGCATTGGTCATGGGTTGAAATTTTTGATGTTACGAACTTTTGGCTGTTCAAGTACAGTATTAAATATTAAATATTAAATAACCATTCCATCTAAAATTTTAAATTGTTATATAAAATTCTAGAATAACATCTTTTTAAAGTAAGAGTCCTTTGGACTTAAAACTTTCACACAGATCCATACTACCTTGTGCTTAATTTTTATCAAATAAAATGATAGTGGTGATATTTGAACTCATGATCGTTGGATCAACAAGGCTCTGATATCATGTTAAAGAACCATCTCACCTAAAAACTTAACTTATTAGATGAGACCCTATAATATAATTTATATTATTCTCTAACAGACAACAATCCATCAGCGACATACAATTTAATCACACACTCGCACTTACATATATATATATATATATGGGAAAATAACTATATGAAGAAGAAGAAGCGGTATATTTGCCGTTGGATCCAGAATTAGCTATGATCTAGATAGTAATTAGTCAGCCAGGCCGAAACGAAGACAAGAACCATGGTTAATTAATTTCTTGTATTGATCCTTGATTAGATGCGATGAGTGCGTGCGAGGGGGGGGTGGAAAAGCTGTATTAAATGAGGGGAGTCCGTGTACAGTTGAAGAAGGCCTTGAATGCTTAGTTGTGGATCTTTAACAGATCATAACTCCAACTTCCACTGCAGGGTCGCTCGAAACAGCTACAACTTTTAAAGCCCTCAGCACCCTCCTCAGCTATATATTTATACAGAAACCACTCCCCCTGAACAAACGCTTTTAAAGCTCTTAACAGTCTCAGCCACACAAACAACCTCTTATGTCTCCATGAACATTCATTAATTGCTTCTTATACACATATGGTTGCGTGTTTCTGTAACCGGCCCCTTTATTAGCTGATTTTTTTGTTGTTGTTGAGTTGAACCATCAGATGTAGTTGCTGTTTATTATTGTATTTTAAAAGTCTTTTTGAAAAATAATATATATAATTTTTTAAAAACAAATAACCATTACAAACAGTCACATAGCTAGCTAGCTCATGATTTTATTTTTCTGAATAGAATAGACAAAAGGGGCATCATTTATAGCTAGATCATCATTTCTGAACCTTTTGTTTCTGTCAAATCAGTGGTTACTTCCTGAGCTCACCCTTGGTATAGGGTTTTCCATTTTCACTCCTGATACCAGGCCAAGGAGCTAGAGAAGATCTAGTCATGTCCCTGCCCAAATATCTCGAGCCTAATATAAATTGGAGAGGGACTAATCTCTCGAAAAGACAGGGTTGCGAATCACATAAATGTATGTCTGCCATATTCTATTGCTAATAGTCAAAAAAACATAGCAGCAGATCGAGTGTATATATCGTTCAAACTCGGCGTGTTTATAGTGGGAAGATAATTTATAAGAAGAAAAACTGAAAAAAAATAAAAACCATAAAAGAAAGGTGATATAAATAAATAAATAAATAAATAAATAAATAAAAGGGGAGCAAAGTATTAAAGACATTGATAGAGAAAAGAGGGGTTCGAATAAGTCTACCTGCCTTCATTAACTAATCTTGAATTCACTTTAAATGCAGAATTGAAGGATGACCATTGAATTGAAACACCAGCACCTCGCTCTCTTCGTCACTTTCCTTCTGTTAAATGCTCTCAACCCACCTCTTCTTCCCTTCATTTATGTTTTTTTGTTTATGTCTATCCCTCCATCTCTCTCTCTAAGAGCTTCGAAGATCTATTTCACCTCATCAGGATAATGAGAATAACTGTCAGAATCTTTTCTTGTAACTATTAAATTATTCGTGTCGAATACTAACAGAAAATTAAAAGACAAAATCGAGTTACGATGGTTAATGTACGTGCTAAATATATAACAGCAAAAGTCAAATTTAAAAGGCAAATGGGGTGGTCGTTCCAAATTCCACTGTGATAGAGTAATAAATTTAGTTTCACGGTCCAAATAAAGAGAGATCATCAACTGTTTTTAGTACACCTTATATATATATGAATTTTAAGTTTAGGTTCCATTCAAAAGATTTTAAACTTGTGATGGTTGTTTCATGTTCAACTTTATATATTCTATATTGTTTAAAATTTGTGATTTTAACACGTCAAAATGGGATCAATCATGATGGTTGATTACATGTTTTGAGATTATTTTTTTAAGAATTTGCCATTGTACAGAATTTAAGCCCAAGCTTGCACAACTAAGTTTTTTTTGTCATTTAAAAAGGTGAACGACCTATCATCCGGGCTCCTTTTAATTATAAAAACATAGAGATGATGTGTCACACACCAAAACAAAAAGGATGCATTGTCTTTTAATTCAAATTTTGGCTAGCGGTGGCCAAAAAAATAGAGTTATGAGTATTTAATCAAATAACTTTATTTTTTAAATTTTATTTAAAGCCAAAAACACCTAAAAAAGCATTCATATATATAACATGTGGAAACCAACTTAGCAGCCTAAAAAACAACTCAAACCACAAAATCAAACCGAATAAATTTTCTCATTTGTAACTTATATAGTTTTTTTTTGGACCATATTGAAACTCAAAACAACCATTATAAGACTCTCGTAACCAGATAAAGCCCATTAACATGTATGTAAGCCCACAACTTTCAACCATTTTGCTAGTCCGAATAGGTGTGAATGAAGTTCTCTCTCTAGATCGTAATCAAATAGTCTTATCTGAAAAATAAAGAAAATAAATTTTGATATCAAAATTTATTTTTTAAAAACTCATCGAACAAGTCGCTTATAAACTAAAGAAAATAAGGTGTACTAAAATAAGCTTTTTGTGTAAAATTCAAATCTACCACCTATACTTTATTATGACAATCTACTTTGATTTGCAAGAGGATAAGAACTTAAAATACGACTGTGTTTTGGCCGCACGGGAACATGTAACTAGCTACTGTACGTGGGAATTCATTCAGCGACGTGGATCGTTAACTGATGGACTCTGCAATCATGCATTTATTTTTCTTTTTTTTCATCAAGAAGCTGTGCTGGCTGGGGTCTTCATTAAATGATCATGATTTAATTTGGTGGGGCCCCGCTTGTTTCAGTACAAACTACAGTTGCTGGTCAACAAGTCACGGTTGGTGGAGCATTTTTATTTAGTTCTGCCATGAAGAGGCCCTTCCAGATGCCCGGTTCTCGATGGGAGTACATTTTTTAAATCCAGGAATAAAGAGAATCGAGAGGCGTGTCGGTATGTTCGGTTCCTTGTCTTAACTTCTCTACCCGTTCCAGAATTTTAAGAATTAAAAGTTTTTTTAAAATAAATAAATTTATCAGTTATAGTCAGAGTCAGGGTTAGATTTTAAACTTAATTGGCTCTCTTTGATTTATGATTGTGCTTTTGTCACCATCCAAAACATAGCTATGCATTTGAATGCACGAGCATTGGCTTTTTCTTAAACCAGGCTACCATCCCAGCATCTTGCAATTCACCTGCATGCATGCATGCTTGTGTTTTTTGCTTTTCATTTTTACTTTGAATCAGCAATACTCATATGACCACAGCGGGACCAGTAGCTGTCCAGCTACGCCTCGGTGCTTTTGAAAAGTCTGCACTCTGCAGCGATATCGATCGGTTCTTCTTCAATTTTTTATACGAAAAACCTCAATTCTTGCAAATCGTAATTTATAGATCTAGAGAAACAGTATATGGACAGATCTGTCGACTCAAACTGTGCTGTTATTCATTCTATCTATTTCTTCAAGGGGTTAGATATGAATCTTTCACAAGAAAAAAATAATAATTAAAGATTATATTTAACAACAGACAAATAGTAGTCAAAACATTTGCTGTTAAGCCCAGCCAAGTCTGATTGGTTGAGTCAGTAAAGCGGTAAGCTAGTCATGGAGCTGAGCGAGAATTATAACTGGGCCAATCAAAAAATGGGTCGGGCTTTTCTCAAACTCAATCACCAGGATGTTGGTTGAACCAGCGACAATAATGAAAGAAACTCTTTCGCTTACTAATTTATATATTTTGCTTATGTTTCTTAGTTAATTATAAATTAGCTCTTTGTGTTTTTGAAAAAATAATTATTTAATCAGCATGATTTTAGAAACCAAATATTTAATATATGTGGTTCTGAATTTATTTATAACTAGATTCTTTCTCATCTATTGTGTCTTTATTTTCTCATTTTATTTTTAAAATAGAAAGATGGAAACAAGACAGGTGATCTATTTATAGGAGAAAAAAATAAACTCAAGAATTATGGAAATCCAAAAAACTCAAGAATCATAGACATTCAATACATATAAATATGAATTTATTATGAATTTATAACCGAAAGAACTATTTAATTACTTTCGACAAATTACAAGACTAATTTATAATTGTTTGCCCACGCTCTTGGCAATTGAACCGGGAACCCTTGATCACCTCCTCCTCCCCTGTCTTGCTCAAGGTCCGGAGCACCGAAGTGCTGCGTACTAGAAGCAAAACATAAACTCCAACAAGATTCATCTGGTGAGAGAACAGAGTGCAGGAGAAAAGGGAGCAAGCTCAAAACCATATTTTGTTAGGCCAAAGATTTACCTACCACTGCCTCGGACAAACCGACCCCAGTACCAGTGCCGTTCCCACACCTGATACATCGAGTCCAAGGGAATTCCTTTTGTCTCCGGCAAGAAAAACACGACAAAAACTGTCATCAAGGCAATCCAACCAGCATAGAATAGGAATGTGCCGAATTTGAAGTGACATAGCATGCTCAAAAAGGTTTGTGACAGCACAAATGTAGTAGCAAAATTCACAGCAACATTTATGCTTTGGCCTGTGGGTCGGATTTTCATGGGAAATATTTCACTTGGCACGAGCCAGCTTAGGGGACCCCAAGACCAGCCAAACCCAGCAGCGTAGATGCACATTAAAACAAGTAATAATATGCCGTGGCCCTTGGAGATGTGCTTCGTGCCTGAGATTCCCGTACTGACAGCCAGCACTACGGTCACCGCAACCTTCAAAAAATGCATCTTAAAATGTTAAAGACCTTCCTTAAGCCAGTTTACATGAGATTAGATAACCACGTTGGATAGTTCATACCTGGCAGATGAACATTTGAATCCCTCCGATTATGAACAGAAATCTTCGACCATGGCGATCAACCATCACCGTAGACACGAGGATTGAACCAAGATTGACTAATCCTAGCACAATAGCTGCAATTAATGCTGAATTGCTCCCGAAGCCAATTGATTGAAAAATAACTGGCGCGTAGAATGCAATTATGTTAATCCCTGTTAGCTGCTGGAAAAAAGGTATAGCAATGGACATCACCAGGTGAGGCCTGTACTGCCTCTCGAATATGGTCAGAAAAGGTTCCTTTTTGGCATCTTTTGCCATTTCATTGAACTTGAGAAGATCGGCTAGTTCAGCATCCACATTACTGTTGATTCCTCGAACTCTGGTCAGAGATTTTCGAGCTTGTTCAACCCTGCCACGCTCCACTAGGCTACTTGGCGTATCTGAGATGAAGAGCGCACCAGTTGTCATTATTGCAGCTGGTACAACGGCGAGGCCGAGGGAGAAACGCCATCCCCAGCTATGCTTCGCCATTCCAAAATTTATGCAATTGGCTGCTACTACCCCAACGCCAATAAAAAACTGGAAGCCAGTGCTGAACGCGCCACGCCATTTTGGAGGAGCTACCTCTGATAGGTAAAGAGGAGTTGCCTTCATTCAAACACATGGGAAGCAACTTTAGTGAAGAATAACTGTATAGATTGTAAAATTCTAGGTTTACATAGCCCTCCAGGGGAGGAGACTTTTCTCTCGTGTGATGCTGAATTATATTTATGGAGTTAATTGGCTTTCCAACATGAGTTTCAACTGCCTAATCCAAGTACAAGAAAGGATCCACTAACCTGGTTAGTGAAACCAACCCCAAATCCAAGCAAGATACGACCAAGTAGGAGCATGGCAATATTGGCAGCGCCACCATTGATGGCGGCACCGGCAAGGAAAGTGCAGCCACCAAGCACTATGGTGTTTTTGCGGCCCACTGCTGCAGTGAGCCGGCTAGCTACAAGGGAAGAAGCTAGCCCTGCTATATAGAGTGACGATGTGAATGCTGTTAAAATTTGGCTATCAAATTTACAGTACATGTTTGTTTTGACCTCTGATGCCTTCCTGAATACCTCAGGGAAAAACTTCATTAGAAATGGTCCCATTGTTGTTACACCTCCTGCATGATGATGGAATAATCATATTCAGAGCAGTTGATTTGAGCGGGGAAAAAATGGATTCTTGTGTGTTCTCCACCCAGATTTTTATGCCCCTTTGTGTATATCAAATATCAATTTAGAAATTCGTCAAACTAAATCTAAATCCAAGTTATTTATATAAAAAAAAATCACATAGAATTCATATAAAAATAACAAAATTTAATCTGCAAACATATAAATACTTAATGATTAAAAATAAAAATTTATCTCAAATAAAACAAATTAATAGCAATCAAAAGAGTTTTAATTAAATTTAAAAGATTAAAAAATTAAAAAATAATAATGGGTGAAATTGAAAAGTAATTCTAATTTTATAAAGTGTTTAAAAAACTTATTCCACACATTTAAGGATCAAACTGCAAAAAAATATCAATTTAAATAGTTATTTGAAACAAAAAAATGATAAATAACTACGGACATTTTGAAGATAAACAAAAAAATCTATCAAAAATAATAATAGGATCTAGTCTTCGATTGAATAAATATTGGAGAATAAAAGAAAAAGGTTGAAATGAATGAAAATAAGAAACTAAACCCGACGCAAACCTCATAAACTTGATCTAATCTTTTAAACTCACAAGTGATTTAATTTTGAAGAATAAAATTGTTAAAAAATATCAATTTATAAGCCTTGGCAAAGTAAAAAAAAATCAAAAGATCAAATTTAATAACAAGAAAAATCCAAGGATGATGAAATTGTAAAAAAATACCAATTTAAAAAATTATCACAAAAAAATAGCAATCAAAGAATAGAAACTATATTTTAAACATAACAAAAAAAAGAGTATGAAATTGAAAAAATCTAATTTTATTGATTATTCAAAATAAATAATAATATTAATATTAATAATTAAAAGGACAATGACCAAATGTTAATGAAAAAATAAAAGGGTTGATTAGGAATTGTGAACAAGCTAGCATGGAATTTAGATGAAGAGAGAAGAAATAAAAAAAAAGGTTACTGGTGTCAAACCAAAAATGTGTTTGGTGCATCACTCCATTTCGGAGAAAATTCTAAGACTTTTAAAAAATTAGTACTGTAAATAAAAGTATTTGGTGACCAAACAAACCTGCATACACAACTCAAATTGAGTATGCCAATTTTTTAAAAAAAATATTAAGTATTTATTAAAACACAAAAATGCTTCTGTGCTAACTTGACATTAACCAGGAAAAAAAAAAAAACTATAGAACATGGTTATGCTAATTATAACCCAGGGTTTATTAAATAAATTTAATTTTAATAAAAAAATATTTTTTAGATATCAAATATTTTTTAAAATTTAAAAGTAACCCTTAGTTAACTAGATATTAACAAAAAAAAAGAACTTAACAGCCGGAAAGATGGTTTTGTTAATTTTAAACCTGAAAATCAAGCAATTTAAATTTAATGAAAAAAATAAAATAAAATAAAACATTCAAGCCACTGGGCCTAGGACATTTCTTTCCACGGGTGTTTAAGTAATCTTCAAAATATTTATGGTAAAAATAATATCCTACCACAGATCCTAGCCCAATTGTCTCTTAGAACAGGGACAAATTCGTCAAAAACACTATTTTAATCAATACTATTATAGACCAGGGGTAAAGCAACTTCCCTTCCCTCTTAGTTTGTTTTTCTCTTGTAGAATAACATGCAAAGCACTATCATCGATCAGTTATAATACTCTGAAAATATGAATTAGCCCCGCTGATTTAACTTCCGGCCTCTAACCATGCGCGGATTTGATTTGATTTTGAAACGGCCAACAAAGTTTAGGCATAAATAACATCAAAACAGGTTATGAAACTTTCAATGACAAGAAAAAAACAGCACAGCTTGGCAGTTGATATCGATTATTGACCCCATAACAAACATTAATCTTGAAAACGTGAGTTCAAAGCACCTGAAATTCCGATGTCATAGCCGAAAATGAGACCACTCGAGGCAGCAACGACGCAAGTGATCACCACCGGCACAGTTATCTTACCGTTAAAGTCACCGGCAGGTCCATTGGCAACAAAACCTCCTCCGGTCATTTCCTCCTTTGTCGGAGTCCAGATTAACAAGGGAGGAGCTCCTGTTTAAGTAGAGAGAGAAAGAGATTGATTAGTACAGGGAAATTAACAAGGGAGGAGCACCTGTTTAAGTCGAGAGAGAGAGCTGAATTGGTAGGAGCACCTACTTCGGTCGAGAGAGAGAGAGAGCGCTTAATCAGTCCAAGGCAACTCGGCATCCAATATGAGGAGGACACCTTTTATAATGAAGTGGTGGGGGGCAGTGAGGCACCATTTGTCCTTTCTTGCCTACAGCAATGACAAGGAAATGTTAAGGATAAATTCAAGTTTCGAAAATGTATATTTCATTTACACCTACTATAATCAGTTCACGTGTTGAAACGTCAACTAGTCATTAATATTTGTTTTGGTTGGAAATGATTATTACTGGCATGAGTAGGTTTATCATCAGTTTTCTGTCTTTTCTAATTGCCCTGTGTTCTTTATGATTTCCTAAAATCCAAGTACATTTAAGGAATATATTATTTGATTTTTAAACAGTGGGTGATCAAATGTTCGTATTATGAATTTCTTTCTCTTTGAGTACAAGACCAACAATTGAGATCTTAATTTTGCAAAAAAATTATCTTTTCCAGCAGGATTTTAAAAAAATTTATGATAATAAAGTCAATAACTTTAAATGAAAAAACTAAAACTAAAATAAACTTTATACTATAAAAACAAGAGTGTTTGCTATTGTTTCTATACATGATTAATGCTTGGAGTTATATGAATTTAAGAGTATTAAAAGTCGTGAATTTTTCAATTAAATGATTAATGAGGTATTTATAACCCTTAAATTTTGTCGTTTCTCAAAAAATATTAAAGATCATTTACTTTGTATTTTATTAATGAGATAGATACATGATAGGTCTGATAAGACCTTCCATACATCTATATGATATAAAGAGATAGTTATTATTGTCATGAGTAGGTCATGTCATTGATCTAAAAATAAAGTCTTTATAGTTCTGAATTTTCAAGATCAAATAAAACCTGACATCTATCCAAACTCAAATAAAATAAGTATGGTTGCTAGTTAAATTCATATCATGCTGGGTTTACTCAATGTATGAACCCTGTATATATGAAGTTTGATATTTTATCAAGTCTCATGTTGCATTAAATTTAATTGATGGCTTAACTTGAGTGTATCGAGTATGACAAGTTATCAGGTACATGTCGCCATATCATGCAATTTGATTTAAACTAATTCACAAAAATATAATCATGAGTCAATATTTTCAATCCAAAACTCAAGATAATGAAAATGCCAAAATGATCTTCTTTTTTTTTAATTGAAACGTTAGTTCCACGAGTTAACCACTATTTTAAATCTCAATCTTACAAAATCTAAGTTTAGTTGTAGTAATAAATAATAAATCATAAATACCAATTTAAATAATCTAAGTTTTTATTTTTCGTTTCCCAATTCCTACTGATAAGCCTTTAAATCATAAACGGTTAAAAACCCAATGATTAAATATGTTGTTGTTTCTACCCTCCTTGAAAAGGGAAAAAAAAACGAAGCTCAATTTTCAATCTTCATCCACCAAGACTTGTATTCTTGCGTGCTATATTATCTTTGAAAAACCCAACGATTAATATAGAAACTAACAGCCCAGAAATCCATTAAATTTGACTTGCTAGTGTGAAATCACGTGTTTAACTAATCACCGTATTTTATGTACACACAAACGCCATGGACATGATTTTTAAGCAATGAAAGTCGCAGTCACCCGGAACCATGCATGGCCGTTAGATGCTCCAATGGTTGACTGGTAGTTGGTCACGACTCCGGCGAAAAACATGCACCTTCCATCTTCCATTCTCCCATGGTCTGGTCTGGATCATGAAACCAATTTAATTCCTTTTTAATGGACTGGTCAATATCCTTCCAGCTAAGGTTTTTTTATGTGTGATGGCACGGTCGTGCCCGGTGCAATTCCCTGAGTACATGGCATGTTATTGTTATTATTTAATTAATCAACAGCAACTAACTAAGAGGGAAATTCATTGTTAACCTCGGAGCACTGTCTTTTGTCCTCTTCACATAACACTTTTATTTTGTTAAAATAAAAAACTTAGAGAAGTTTAATGTGGTTATATAAAACAATATTTGTATATTAAATCAGTATTATTGGAATAATCAATCATGGATATAGCATCGGGATTAAAAAAAGTTCTAGTAGCCAAATTATATAAATAAAATGGCTTCCTGACAGCATGTCAAGTTTGAGTTCTTTTTAACACTAGTCATGTCATTATATAAAACAATATTTTATATTAAATCAGTATTATTGGAATAATCAATTATGGAGATAGCATCGTGATTAAAAAAAGTTGTAGTAGCCAAATTATATAAATAAAATGGTTTCCTGACAACATGTCAAGTTTTTGAGTTCTTTTTGACACTAGTCATGTCATTATAGAACTTGTTTAGTCATCTTAGGGGATATACGTAATCATATAAGGAAGATAGCATGAACAACCACACACGAATAAACAATTCACTTATTAAAAAATATAACCAGTAAAATATATAACATGCATCAAACCATCCAAATAACATGAAAAAACAATTTTTAGAAAGATAAACTATAAATTTTAAACATATATATATATATATATATAACAACTTTTAAAATTAAACAGAAGAAAATAAATCATAAAGCTAAAAACAAGCCAAAAAATTTATAGATTAAAACATGTAAAGTTAAAATTAAATTTATATGTGAGGATCTAGCGAGTAAGAATGTAATGAAATTACAACTTAAATCTTCAACATGCTAAAAAATTAGTATATTTTTCTTTTAAAAAAAATTACATTTAAAATTATAAACTTTATGATCATCAAAGTGACAAACAAATAATATTTATTTTCATAGTTTCATCGTTTATTTATGGAAACATAAAACCTTTATTTACTTATTAGCACGCATCATTTAGATTTGCTAACCACGCTCATATCTGTTGAATCTTATCTCACTCGCATTTCACATAATTAACTTAGCACACTCGTGTTTAATGAATAATACTTATATTGATATCATTACATCTCTCATATTGGATTTACCTTCCATTTCACCACATACATGTAACTACGTGAATAATATCTATCAAGTAAATGTAAGTTAAAAATTCAATTAGATGAATTCTCATCCACCTGCAAAATATTGTAGTTGTTTCATATTTATGTTAAAGTAATTTTCTTATCATTAATCCAGAAAATAAAATATACAATGGTTGTTAATCCAAAATGTTTATAATTTAAAATATTTTTACATGATTTAAGCATTAACACGCGACAAGTATGTGATATTTTAAAAAGTAAATGAAATACAATAAAAAAAAGGTTTATAATAATTTAACATGGTACAAGATTGTTATTTATTTTTATTTTTTAAATCTTCAACAAATGACCAACTACCTATAATATAAAAAAGAATAGTTGTTTTACTATGTTTATTGTCCCCCCTCTCCCACGTTTTTATTGTGGACTGTAATGGTGAGAATTTTCAACCTGGTTGTCAAACTTTGAATTAAAGCTTGATTGATTTTTTTATGGTCGAAGATTTAATTAAAAGATAGCAAATTACAATATAGATAAGGGTTAGTATAGGTGGCGCATCCAAATTTACTTGTGAAGTACATTCATGCTTCTCATATTGTTTTGATGTAAGATAATTGATCCTTTGCATTTTTTAAATCTAAGTTTAGCACTAAACTTTATTTTTATCATTTTACAATCTTTAATGGATGAGAGGAAAGAGAAAATTATTGGAATTCTGTTTAGAGAGAGAGAGAGATAGAGAGAGAGAGATAATTTTTCAATTATGGCGACTAAAAAAGTTAGATTTTTTGTTTCAAATGGTTTTCAATTGATGAGGAAATTTTGACTTTAATTTTTTTTTATCTTGAAAGTGCATAAAAAACAAAAAAAATAAGATTATGAATAAATTTATTTCTAAATTAATTATGGATTTTGATCGGTTTTTAACACCTTTAAAGGCAAAATGTTTGGTTTAGAAAGGTTATTATGGTGTTTTTTTTTATGTATTTTTGAGTTGAGAATGGGTTAAAAATTTGTTTATAATGGAAAAAAAAACTAGCCACCATGATTTTTCGACTATTGTGGTGGTCAAAATCTAAATATGATAAATGACATATTTATAATATGTTATTTAAAAAAAATAGTTAAGACAAGTGAAATGTAATTCCCCGCTATCTAACAAGAAAAAAGGTCCGCTCAACTAAGCTCTTTAAGCATGACCCAAGCGTTAAGCATGGCCTAATTTTTTTTTAACAATAATGCATTATTCGAGGCATAAGCCAAACTCTAAGCTCTGTTTGACATTTTAAATATGATTTATTATAGATTGAAAGTTGATTTGACAAAATTGATAATATTTCATCGTGCTATAAAACTGATACCAATCCCTAAAAATTTTAACAATTGATTTGATAAAAGCTCTAAATTGATAATATGATTATTTTAAATGATTTTTAACACTGAAATATATATAAATAAAAAATCTATATTTATATCACTTAAAAAATTATTTTATCAATCTAGCTTTGCAAATTGAGATTTTGTGTTTGAGACTTTGAGTTGCTCGGCATATGACCACGAGCCGTTTTATGTCTCTACATGAGCCCTTTTCGCTAAATAAACCAAAGTTTTTTCTTTCTGAAATAAAAGCCCATTTTTTCCCTTAACTTCGAAACACGGTGTCCTTTCTGGCGGGAGAAGCAGAAACGAATATTGAATCCACGCGGGAAGCGGTGCAATCCCCTTCGTAATTCTAGAAACAAAACAGGGATAAATTTGTCAAATAAAAATCGAGCTACTATTATCCTGGCCCAAAAATCCCAATTCAACCTTTCCCACCTAAAAACTCAACCCCCCAAATCCGCCACGCACAGAACACACACTTACTCCCCCGCCAGCTCACCAAAGCAGCACAGCGACATGTCGGACTTCGGCCGATCTGGTCCTCCAGATATCAGAGACACCTCCTTGTCCTCAACATCACTTTCCGTATTTGCCCTCCCCTCCTCTCCAAGTTTACTCCTCTCTTATTTTTATAAGAAGATATCGTTAACTCATAAATTACTCTTCTTTCTCCCTCGCAGGCACCACCGCCAACGATCTTTTCCCTCTCTTCGACAAGTACCGCAAGGTAGTTGATGTATTTATACCTCGCGATCGAAGGTATGTAAATAAACCTGCACATACACTTTTATATATGCGTGTGGGTGTTTACGATCGTTTATTGTTTTTTTTTGAAAGGACTGGAGAATCGAGAGGTTTTGCGTTTGTGAGGTATAAATATGCTGATGAGGCACAAAAGGCAGTTGATAGGCTTGATGGTTAGTGTTTTTTTTATTTTTATATACTCTCAAATTGTCGTGCTCATTTTTTTTTGGGAAATCTGGGGTTTATTAATCTGTAATTTGGATTTCTCTTTTTGTAGGGAGAGTTGTGGACGGGAGAGAGATTATGGTGCAATTTGCCAAGTTTGGTCCCAATGCGGAGCGAATGTGAGTAGTTAAAAACTCTTATAACTCGGTTTGAGTTTATATAACGCGGGAGCAAAGAGTTAATTGGGTGCTTGCTCGGTCCATTATTGTGGTTATTGAATAAGTTATGATTCTTCTAGCATCCACAGTAGTGTTGTATTTGGTTGGATGATAGTTTGAGATTTGTATCACGCATTAATGATTGAATTATACTCGACAGAATCTACAATTTGGACTAGGTTATAAATTGTTCTTGATCGCATTGAACACTGTTTTCCTTGCAATTAGCAAATAACCTTGTATACCACTCTATTTTAATTTCTTGGTTACGGGTTATGTAAGCGTGAAGCTTTCTATCTGTTCCTTTATTCACCTAGGCATACTTTTTTCTCCGTTTCCTTGTTTTCAATTTCATTTTTCTAATTCTGTTTGCTGTATAGTTATTATCTACTAATAAATTTTGTTTCAAACTGATTAGAAAGTTACGTTTTCTTCTTTAAGTAATTGTCATGTCAGGTTTTCCCCTTCTAATTCATCTATGCTGTTTTTATTTCCAGTCAGGATGGGAGGATAGCGGAATCAGCTTCAAAGATAAGAAGAAGATCCAGAAGCCGCAGCCCTCGTCGAAGGTAAGGATCTTGCCCAGGTTTGTATTTATAAGACCAAACCTTGGCTCTCTGTTTATATCGTGGAAGTTTTAGGTTCATATAAACAGTTTGAAGGGATGGTATTGCTCATGCAAATTGATTCCATCCTGTAAGCTTGTAAATGTGCCTGTATCTTGCAAAACATTTTTTCAGGTATCAGGATGGCTACAGGGACCGGGACAGGGATTACAGAAGAAGTCGCAGTAGAAGCAGGGGTCGATATGAACGGTATGGGCATCGAGGTAGGGATAAAGATTATCATCGCCGAAGTGTGAGCCACAGCCCTGATCACCGCAAAGACCGTGGCAGGGGATATGAAAAGGAACGACACAGTCAGAGCCGGTCTTATGGAAGGTACAAGATCATTCATATGCTTTTCCCAGCATCCAAATTGCTTGCAATTTGATTATCTGATTGGAAACTTGATCTATGTTGTCATGCTTTCCCTGCTTGGCTCAGCCCTAATTCTCCAAAGAGTACTTCTCCACGCAAGGCTCATCTAAGGGATGGAAGACCTAATGGACACAATGATAGTAAACACTCTCCTACTTCTAAGAGTACCTCTCCTCACAACGAACCGGTGGATTCTTGAGCCAATTTGCAGGAAGATCTGATGCTGATGTGAGCCCCGTGCTTTTTGAACGAGTGGTGATATTCTTCACTCATGGCTTAACCCTTGACATTTATGATTTGAATGAGTGGTTATATTCTTCACTAATGGCTGAACCTTAACATTTATGATTTCCACCCGTGCAGGAGTGGTGGGAATTCAGCTCTTGGAGTGGTGGGAATTCAGCTCTTGGAGTGGTGTGTCCCTGCTTTTGTAAGAGTAATGACATGCTATGATTATCTTTTTGATGGATGAAACATTGTAAGTCAGATTTAATCAATTCATGCTTTTGAAGGTTGCATATTTCAATGTTCAACTTGCTGCATCACTTTCCAACATTAGGTTTGATGGGAGCTTTCGTAGCTGCCCTTATTGCCTGATGCTGTCTCAGTCTCCCAGGTGTTTCTTGCTCATTCACATGCTATTGCTTTTGCATTCCAGCTTAGTTGCTTACAATTGCTGAAACTTTACTGCCCATGGGTGGATTCCTTTCCCTTTTTTGTTCATTCCCATTGCATTTCCTTGGTTCATTACTCCCCCTCTCGAGTTATCTCTTACCATTATGATTGCCACACCCAATTCTATTACTAGATGTTTAATTGTACATTGTTTATATGGGCCTTATTTAGTGTATTTTGGGAAGTGTGACTGATGCTGACTGGTAGAATGATGCACCAGCTATCTTGCTATGCTGCCTCGAATGATTTCAATATTAATGCTGCCCAATCTATTCTTCTAACAATTTTACCATGACAGTCTTGATTTGGCCTGGTGATGCTGTGGTTACTTCACCAATCGATGATAATGAGTGAGCGAGCTGCTAAAGAGCTACCGTAAAAGTTCTAGATCTCTTTTCTGCCCAGACAGCAAGATTTTCAAATTTTGTGCTAATTGCTGAACGAAGAGTTCAAAATTGTCACTACCATATTTGAATATTTTGATTCTCTTAATGTCTAATTTGTCTGGATAAGGCTTTGGTCCCGGAGTCAACTTCTACTGGTGGAGGGTTTAGTTTCCAATGACAGATTGACTACCAATGCTGCCCATTCCTTGGCACGTTTAGGGAAAATTCAGGGCAAAAAGGATCGATCCAAATCCAAAATAAAATGAAAACTGGTACCATTCTTGTCGTCGTTTTGTTTGGATTGTACGTATTTATCAAGTACAAACAGGGCAGCAAACAAAATATTTTATGACTCTTGAGAAGTTGGTTTCAAAACTCAAGAATCATCATGATGCAATATCGAAGGATCCCACGGATCAGTGCTACCCTTAAACGAGACAAGGAGGAAGTTAGTTCTACCGTAAGATATTTAGCATTATCCACCATGAATGTGCGATTTTGTTCCTAATGTTCTTTTAGGTAGTTGAGGTAATGTTTGGTTCGGAGTGGTCAACTGGCTTGGGATTTCCTGTAACTTTGCTGGAGGCATAGCTAGAAGGAACCTTGCCTATACAGTTTTCAAAGGCTGTCTGCGGGCGCTTTCATTGTCTTTTCCTGTTCTTTCCAGGTGGTCTTGCCATAAATGAATTCTTTGGTTCAATCCCGCTCAGATAAGCTAGATCTCTAACTCATTTATCTTGACTTGTCTTTTAGTCAGATGCCCAAGAATTACCAAACCTGAAATCAGTTAACTGGTTCAGTTCCTCAAGAAATGGGTCAATTATAGTCTATTCTGAGCTAGTTTTGTTTGTCAACCAGTTAGCTGGTCAAATGCCTGCTTCATTGGGAGATTTGAGGAGTATTGACTTTTCATTTTCTTTTTGCAACAAAGTAACCTTTCTGGTCCCATTCCACCAGAAATGGGAAACTTTTCCAATTTAGTTGAACTTTACATGGATACCAATTATCTATAATGTCACACCCTCTTCCACCTTAAAATTGTTGACAAAGTTAGTTTGTGTTTTTCATGTACCGAAAATCAGTTTTCTGCTCCGAGTACCGATGAAATCAGATGAAGTCTCACGAGTGGCTAAGCCTTTTCGGAAGCCATCCTTCCGTTTCAATTCCATCAGCAATTGGTGGCCTGGGAAATCCCACCCGTCTTCATTTCTACAAAAATCAACTTTCTGGCTCCCTTCCTGAAAAGCTAGGAAACCTGGGAGTCTTTTGTTGATCCAGAGTTAGGCAACAATCAATTGAGCGGCCCAGTTTCTGCTTCAAATGGTCATTTGACCAGCCTGAAAGTGTTATACCCTCGCAACAATAAACTCCCCGCCTCTATTTCTGAAGAGATGGTACTCGTTTTTGGTTTGTGTACGTTGAAAGGAGTTATTTGAATATAATCACGAGCGTCGACGAAGAAGCTGCAGAATTGGGTTGGTCTAAGAGGGTATATAATTTTGAAGGAGTCGCTCATGGCTTATCTTGCATGCATCACGATATTTCACCCCCGATAATTCGTAGAGACAGCACGAAAAAACATTTTGCTCCATTCGGAATATGAAGCTCGCATTTCAGACTTTGGCACTGCCAGGCTTTTAAAACTCTGATTCATCTAAATGGAGTTCACTGGCAGACAACTAAAGGATATTGCACCATTTTTTCCCACTTGCACAGGAAAGTAGTTTTTTTTTTTTTTTTTATCATTACTTTATTACTAAATTTTGTGAGGCAGAGCTTTGCTTATCCATCGAGGTAACCACAACATGCCACGTGTATAGTTTTGGGGTCTTAGCATTGAAATGGAAGTGATCAAAGGGAAACATCCCGGTGATGCTCCTTCAGCGAAGAACATGGCGCACTTGAAGACGTTCTGGACCAACGGCTTCCATCCCCTCCACCAAAAACTGAGGATGAAGTGGTAACAATAGCCAAAATTGCAACCACATGTGCCTATCACCAATCCACGCATTTGATTTCGTTCTCAGATTTTATCAGTCCAAATATTTTTAACAAGTTATTTTTTATTTTATATAGAACGAAGAAAAAGTTAAAAGAAAAAAACGTTAAAATCTTTTCTTAATTTTATCGTTTTTTTAAAAGCATATAGGAATGATTTTTCATAAAAAAAAAGGATTTTATCTTTTGTTTTAGTTATATTACGTGCTAAATTAATAGTATAGTCTTTTGGCTAAAATAGGATATGTCTTTTTCTTTTTTGCCCTGTCATTGAAGATGCTTTAAGAGAAAGAAAACCATATTAATAACATACAAACACCACGTGGATAAAACCTGAAAAATCCGCGCCTCTCACCAATTATAGGTCACTATACTGGTAGCTCTATCAAATCCCGATGGATAACAAATCCAATCAACTAGAACGAATTAATTTTAATGGATAGTTTTAGTTTTAATATAATATATAAATATCTCAATACAGATGTAGCACATACAAATATAATCTTATTATTTAATAGATATATGAGTTTTTTTTATATTAAATAATAAAGTAAGTGAAGCTCGATACATAAAATATGAAATTCTAATCATAAGATATAAATATATTAAAAATCTGATCCTCGAGTACAAGGAGAGCAGGACGCGTGAGATACCATTCTTGCATTTTATTTTTCGTTTTCGAGTTCGAACAGAGAAACAGAGAGAAAAGAGAAGATCGAAAGAGCTATACAAATCCAATAATGTCGACTCTTACGGTTCCTCAACAAGTTCCTCCTGTGTCTGAAGACGTTGAGCTGCTAAGAAAAGCCTTCTCAGGTTTCTTTCTTCATTTCATTCTTTTACTTCTAAACACTGTTTTTGTGTTTCTCCGTAGGAACATGTTCATCTGTTTCTATGATCTTCTTGTGATTCTCACTATCAGATCGTTGTTAAATATAGTATTTTTCTTTCTTTCTTTTCAATATTGCATATGATTGGAGACGCTGTTTTTGGCTTGACTCGATCTTTCGAGGTTTATATGTTCGATCTGATGATGATCATGATCTATTCACGATCATAATCATGATAAACATACGGGCACATATGCAAACACGCATGTTCGTATATATGTGTGTGGTGTATTGAGATGCCTTAATTCATCTTCAAGTTTCAGGAGCTTCATTTTGAAGGCTGATTGTAACACATAGAGCGTTGGAATCACTCGATCTATAATTATTTGGCAAATCACGCTTAAAAGTCTTTCTTTTTGTTATTTTATTGTATATTTTGACTATTTGGAATTTTAAATTAAATTCTAAATCCAGATGTGTGTATTTAACCAAAAAGAAAAAAAAACATAGATAGGTTTCCTTTTCCTTATCATTCAAATGAGAGTGTGGAAGTCGCTGCATAGTTGGATAATTTTACCATTTTGTTTGCAGGATGGGGGACAAATGAGGGTTTGATCATATCCATATTGGGTCACAGGAATGCTGCTCAACGTAAGCTGATTCGACAGGCATATGCTGAGGCTTATGGGGAAGATCTAATCAAGGCATTGGACAAGGAACTTTCAAATGATTTTGAGGTCAGATTCCGAACCCAAATTTCAATGCTTTCTCTGTTTCTCATCGCTGCCTTCCAATAGACTATCTAATGACTCTGATTCACACACACATATTTGAAGTCTAACATTGGTACTATGATTTTCCAAATACCTTGCGGTTAGAGGGGGGTGCTGATTTGGACCCTTGATCCAGCTGAAAGGGATGCTGCTTTGGCTAATGAGGCCACAAAGAGATGGACTTCGAGCAATCAGGTACTTATGGAGATTGCCTGCACGAGGTCTTCAAATGAACTGCTTCTTGCAAGGCAGGCTTATCATGCTCGTTTTAAGAAGTCCCTTGAAGAGGATGTTGCACATCAAACAAGTGGGGACTTCCGCAAGGTACAGCTCTCTAGACTTACAATAATAGCATCTCGATAACTCAAATTACAAATTGACAATCAAGTGTCATGACAGATTTGTGAATCCACTGAAAGCACCGATTTTACTTGCCATGTGAGCATATCATGTGGATTTTCATTATTCAGCTGTTTTATATTTTCTATCCATTGCAGAGATCATTTTTTTTTGAATCTTTTCATGTGTGTGGAAATGCAATCCTCTCTGCCCTTTCTAATTGTTACCTTTCCCCCCCCATGTTTGTGCTGCCCAGCTTCTGTTTCCTCTTGTGTCCTCTTACCGTTATGATGGAGATGAGGTGAACATGACCCTTGCAAAATCAGAGGCTAAGATGCTCCATGAGAAGATTTCAAATAAGGCTTACAGTGATGAGGAGCTCATCAGGATTTTGGCTACCAGGAGCAAAACACAGATCAATGCTACTCTGAATCAATACAAAAATGAATTCGGTAATGATATCAACAAGGTATGCAAGATATGAGCTTTATTAGCTTTATTGTCAGGTAATTTGCTGCACAGCTGTAGTTATCAGTAACGCCTTCCAGTCCATCCTTAAACCACACTTCATCCCTGATTGGCATTTTAGACCTCACAGAAGCGGGGGGTTTCATCTTCCTAGCAACCCTAGTCTTATATTTAGGCCCCCGTTAGTCGATCATCAATTGCTAACTCCTTAATGGGCCCTTCTACGTGAAGGACTTGAAAGCAGATCCCAAGGATGAGTTCCTCGCATTGCTGAGGGCCACAGTGAAGTGCTTGACACGCCCTGAGAAGTACTTCGAGAAGGTTCTTCGTCTGGCAATCAACAATAGAGGAACTGATGAAGGTGCTCTGACAAGAGTTGTCACTACAAGGGCAGAGATTGACATGAAGCTCATAAAAGATGAATACCAGCGAAGAAACAGTATACCTCTGGATCGTGCCATTGTCAAGGACACCGATGGCGACTATGAAAAACTACTTCTGGAATTAGTGGGACATGAAGATGCCTAAGCTGCAATCTTTTTTAAAATATGATTCTGCTACAGCGGAATTGGACTATCAGCCTGGTTTTCATGTTTTGCCTTGCTATGTTCGGTTGTTATCGTTGTAATGTTGTCTGTTGTCAGTCTTGTGCGTGTCTGTATGCTGGTTTTTGAAAATTGACATATAGTCAATTAATAAAGTGCTTTCCCTTTTAAAGATTTCCTAATAATGTTCACTTGCAATTAACGCTCCCCTCTCCCCCTCATCCATTAAGTACATATTTCATTTGGGAAAAAATGATTTTTTTTTTCATTTTAAAAACCGGCGGTTTGATGTTTTTAGATTATTTTGATGTGCTAATGTTAAAAATAATTTTTTTAAAAATAAAAAAACATCATTTTGATGTATTTTGACATGAAAAGCACTTTGAAAAGCTACCATAAACGCACTCCCAAACAAGTCTAAGTAAATACTTCAAATCGTTGTAAGACTAGCGCCAGTGGCACACATTATCTTAGGGCAACAGGCAACCTAAAGTTCATATTGGTTGTCAGATATGCTGTCGGATGCTCTCTAATTTAATTTCGATATGCTGTCATTATAACCAATAGGCAACGTAACCACAAAAAGCTCCCGGCCACCTCGTTTTCATATTCAAAAATCAACATTAATAATAACAGCGTTTTTCATCCGTGCATTCCAAACTGTCGTGCAAAACAGAATACAACGATGGAGCGCATCCACGTATCTGACCTAACAAACAAAGATGACAGGCAACAGGAAGGGAACCCGGCCATCCCCATGTCACAAAACTTTGGAAATTGAAACTCCAGGTTCTTTACCATATGAAATATTACAATCTATGTTTGAATGAACTAGACAGCAACTGGACAACAAATTAATACATGGTTTCATCTGCATCATAAACTTAGGAAGGCAACTTTCCGTTTGCACTCTCTGAAGGAGGCCATGCACTTCCAAAGAGCCTAAGTTGTGCGGCAATTGCAGAAGTAAATCGTGATTGGCAATTCAACATTTTGCAGTCCTAACAAAACTTGCTGGTGGTGAACATGGTTGTAGCTCTGAATGAACCACACTTCTTTCTACAGATAGATATACATCATTTCTTCAACAGGTTGCGTGAGAAAATTCTCTTACAATACGGGCTGGTGCGTAACGTCGAGTGTGGTCGGACTGCTTCGACCAGTGAAGAAAGAAGAACACCCTGATATTCAGAAGAAAATGCGACAAAGAGAACATGAGAGAGATTTATTATTTGCAACATGAGCTAACGCAGTAGTATGCTCATAAAGTTAAGGGTCTAGGTTTCTAAACCTTGGTAACTGCTAAAGCACATTGAATTACGTAGTTGGCAAATGGATCCTGCAGCAGCTGTTCAAAGTGAGGCACTGAGAGCAGTTCAAGAACAATTTGTGACCGGCTCTCTTCAAAATGCCTAAGGCACTTCTCAACCACATGGCTGCCAAATTTTTGCATGGAGAGGTGCTCATAGTTCCCTTTGAATTGAGAAAGCAAGATGGCAATGCTAAATGGGTTCTTTAGATCCATGATGCATTGAACAACATAATTTCTGACATACAAAGCACCTTCGGAGTGAGAGAGTTATATCCCAAATACCAAATAGAAACAACAAATTTCTAAATTAAAGCAGAGTGTTAAAGTTAATTTTAATAAAATGCAAAAAACAATTAAGAACATGCATAAAACTGATGGCGAATGACATAAAATTAAAGCATTTATATTGATAAGCATATGTTTCCATGCCCTTCATATAATCAAGTCCGACGCTCCCATCAAGGGTCATATATAGAAGTTTGTCGTGCCACACTCACAGATTATGGATATTGACAATAACTAAATCGCTATTCCTTGAGCAGCCAAAACAACAAGAAGGTATGGTATAATGTTGCAAATGTTAGGATCAATAAATGAGAAAAATGAACCCAAGAAAAATTGAAAGATAGGAGAATGACCATCAAAGACAACAGGATGTAAAAAGAAACTTGTGAGATCTGAAATGCTCATGAAAAATGGTAGTCCAGTTAGGAGGAAAGGACAGAGCAGGCAAAAATTCTTAAATAGAAACATTCAATCTGATATAGGTGGTCCAATTATCGGAGATTATGAGTCCCATACTATACTCAAACAATTTATCTAAATCTAATTGTACTCTAGTATCATAACCTAAAGACATCCAGGAACTATCTCAAACATTTGTCAATCATTACACACCATGCTAGTGTGTTGCCCCTCTCAGGATTTAATATATCTAATTGATTTTCATTCTCGTGGACAGAAATAAGCTAAGGGTGAAGAGTGATGCCCAAGGATGTTGAGATCAACTGATTAATGACTCAAATAACTTCGACAATAAAGACAATGTGAACTATTCTATGATACTTAACAATTACTTACCGCAAATGCAATGAAAAAGTAGTATAGATATCATTTATTATTATAAAAAGCACCTTCATTAAGCTACACTACCATACATCTTGATGCTCGTAGAAAACTGTTTAATTGATAGTATGCAATAAAAGGGAATAAAACCTTATGGTAATTTGAATTTCCAGGTAGTACATATGTGTGATCAACACATAAAAGGAAAAAATAACAAAATCATACAGTTCAAAACACTTGCAGTGATTTACCCGAAAGGATCTTGTGCGAGAAGAAGTCCGTTTCTAGAAATTGCAGTCATTAACTTATCCCAATGTTTGCCACTGGCATGTGCAATGCATCGTTGCATTACACAGCATCCATGACGATGAGTTGCAATCTCAACACAAAACTTTGTTGCAGCATCAAAAATAAACTGCAAAGCATGACCAACATAAACGAGGACAGAGCAAGTAGCAGAATCTGTTAGGATATATATAGCAGAGACCTGATGCAGACTGGCCAGGAAAAAGAGTGATTTTTTTTATAAGGTGAACGTACAGGTCCTGGAATGATAATTTGAATTGAAAAGTCTACACCAATACAGCTAGTGGCATATAAGCAGATTGTATGTCAAAAGATCTCTGAACTTCCGGGAAATCCCATTTTAGTGATGCATGCTATTGACGTGTATAATGATAAGAATTCCCATTATGAAGGTTGGTGCTTACGATGGCTTTAAGATTGTGTGAATGTGGCAACGTTAAAATTTAAATTATGTGACCCTTCTTTGGATATTTCTTCCTGTTTCCAATGCTTAGATTCTTTGGCATTTTCCCTCTTTTCTGATAGAGGCTTGTGCTTGGCTTATGATGTTAATTTTGGACATGCTTCATACTGTTTCACAACGGACAATAGGTAGGATTAAGTTTAGCACGAGGTGAGTTTTACATGAAATGGAAATCTATCCCTGGCACAACAGGAAAGGTCTGGAATTCAAAATATGTTTTTAGCAGGTAGCCCAGTTAGCTAGGACTAGCCACCACTATCCCACAGCTGCACAAAAATTCAAATCAAACTGATATGTATACATCGTAATTATAATGAAACATACGGTCAGCAATTGAGCTTCAACATATGATTGAATGTTGGAGAGATATCATGTAGTTCTTTGGTTTATATGTTACTATAAATTTGAAAAAAGAAAAGAGAGATGCATGCCTTGGTATAAAATCGATAATATTGAGAAGCTTAAACAAAACTAGACTATTATGCATGATGTTTTTTTCATCCTAGAATTACATGCGTTCTTGAGTTACAATAGCATCAAGGAGGTAACTCAGGGATGTGAAATTACATTTCTAGAAATCATGACAGATCCTAGCAGCAAACATTCAATTTTAAAAACTCAACTCAGGAAGTATAGGTTGTACCTTGTTATCTTCATTGCTCAGGAGGTTCAAACAACGCTGGATAACATGATTTCCATTCTGATCCTTGACAAGATCAAGCACACCAGGTTTCAGGGCCAATATTACTGAAGAAATCTGCTGCCTGGTTGTGAGTGTCTCGATCAACCTCTGCACTACTCGTGTGCTGGTACCACAAGAACCATAAAAAGAAATGAGAATACGATAAAGTTTTTTTTCGGAGCCTATCAACAAACTGCAAATTTAAACGGCAAGAATCCGAGGTATAGAAAATACCCATAAGTGTTTAAGCAAACTCTAACAAGCATTCCGGGCTCATTGGTGACCATGCGCACTATCAGCAATCGATGTTTTTCATCGCACACATCCAATAGCTTCTGGACGACATAATTGCCAAATGGATTCAACATAAGCTCAACAATATGGTTAATAATTTCATCAAATATTAGTTCAATATCTTGGCTTGTTCCCTCTTCAAAAATCTTTTGTAAGAAAAGGCAACCATTCTGATCTTGTGCCAATAAGTATACATAACCCCGGAACTCATTCAAGGAAGTAAGACTTGGAGCCATTGGCAATGGGGTATAACTGCCTAGTCTCCGACCATTTTCACGTATTCCTTCATGAAGAGAACAATCATCTGGTTTAATGCTTCTCCCCTGCATGTTCTGCACAGAAATCTCATTGAAGTGATTCTTCTTGTGATCTCTCAAAGATTCATGTTCTCTATGGCCGGCGTGATTGAGACCTCTTCCTTGTAAAATGAAACTATCCTCACAGCTAAGACTTTCCATATCCCTCTGCTGCACCTTTCATAGACATGAGAGACTGAGGAACCCCGTTGCGAGTGCTTGATATAGTCCTTCCTTTTAACAGTAGACTTTTACCCAATCGATCAGGACCATTCAACAAAGAGTAACTCAATGAATCCATGACAGCCCTGCCTCCATTAGAATCCATTTTATATCGCTGAGGGCCAACAAGAGCGTCATTGATGAAAGGTGTAGTGCTAAATGGGTTCTGCGATTGATGAGCCCCCTCATTACTCCATTTTCCCTGTTTTTTGCTCTGCTCCAGAAAATAATCGCTCTGGTTATTAAACCAACTAGAACCAGAACACAAATCATCGGACTGGTGATTATGAGCAGCAAAAGACTCCGCTGAATCAAAACCACCCTTTTCAAATCCATTAAAACGACATCTCATAACATCATTACAGCTCAAAGAAACTCCATGAGTAGATGATTGAAAGCTTTCCAAATCAAGACCGCCATTGGTATAATCCCGATTGTTTAAACCACCATAAGAGCCGTGCCTTTTAACATTATATGGTACAATACCCGCACCCAGAGAACCATCAACACCTACATCACCAAAACCAAAACCAAAACCAAAACCATCACCGTGTGGGTCCATCTCAAATCCCTTCATTTTAGCACCACCATTCTGTTCCTCTCTAATATTCATTCTAACAAAATCGTGAGACAAATCATTGATATTAAGAGGTGATTTAGAATCATCCATACTCGGTCCATTAAAGTAAAGGTAACCCGGTGATTGATGACACTTAGCCTCCTCAAATAAATGAGGAGAAAGAGGAGGTGCTGTTGCATATGGTGAGCCTGAAGCATCCTCAGAAGAGCAAAACCCATTTGAGAAAGAGCTCGAAGGAGAAAACTCGGGTGATGATTGCAATGATAAACTAGTATCACTCAAAGGAGAACCACTGAAAAGTGACTTCTTATGAAGAAGCCTCAAATATGACCCATCCAGTCCTCCTCCATTCAACAGCTCTTCCTCTCTCCTCCTCATCTTCTCCATAAACTTCTTTTCCCTCTCAGATTGTTGTTTATACATCATCATCATCAAATGTACACAGACACAATATACACCTGCAACCAATATGTGTGTGTGTGTATATATATAAGCAGTATATCTGTCTAGCTACTCTTACAAAGACAAACTTCTGTAAAAAAAACAAATCACACAGTACTCAAGGTATGTTTTTTGGGCGATGAAGAATTTAAGGTTGCATATTTTTTAATCTCGTTTGCTGTTCATATTGTTGGGATTTGGGTTTTGTGAAAGAAAAGTGGGGATGGGTTTTGTATTTGTTTCAAAAGGGTTTTTTTTTCGAGAGCGAGGGATGGGTGTGTAGTACGATCTGTTACTGACTGTTCACGCTCACACCATTACAATGAAGTTGAGTCGGCACTACTTTCTCACATATACCACAGCTACTGCTAATAGAATGAGAGTATCTCTGCCGAGGACTCTCTCTTTTATATATAAAT
The DNA here is from genome assembly GCA_029228465.1 of Salix viminalis. Taxonomy (NCBI): domain Eukaryota; kingdom Viridiplantae; phylum Streptophyta; class Magnoliopsida; order Malpighiales; family Salicaceae; genus Salix; species Salix viminalis. The sequence continues at coordinate 10,883,512 of CM055427.1, forward strand.
AAATATATATATATATATATATATATATATATATACATGATTTTTTTACTGTGTGTTTGTTAATGGTATCTTTGGCGCAACTGATTTCCTTGATTTTCTCACTTGAGGCTGTTGACTTGGTTTCTATATTAACTTCTTTTCAAAATATATATTATAGCTTCGTCTAGAAGTTTATTGATTTTTGAAAAACAATTCGTCCACCTTTTTAGAGTCCTTACCTTAGAAGCCGTTTAGTTTATTTTACAACTCTGATTTGACCCTTAAGAATTAATTAAAATACTGTATGTAGAGAGAAAATCAAATAAAATAGATAAAGTTTCCAGTGAGAAAGTTTCTCGACTTGTTGCCCAAGAAAAACTTCCATCCGTTTTCGGCCGAGCCAATTGAGTTTTAGGTTTTTTTATTTTATTTTTATTCACCAAACTTACTCTAACATGCCTTCCGTGTCATATTCAACACCGATACCTTCTCAGTCATGCACTTGATTTCTATAACCACAGGACAATTTTCCCCGAGCTGTTTCATAATACAGAAACCCATACAAGTAATTATGAAACAGCTCCATATGCCAAATCCCAAATGAAAAAGACACTTTGTAGGGTTTGCTCCTATCCTTCATAGGTTTTTTTCATTTTTTTTTTTATTTTACCTGCCAATTTTCGCCATTTTGTCTTCTTTTACTGATGGAGAACTCTGCTCTCCTGGCTCAACAAGACAAAAGCGGCAGAGACGTAGGGGATTGGGCAACAAATTACACGAGAACTTCGGGGACAGTTGCTGAGGAGATGCATTAATTATCTCTGCCATTTTTTCTGGCATCCTGTGTTTGGCGTATAACAACTGAAAATTTCCCTGACTCGAATCAGTGCTGGTTTCTACATCAAACGCGCACACGTGTCGAGCTTGTGGTTGCCAAGAACCCCCTTTCAAATAAGCATGGCCTGCCCTCCACCATAACGGTGGAATTTGTCTTGCGACAGTCACCATGAGGCAGTCTGGAAGAAGCTATTCAGAGAACTTGTCACTTACACCCAGCATCGGCACTCATCAGCAATCTGATGGCCGGTTCCTCTCTCTCTCTCTCTCTCTCTCTCTCTCTCTCTATATATATATATATATATATATATATTTGATAGATGTGAGTTACTCGGAGGTTAACGCAGATTTGGTTTAACCAATAGTCGGGGGGAAACACCCCATCAAATGCATCAACCAACAGATAGAAGCGCTGGACTAGAGTGCAGAGAAGAAATATGACAATCTGGAGACTCCAAAGATATGATATTACAGTCATTCTAGTCAGTGCCTTGATGGACTATCCTTGTCCTGGACCACTTTTAGAGGTCGTGGAAAATAATTAAATGACAACACAAAAGGCCAAGAATTTAAGAGGTTCGACAAACAGAAGAATCCTCTGCAGAGGTATCAATGAAAGCAGTGGGAGCAAGAAAATTGTTCGACAATGGATCCAAAGAAGAAAGAAAACATTTCATAGGAATTAATCACAAACAGTAATGGTGGCAATATAATGCTAACAAAATCAATTCTGGTGATCAGCCAAGTACTTCACTAAAACAAGCACTGAAAAACACGATAATATGGACATTCAATCCAATTAGCAGACAGTCCACAACACTGGTTGGCGTGTTAAGACCTAAAACATATTCCCAAAACCCACAGTGAAAGGTCAAATAATGTAGTAACACATCCTCACTAGCAATAAACAAAACCAGGCAAAGTGATAAAATAACAGGGTTAGACCTAATAAATTAAACCAAGGCAATGCTGCTCTCGCCGCCAGGGGGCTTGCGCACGCCACCGAGGTAGTCTCGAGACTCTGCCTTCCCATCAGCAAATATATCACTGCCGCTCATCTCTCGCAATTTCGCCACGCTCAGCGGTTTCTCTGCAGTAGATGGAGGAGCATCACCTTTGAATACGTTATTTCCTGAAAGTTCATTGAATTTCTGGTTATAAATTTTCTTTGCTGTCTTCACCGCTGATTCTTCGCTAGACATTTGACCTCCAGCAGGCTATAAAATTCATGCAAAACACAGAACCAATCAAGCTTTAATTCAAATTAAAACCGGCAAAAAAAGTAATCAGAACAGGCAGCTTATATCTTAGAACACAAATCACATAAGAGCAGGTCAGTGCTATTGGAAGGGAAATTATATACTTCCCCTAGTGATGTACTGATGTGGCATGTACTGGTATTCAAGAGTGTGGTGGTTGTGGCTGCTTTTCGAAGTGATTTTCACTTAGAAATACATTCAAATAATATTTTTTTGTATTTTTTAAATATCATTTTTGACAACAACACATCAAAATAATCTAAAAATACTAAAAATAAATTCATTTAGAGCAGGAAAAAAAACAATTCAATTTTTTTTTAAAAGCACTTTTTGAGTGCTTCCCAAACACTCCTAAAGTCCATCTATTTAAACAGTTATCACAATATTATGTTATCATATATCCTAAGAATTAGCAAAACAAAGTATGGATTACTTGTAGAAACAGCTGTTCAGTGAATTATCTATGGCGTACCCTAAAGTCCATTTATTTAAACAGTTATCACAATATATGCTAAGAATTAAGAAAAACAAAGTATGGATTACTTGTAGAAACAGCTGTTCAGTGAATTATCCTTGGCCTACATGTATGACAACCATTACCATGCCTCCCGACCAGCTCATGTGAAGGGTTAAATTCCATTGCAAAGCAAGAGAGTTAGAGGAACACGGAGAGAGCAAAACACTTTGTTTATGCACCCACACAAACTTATTTTAGAAAGTTTGACAGAAGTGCTTACATTTCGTGGAGAAGGTTCACCCAATTGGATGCTTTCTTGCAAAGCCAAAGCACGCACAGTTGTTGGCCGTGGTAAAATTTCAGGAGGGGGTGCAAAGATGTCGTGTCCACTTAGCTCCTTGGACTTGGCACTGGAGATCTGCTTCAACATGGCATCGGACTCACTTTCTAAGGTTCCACTTAGCTCACGCTGCTTTGCCACCTCAGGCAAGGTAGTAGGCTTTTTGGGAGAAACACTCTCTTCCTCTGCAAATGAAATGTGACTGATTCCAGCAATTGCTTGCTGGCAATTCCCAAAATCAAAATACAGAAAAATAGGTTACCATATCATATGTATCCTTGGGGCCAAATTACACTAATGTGGGCAAAACATTGTGTGTGAGGTCAAACAAATTTAATCAAGAACGATGTAGTAGATACCTGGTACATTCTTAGTCCAGTTTTGCTATTAGAAGTGGGGTTGGCACTGTCAGATTCAGCCAAATCATTCTCTCCATTTGCTGCAAAAATGCCACTGCCAGTCATCTCCTTCATTTTATACCCAGAGCAAGGTTTCCTGAAAATTTCAAACTTAATCCGGTCAACGACCATACATGGAAACCTCAAAAGAAAATGAACACGTTGCTAAATAACCAAACGCCAAATGATTTAGTTACCATAAACAATGTGGTTTTTAGTATCAGAAAAAAACAAAGATTTTGGTAATCCCACAGAAATCAAAAACTCATCTTCACCTCAATTTTCTACTGAGAAAACAATGTTGAAAATGGTTGTTTCAAATATGTAAAAACTGACCCAGCAACAGTCATGTTCTACGCCAAGAAAACATGGTTTAAAAGCCATATCATTGACTTTTTTTATAAAAAAAAAAAAACTGTAGAAACTGTACTTTCTTTATTAGGATATTGTCACGAGCAGGGTAAAATCAGAGAGAATTATGAGTTAAAGATCAAGTACGAGTAGCGAGACAATGTCAAATAAAACGTACGAGTACACAATTTTTTTTAGCTTTGTAATAATCTGATGAAAATGTTTGTTTCACAGATCTAAGGACAGCTGGATGGATTAATTAGGCACAAAATGTCCAAAATCAAACCAACAGTAACCCCATTGTGCGAAACAAAGAGATTTAAGTTTTCCAAATTTAGACAATCGAAACCATCATCAATTCTTATCGAAGCCAAATTTAGAGGGTATATAATCAGCTATTAAGATCCACAGATCTCACCGTTTATTTAAGCTCTCGAACTCCTCCTCGGTAACTTGACCTCCAAACACCACCTTACTGATCCCGTCTGACGGCTATAAATCAATCAGCAAACGATCAATCAGCTACTAAATTAAAAAATAAAAGATTAAGAGAATGAAAAGGAATAAGAAAAAAAGAAATTGAAAAAAGTAAGCTACCTGGTGGGACCGAGTGGAGCGAGAAGCAGAGCCAACGGCGGGAGAATCAGGAGGCGGAGTCTCGGACCACGTGAGCAGATCTGCCGTGGAAGCGTGTGGTTTCCTGACCGGAGTGCTCCTCTCCATTAAATCAAGGAAAACAAATATGTAATAGTGCTTGGGCCAGAAAGAAGCGAAGAGAGGAGAGCTTCTTGTTTGGTTTCAGACTGAGAGAGAGTCTATAAGAGTGTTCGCTCTGGTTTTGAGTGTCTTTCAGGGGAGAGAATATGGGTGGATCCGGGTGAAATGACTACGATGTCCTGATCTACTAGAACTTTCTGTTTTTATTGTTGGCTTGACTTCGCTTTTGAGAGAAGGGTTTTTTTTTCACTTTTAGAGAGAGAGAGAGAGGGAGTAGTGTAGTAGCTACTCCTTCTCTCTTGCTCTGTTTTAAAAGCAAAGAAAAAGGAGTCGAAAATGAGGCTGTTTTTGTTTTTTTATTTAATTCTTTCTCCGGTGCTCAATTTGAATTCCGTACCGCCCTGGGATTTTCCTTCTTGTGTGCTTGGCATGTGCGTTTCCGTTACTCCCAGGTGACGGTAGTTTGGAGAGCCGGTGGTTGAGACTGCTTTGCAATTCCGAAACTGCCCCCGGTATTTTCCTAGGGAGGAGAAGAATACAAAATTAAGAGGAAATTTTAAAAAACAGACACACGAGCTGATTAATACCCAAAAGGAGGGGGTCGAGAGATATTTTCGGAGGACAAGATTGCTTGCTCGTCGTTTCTACTACACTCCACAACCCAGCCCATGTGAGCAATCAAAATCTGTGACCGCCCGCTCAACACTTGATATCAAATCATTTCGTGGGTCATGAGCCAGAGTATATTTCACGTGCGGCGAGCAAGGCAGCCCCACCAATAGCGTGACTGTCTCTGATCTCCCTGTGAATTAACTTCTCTTTTTTTACTTCTTCGGGTAATATCCGTCCTGCAAACATGGATGAGAATGGACAGAAATGGATATTGGCAGAGCGGACGGTTTGAGGGCTATTTTCGCCAATGTAAACTACGTATTTTGAACGTCGTGTCTCTTGTACGGGAATGGAAGGTATCCGTTGGGCAGGATATTAGCGTCCCTGGTGGCATCCAGGCATGCAATACGGGGATTTGGTCGTTTTAAATTCTAAATCGCATCTCAAGACCCCTTTGAAATTCCTAGGAGGCACCCACTTTTTATGTGAAACCTAGTGTGTGTGTAATCAACTCAGGTTAACTCTTTGTATTTTTAACCTTACTCTTATCTCGAGGTGATTCTATAGATAATTTATTTTGTCATTACATGTTTTTATTGGATAATTTTTAAATTAAAAGTTATTTACATGAATATTCTATAGATAAAAAAATAAATATATATATATATAAAGACATGTCATCTTATACGAGAAAGCATAAATTTAGTTGAAATTATCTAAAAGATACATTTATTTTTATATTTTTGTCATTTCAACCAAACGGACATTGCCATTCCGATGTTTTTTTTAAGTACTTTTTAAAATATAAGCTGTAACACGTGCGTACAGCTCCCCGTGAGTACAACCGATCGCTACTCTGCCTAGCAACATGACAAGATTTAATTAAGCTCAGTGAAAGAAATGAAAGAAAGTAGAAATATTAATAATGAATAAATGTTTTTTCCCCATCCAGTTAAGCAATCAAGGTAGCATTGGGCAAAATTTGGAGTTGACTATTTTACTCAAAACTAAGAAAAATTCGGCTAGTGGTAATGAGAAGACGAGGAGGATTCTTGAGCTGTATATACACTTGGTTTGGCTCGTCGATGGTGAATTAGCTAAAGATACTCTGGCTCAAGAATTTCCAGCTTAAAAAACTGAGAATGATCTGTTCTTTTGACTTTTTTAATTTTAATTTTTTTTAAAAAAAATTGTAATTGGTTGACAAATATGTAGCAGCTGGCAGAATGAAATATATATGTGTATAAGGACCTGTGTGCCAAATAACTTTAGCTTGGGCTACACGTGTAGCCCATGTTCGGTTATTGGGTTTCTCAACTTTTTAATTGGCTGTGGTCAAGTTCGGCTCTTTTGGACCACGGAGGTGTTTGGAATAGTCGTAAATTTTTATTTTTTTAATGTTTCATGCTCGAAAAATAATTTTTAATATTGGTATAAAAATATTTACTAACTATATTATTAAATACACACTTAGAAAAACAATAAAATAAATCTAATTTTATAAAAGGAACTGTGGACACGAAGAGCGAAAGTGTGCAAAATAATTATGTGTCCCACACGCTGCTGTCCAATGTAACCTCGCTTGAGCCTTCCCAACGAACAAAATTAGAGATTCTTTACAGAGACCTGCCAGGTTTTTGTACTATTTATATTTCATCGGCCTCTCAGATAATTACTTAATATTTGTTATATGTTTATAATTCTGGAAGATGACTAAATGTATTTTGTTGTATAATTGAATCTTTCTTTGATGTGTATTTATAATTAATCGTATTAGTTTAATCTTTAAATATTTTTTTCTGGTGAAAAAAATCAAAATTCTCCATCCTTTGTTTCAAATTTATCACGTGACTTGCACGTGTCTCTTGAATGAATTCCCTAATGATCGAACCACCCTCACCTATATATTTAAGATACAGTTTTGTAATTTTTTTTAAAAAAAACAAGAAAAATAACAAAAATAATCACGTATTTCTCTTCTCTTCCCCTCGCCCTCTCCTCGAGAAATATCCCACTCTTTCTAACATCCTGCAATGAAAAAGCAACCATCAAAACAGCCACATCCGTACACAAATTAGAACCCGATAGCTTCATTTCAAGTTCCGCAGGCCTGGAATTTATGGTTTCGTTGAGTTAAATCTTCAGTGGATTTTCATGGGTTTCAATGAAATAATCCCCCGCTGGCTTGATGATAGGGAGTGGTGGTAGGGAGCTTTTCATTGATCTCCCTGGAAATTCCCTTTTTAACGCGCTTTGATGATAAATCGAAGTAATTTTTAATATTGTCCTTGGTAGGGTTTTAAGTTCAAATCATGTTTTTGATTTTATTTTTATTTTTAAATTGTTTTAATGTGTTGATCTCAAAATTATTTTTTTTAAAAAAAATACTTTCATATATTTTTAAACATTTTTATTTTAAAAAATCAATTGTTATCCATGTGAAAAACTACCTTAATCTCAAAGTGTTCGTTTAGTACCACGATATATATATATATATATAACACGTTGATAATGTCACAAAAAAAACTTCACACATGAACTGTAATTTTCATGGCTGGATTTATAGGCTTGACGGGTCCTGAAATAATTAGTTCCACGAGTAATATTATATCTGAAAGAAAAAAATATACATGAAGTTAGAGAATGCACATACGGCCTAGAAATTGCATGGATTTGCTTGGTTTGGGCTGGCTTTCAGTGGTTTCAATTGACTTTCATGGCTTTTGAATGACTTCGGCTACTCTTTTTTTTTTTTTATTTATTTATAAATTGCTAGTGTTGGAACCTTCATGACCGAGTGTATTTATATTGAAACTTGAGATTTCTTAATATATAAGTGATTGTATCATTGGTTGAAAAATTAGTGTTGCACTGGCTTAGCTCATCTTGGTAGTTTTTAGTTGATGTCTCATGTCATGATGACTGCTGTGCGTTCATGTTATTAATAAAAAATATTAGTGATGGTGAGCCGGTGGCCAGAAATAGGTAACTCCTTTTTGTTTTTGAATATTAGAAACCTTATTTATTGAAAAATATATTTTATATTAAGTAAGCGAATAAAATCTTGGTTATTTCAGATTTTTATAAGAAAAACATGCTTTTACTTGAACTTGAGACTTGTTATGCAAATTGCAAGTTCTGACTCGAATTCGAAACTTGCTATTAAGATCACAAACCCAAACTCGAACTTAAAACTTGCTGTGTAAACTTTTTGTCATCGTATCATGCTCTTTAAAACAAAAAAAAAGTAGCTCCTCTACTTAGGAAAAGTCATGAGTGCATGGAAAATCGGTATGAGTGGCTTGCAGGAAAATAAATACAAAAAAGAGAGGATGTCGAATAGGATTGGTAGTCAGACGAGGCTAACACCGAGTGGGGTAAATCTTTGGTTGAAAATCCCAGCTATTTATGAATTTTTACATATATGTTTTATTGACTGGAAAATAACAAACACATTTGATGATGATACAAGAAAAAAGTATGCATTTCGGCTAGTCATTGATTTTTTTTTCCCCAGAATTTCTTCATACCTTTTTCTTGCATCATCATCACATGTGTTTGTTTATTTTCCATGCAATAAAACATATATGTACAAATTCATAGCATGCCTATCGTCAAGGTTTCTTTCATGAATCAATTGAACTCTTCCAACAGCGGTTGGCCACGGATCTCTGAATGGGAATGGCTCTCTAGTTCGAGAAAACTGTAAATTACTAAATTCCTTTCTGCTAATGCTAAGAGCATACCCGGCCTGTTAATCTCTCGACGGGAATGGTTTTATTCCTCCATTTTAATTACGATTGTTTATTTTTTAAAACTTCGATGCTCGGAAAGCACAGCGGCAAATACCCGGTAAAACCTTAAAAGTACCGCCTCGTGTGATTAAAAAATGAATTCAGAACAAATCATTAAAGGTAGAAGCAGGATTTTTAATTTCCAGGTGAGGAATGATGTCACTTTACGGAACGTCAATATCATCAACTAACGATCATTTTTATGGGCTAGGAAAAGTTGAACTTTTCTGTAAGTGCCACGCCACCTCGGCTATGTCGGCAGGGAATTAAGAGGACGATAATTAAAAATATTAGGAGATAAAATGTTTTATGCTTACCATTGTTGTCATCCCCATTAAACTCGGTGAATCTTGAATCTTGGGTTCTGTCCGACACCACAAACAAGAACGGATACTATCGCGTGGCCATCACTGAATCTGTGCAAGTTCTCAGTTGATTGAATACCAACGGCCAGAGGAAATATAAATGAGCTCTAACTACAAATCAAAATTTAATTACCAATTAAATTAATCAAAATTTATTATATAAAGAGGAGGGTTTTAGCTTTGTTCTTGTTCGGAGTCAGCAAGGTTAAACAAGAAGAAGACCTATGATAACATATCCTATACTTGCGCTGCTGTGTGTAAAGCTTGTGTTAGTCAGAAATATACTCGGCTTCTTCTACTGCATTATATTAATACTCGGAGCTTAACTTTCTATCACCTACAACAGGCAAGAAACAAATTCATTCGACGAAAAATAAAAATAGTTAATGTTATAATGAAATTAATTTCTTTAGCAAATGTCCAGCTCTTGTCCTTAATAAGTAGTCTTCCACCCTAGTTCAAAAGCAAAAATAAAATGGATATTCATTACAGGCTTTGATTGCCTTGCATCACTACCACTGTCGTGTAAAATGGATAACAATTAGAAATACACTAATCATCGCCCACCGTGGGGCTCGAACCCACGACCACAAGGTTAAGAGCCTTGCGCTCTACCAACTGAGCTAGACGGGCTTGCTGATGTCAAATAATGACATTATATAAATATATATGACTCTATATGACTCGAGTGAATCATCAACGAGTTAAACTTCGGTGGGCAAACTATATCTTAGTCCCTGTACTTTGCATATGCTCCATTTATTTCCCAGTTTCTTTTCCGAACATTACCCTCATGATTAGCTAAAGGCTTCAATGTGGATTTTTAAACAAAGAGTCAATATTTTTTTTTATAGAGGAAGAATAGTGAACTTTGATTTTTTTTTTAGGATGGGAGAATTAAAAATTAAAGAATATCTTTTTCTTGATATATATGATTCATAAAATGTGAAGCATAAATATTTGCAAAGCATAGCCTTCATCAAATCATGTTTCAAAATCTAAAGCGCTCTGGAACTTTTTTTTTGGAATAAGATTTTGGGTCAATCACGAATTCCATTGATATGGTATATTATATTCTATATAATAAGTTCTTGTAAGATTTTTATACATCTATACGTGTAATGAGACAAATATCTCTTTTATTAACATTTTATGTTGTAAAAATTAGTCCATGAAGCCTTATGGCCCAATATGTAATGATCTTCTCGTTTTTAGCCCTTCTCACTTGGCACATGGTCAAACAATGTTGAGATTATTTAGTTACAAAGTTCAATTTATGTTAATACTTTTTTTGTTCAAATTATGTAATTTTATTTTAAATATTTTTTAATATTAATTTGGTTAAATTTCAAATAGGATTTGACCAGCTCATTAGAATTATAAATTAATTAATTTTGACTTATTTAATAATTTTTTAACCCAAACTAAGATACAACATGAATGGTTCAAAACCTTGGAGTTTTCACATCAATCCATCCAGAGATATTAAATTTAATAAATAACTCAGGACACACCTAGTTAGATCAGCTAACACCCAAAAATAGAGTCCTTTTTTCCCACCATAAAACACTCGTTTTTTAACAAGCAAATATTTTAAAAACACTTGCTTTGTAGGTGGTGTCTTATACGAGGGGAGCCCATGTTATCATGTTTTGATTTAAGTATTTTTATCATGGTTGTTTTTTAAAATATTAAATTAATTTTAGTTTTAATATATTAAAATAATTAAAGTATAAAAACAAACGATAAATTAACAGCATAATTTAAGATAGCTGTTCTCTTTCATTTGAACTTGTGTGTCCCATATAATTATTCCTTTTTTTTTTTTTTCTTTTTTTTCTCCCGTCAATAATCTTTATAGTTCATCAACTCCCACTCGCTCTGCTCAGAGAGACACTGGAAGAAGCCATGGCCTCCTCAATCCTTAGCAACCTCTCATCTGCGTTTCGCCCGAGTCAACTCAGCAACTCGAGTCGAGGTCTTCTCACACCGTACTGTACCCCCACCTTTATACGCACTAGTTTCGCGGCAAAAATTCGTGCCTCTTCTACTGCTTTTGCTGAGACCAGGGCAACGGTCAGCCTTTCCTTTTTAGATTTCAAATTTATCATTTTTTTCTCAAATAATTAAGTCCAGAGTTTTATTTTCTAACGCATAATCGCGCTTTTGAATCTGTGTTTATTGTGATTACAAGAGCTCCCTTGATTTCCTTGTTTGGTTGATGAGAAAAATCAGAGGGAATTGAAGCGAAAGCAAATGTTGCAGGCCTTGTACCTTTTTTTTTGTGTTCATTGATGAATAGTTGAGAATTGAGATTATAGTCACTGATTGTTCTTAAATTGAATATCCTCCTTTCTTATTTGATTTAGGATCCTGTGGTGATTGAAAAGGATGTCAGTAGCAGCAAGAACATCCTAGCCTGTCCCGTGTGTTACGACCCCTTAAATTTGATCGGCGCTAACGTCTTATCTGTGTAAGTTATTTTAGAAACGTATGCAGAAACCGTTATTGCCTTTGGCATGGAATCAGTGAGGCTCTTTAGATTTATGTTTGTAATGGTTGGGTATGGCGCAGAGATTCTGCACGGGGATCTAGTTTGCAGTGCAGCACCTGTAAGAAGACTTACTCAGGCAAGGAAACACATCTTGAATTGACGGTAGCAAGCGGGGCTATGGAATATGATGATGCTATGCCTATGGCCACAGAACTTTTCAGGTGATGATGAAATAGCTATTGCAATCTTTCATGATTAAGATAGAGTTTGTGGACATGGTGCTTATAGTAAGTTTGGGACATGGATAATTTCATGTTCACACTAGGACTTTTGCAAAAAGTAAATGTAAGAAGATTTGTCCATCTTGGGGTAATGGTCGATTATTAACTACAGCGACTAATTTCTATTGGATTATTTCCGACCCATCATGCTTTACTGATGATGGCTAGCTAGTCTTTTAAACCATCTATCCTGTCAAGCAGAACAAGGGTCAAGTTACTTTTAACTAAACTTTGAGCCTTTTACGTTGGACTCTATTGCATTCTCTAGATGCGGAGCTTCAATTCAGTGATTGTAAATTTCATTTTGAAGGGATTGGCGTTTGTTGAGTACCACAACCAGTCTGAACTTGGTTATCTTGGCTAGATAAGCGATTGTGTTGATTGCATTTGCAGATCCAGACAACCTATGCTGGAACTTCTTCACTGAGAAAAAATAGTTCTTTTGGCATTTTTTGCCCAGAGAGAGCTTCAATTTTTGTAAAGCATTGTGGTTTAGTTTGACTTCAATGGTATTGTGTGGATAATAATCACAGTTGGAATATATAGTCATCACATCGATGCATTTCATGCTACCACACACAATCAGTTTGAGTGCCTGACATTAAAATTTTGGTTATGTCCTTTTATTGTTTTTTCTGAATCAGAACACCACTCATATCATTCCTTTATGAAAGAGGTTGGCGTCAAAATTTTGTATGGGGTGGTTTTCCAGGCGCAGAGGAGGAGGTAAAAAGACATCTCTTTTTGAAAGCTTTCCCAGGAAATTTGTTTATTGAGTTGGAGATCTTATTTGCTTGGCAACCTAGACTCACAGTGATCTGGACTGCAGTTTGAAATGATGAAGGATTACCTGAAGCCAGTTTTAGGTGGCAATATTCTAGATGCTAGTTGCGGTAGTGGTTTATTTTCAAGATTGTTTGCCAAGAGTGGGTTGTTTTCTCTTGTTACGGCTCTGGACTACTCAGAAAACATGCTGCGACAGTGCTACGAATTCATCAAGCAGGAGGAAAACTTTCCAAAAGAGTATGAACCAAAACTTTCTACTAATTTTTGTTTGATAATCTGAGCTCATCACAAAAAATCAGTGAAATTGATAATCGATATACCAGCTGCAATTTCTGATGTAATATATTTGGAGTTTCTGTTAATAAAACAATTTGAAACTCTGCTGGTCAACTAGTTTTGGCTTAAAGCTTGCTTGAGTTGAGACTCTATTTCTAATTGGTCTGATTTATTTTTTAAACTATTATTGATCAGGGACAATGATTGTATTTGATCTCTTTAGGAACTTAATATTGGTCAGAGCTGATATAGCTAGACTTCCTTTCGTTTCTGGTTCCCTTGACGCTGTCCATGCTGGTGCTGCTATACACTGTTGGCCTTCACCATCATCGGCTGTAAGTTATTCCTCACTAGTAGTATTTTAAACTTATTTGTCTTTAGACGTTATATTATCATATTACTGTATATTGGAGATCAGTAACCACGGTTTTGACTGACATGTAAAGACGAGACTGGAGGGGAAAGCCATGAGTCTTACTGCTCAAAGGAATCAGGCAGTTGTGAAGCTCAAGCTTCCACTGCTTTGATAGCCTGCGTTTGCTCTCTTTTTGTCAAAACTTTGGCTACCTATTGCCCGATTTCTCAAGTGCTGGCCTTGTTGGTTACAAGTTACTGTACTACGCCTTGCCCCTGTGAAAAGCCTTGATGGACATTCTCTTCTGCTAAACCCCTATCTCATTTTCATTTTTGGCCGCCACCTGTTTTTTCTCATGGTTCTATGGTGATAATAAACACCCTGAAGGGCTTGAGACAATGAATGGTGGCTATATATTTGGCATGTAGCCAGATATTATATGTTTTCACTTTCCATCACATATAAAAATATAGTATTCTTCTCATGTATAGTGTGCTTTAATAATGATTCCACTTACCTTCGCTACTTGCTTCTGTTACAAGTGTGCTTATAAATTATCCCACATCACTCAAGTGTACCAGCATACGATCTTCATGATGTGGTAGCTATTCTTTAATTTGCAGGTAGCCGAAGTAAGTCGAGTTTTGAGGCCCGGAGGAGTGTTTGTTGCTACCACCTACATACTTGATGGGCCTTTCAGTTTCATCCCATTTTTTGAAGCCTATAAGCCAGGTATGTGGTTCACTTCCAACTTGAACTGCTGTACTTGGGGACTTTAGACAACATGCTTTTGTGGACAAATACGATAGAAAAAGTAGAGCTATTGCTGACAGGATCAATACAAATCAATTTGTCACAGTAGTGTTTATTCATCCCTTTTCTGCGATGTATCATATTGCGGATTGGACTATGTCGTAGTAAAATAAAGCACAGAAAAAAAAAGGGAAACCAAGAAAAAAAAGAAGGGAACCGCTAGGAACTTGACTATCAATGCTTGAAGACTTTGGCTCAGCATGCTTAATTAGATTAATGATATCTTCTGTATTCAGAGACATGGGAATAATCTTATACCCAAGATCATACAAGTTTATCAATTTGTCTTCCATTGTAGAGATTCACAGAAGCATCAGGCAGCAAAATCTTCCTATCTGAACGTGAACTAGAAGACGTCTGTAGAGCCTGTGGACTAGTTAATTTTACATGCACAAGAAATAGCCGATTCATAATGTTTTGTGCAACAAAACCCATCTAAGTTTTTCGGGCTATTCTCATCTGTTCCTCTCAAAGTTTGGTATTTAAAGAGCAGCGTTTTCCTTCTATACTTGTTTGATTAGTTTGTTTCTCTTGTAATACCATTGTATACCAATGTGACATTATTTTACCTTGAGAAAGTGTATGAAGATACGTATTGTAAATACTTTTAGTATGCTATTATCGCACAAGAAAGAAAGAAAGAAATAGAAAGGTATTGAATTGCAAAGCATATTTTTGCAATTCAAGCGCATAAAGCTTTGAAAAAATTATCTTACAGAATGAATTTGAAAAGAAATAAAGCTCATTTACTGGGTTGCAAACCTTGCAGAATAATGAGTATTTGTGAGAACCTGAACAATGTTTTTAAACTTAAAGATTTGTGTTTTGTAAAAAAAAAAATTGACACTTTTGAAAATTCTTTTCTTATATCTGTGTGATTCTTAATGATGCCTTAGTACCCGTTCACTATTTTTTGACAAAATCATCCTTGTAAAAAATCATATAGTTCCAGGTTGTCGTGGGTGTTATTGTATTTTTCATTATTGTAATGTGAAAACAGCCGTGTCCTCTAACTAAATTTGGTGTTAATGAAATAATATTTTCCGTTCTCAAAAATTATTCATGCTGTTCTGATTTTAAATGATTGACGAATTTATTTATTTTTCAATTGGCAGCCAAATCGATGAATATTCGTTTCGTTAATCTTGCGTCGTTTAACGATATTGGGCCTTTCATTAGGAGGAAGTGCAATAAATTTTCCACTCAATGACGAAAATAAGAAATCAATCTTAAGAATAATCTCCAACTCTGGCTGAATTATTACCAGACATCAACTGCGGCATGTCTAACTCTATCAATGCTTCAATCTGATCCTGCTCTCTGTCATGGATTGGTACGGTAGAGGAATGAACAGATGAGACAACAGAGCCACTGGAACTCCTACTGGTTTCTTGGGCTTGTTTGGAAGAAAAGTAGGAGTTCCAAACAAGCCCCCATTTTTCCTAAAGCTGACCAAGGGAAGAAATCAGTGACTCGCTGAGTCACATGATCTGGAAAGATGGAATCTTAATAACTCACATGGCTTGATGCAACAGGTCCTGCACCTCTGACCATCAGGGATTTACTTGGATCCTGAATGCTAGCTCTCCGATCAGGATTTACAGTAACCTTCTCCTCCAGAAAGTTATCCTGGTGATGAGAAGAAAAGGCAGATCAAACACGTGCAGCCTCAAATGAATTCTACAATTAAACTAAGAGGAAGCAAAATGGTTTTATCAATGCATTGATTTAAAAACTCCAAATCATAGAATAAAATTTATAAAAATGGTTCTGATCACAGTCCACGAATTTTCCAGACCGGTTTTTTCAAGGTGTATATCGCAGGCTATTCCGTGTACACAGATGCCTACCGAAAGAAGATTTTCCTAGGCACGACCTAGCAAGATCAACCGCTTGCCTGTGGCTACAGCCCGGGTCTTGAAAAGATAGATGAAAGTAGGAGCTTATATAAATAAGGAGAATTGCGTAAACTATATATATATATATATTAGATTCAATCTTTGTAAAAAACATTTACAAGTCTAATTTTTTCGGTGTATATTAATAATTTTGTTACAATTTTAAATTATTTTAATACTCTGAGATTAAAAATAAATTTTAATATATATAAATATAGTATTTTAATATATATTGTTTTTAGAAATAAAAACAATTCTTATTATCTGTTAAGATATACTGATAAATTGAGATAATATTTCTGCAAATAAATAAAGAGCGTAAGGCTAAAGCAGAGGAGGAAGGGACCCACGCTTAATAGATGTCACGATCAAATCATATGATCTTTTTAGGGACTAGATATGAAAAAAGAGAATATCATTTTCCTTCGTACAGCTTTTATGCAAAACATAGCCACCACTTGGCCCGGTGGAGCCCACGTCACAATGAGCAGATCGAAATCCAATGGCCCACGAGGGATTCCTATCAAATCCTACACGTGTATCGTTGTCCTTGATTTTCGCCTCTCGCCGGTCTCCGGAGCCCGTGTGAGTCTTTTGCGTGGGCATGAGCTGGCGCTGACGTTGTCTTTTGCGTCACTGACTGTCAGAAAATGTCCCGTCACCTTATCCTTCAAAAATCTATATTGATGATTTACCGGCGTTTTTTCTGAAAATAGAACCGCACAGTTCTTCTTTTTTACAAGCTTTATACATGTGCGTGTGTGAGTGACAGAGGTCTTTTAAGTTGCGTTGTAAAGCCTATCTTATTAGAAACAATGCATCATCGATTCACTTGTTCAAATGAATGGCCGAGGTCTTGAACATTCATCTCGTGAAGGTTGTGCAATTTTCAACAATCTTCATATTTTTTCATTGAAAATAGGTTTTGTAACCAGATAGATTTTAGCTAAATTTAAAATTAAATTAACCAGATAATTAACTAAATTATATCTTATGAATGCTTGGTTGATCTAATTTAACTTCGTTTAGATCTGATAAGTCAAATATGATAAATATAAAAATATTTATAAAAAAATTAAAATAACATCACATTACTCTTTCATTAAAACAACTTAATAGGCTCGAGTTTCATCTGCTTTTCTTATTTAATTGAAACGACATATGTTACACAGTAAAATACATAGTAGATGGATGAATTGTATGTGATATCAGCGACTAAATCTAAAAAATTAATGTTGAATTACTGTGACACATACGGGCAAGAATAATTTTGAAACGAAATTTTCAGAGTGAATAATTAAAATAATTATGTCCTCTGGAGTTTTCACGGTTTTATAGGTGGACTGAATGCTGTCCATTCATAGCATTATATTTCACGTGAGACTTAAAATATATATTTGTAATAAGCACAGTACAAACTACAAACTACAAACATGAATGGAAATGCGATTTTGCCATGGATTTGATTCTGTTCTTGTCGTATAACCATTGTTTTGAGGACAAGAGAAAAAGGTTTTTGCCCGAACAAAAAGGCTAGCTAAGCATTCATTGCATTCATAGCTACGTCTAGATTCTTCTACAGTCAATATTCTTGCCCCGCTGTTAATATTGGTTTTATTTTCTCTCCAATTCATGAGTGTGTTTCGGACTGTTTTTGCTATTGTTTTTTTTTATTATTTTAAAGCATATTAGGTTAATGTTTTATAAGCATCTTGCTAATAATTTTAACATGTTATTATTAGAACTAAAAAAATAAAAAATAATTATTTTGAATGTATTTTTAAACTTAAACACATGCACGTTTAGAGTTATCTAGGATTGTGATAAAAGATATTTTATATTAAAATAATATTTTTTTTTATATTTTAATATAAACAATCTAGAAGCACACTAAATTAATTAGGTTAAAAATAATTAAAAATCTAAAAAGTGTGGTTAAGAAACTAACACGAGAGAGGGAGGGAGTAGTGGAGGACACGTGGGGCTGATGAAAATCACATAAGACCTGCCGAGGCAGACAATACAATGTCTCCATGTCTGCAAGAGCCACGTGAATTTCCGTGCAATTTTAAGCGCAGGGGGGGAGAGGGGGAGCAAAATCATCAAAAATCCGGAAAAGAAGCACCTCCTCCCAAAATCTCCATGACATTAATGCAAACAGCGTCAAAACCCTTTAACATGTTGTATTTCTATGAGTGTATATTTAAAGCGATGTGTGTAGACACATATGGAAAAACGTATACCTATTTTCAAATTCATATTCATTTAAAAATCTTTCATCCTTACATTTTATAAGAATTACATTTCAGTTCTATAGTTTCTTTCCGCAATTAAAAGTATGTTTGAGACTGCAAGGTATTAGAATATATTAAAATATTTTTTTTTATTTAAAAAAGATATAATTGTAATAATCTATTATATTATAATTTTAAAAGTTGTAAAGGCCAAGCATAAAAATTTATCGAACCATTGCATGACATACAAGGTATAGGACAGTTGATCATATATTACATCACAAAACTCACCATAAATAATAAATGATCTATTTAGAGTAAACGTCATAAAAATCTACATAGTTAATGTAGACTCTCTTTTCTCCGACTCTTCAAGAACTAACAGCATATAAGGGGGTAGGGGGTTGTCTGTGAAAACGTTTGTAAAGCGTTTTTTAAAAAAAGTTGGAAATTTTTATATTAATTTTTTTAAATAATTTTTTTGGTATTTTAAGATTATTCTGATGTACTGATGTCAAATTTTTTTTTAAATAAAAAATATTATTTTAATGTATTTTTTTTAATAAAAATCATTTTAAAAACAACCACAATTATTCTTCTAAACATGCACATATTAAACTCACCTGGATAAAACACTGAACAATCCACAAAACCATTTTTTTTATTCTCAAACTTTTTTTTGTTAGAGCTTTCTATACTCAAATTAATGATGAATTTATTAAAAAATATTAAGACAAAAATGTAAAATAAAGAGTACAATAGAAAATAGGGGTAAAATCATAAAATAAAATAAATCTCAATTTGAGAGTTAAATGGAAAAGAATAAATACATTAAGAAAAGAATAAAAATCAAAGGAATGAATTAAAAAAAAACAATACACTTTAAACTTTGACAGAAATCTTGCTGTCAGGAAGCCTATACGGAAAAATTATACTGACGAACTCAGTGCCTGGATTAATCCTTCAGGAAATGAAAAAATTCTGGTCGTGTTGAAGATGCTATTTTCTTTTTATTTCTTTAATTTTCATAATTATTTATAAATATTTTTCCGTTACTTTTAAATCTTTAAACGAGGTCAGTTTTAGCTTCTATTAAAACAACTTCCTGGCCGCTTTAAAAACATGTTTCATATTATTCGAAATTTACAAAACATACATTTTCTCAGATAAGTTTTTTTTTAATAATTGAGATATTTATTGATAAAACCAGCAAACCATTAAATTTTCTGTGATAAGTTAAGATAGAAAAATCAGCGTCACGCCGAATGACAATCTCTCTTCCCCGTTATGCTTGGTTTTGACATTAGCTTGGATTATTATACTGGACACAAGTTCCTAGTTCCTAATTTAGTAGGTGTTTGGCGCTGCGGTGTAACTTGCGTTGCAGTTCACCGCAGCGCCAAACCACAATTTAACCAAACATCAAATGAATTTTAAATGGTGGGTCCCACCAAAAAAAGGATTTGCGGCGCAGTTTGAGAAGCATCTGTGAGATGCTTCTCAGAACGCGTTTTGCTTTACAAAACGAAATAATAATAAAAAAAATAATAAACGAGCGGACAAACAGGGAACAAAGATTAGCCACCCATCATCTTTCCCCAACTCCGGCGACAGCAACACCGGCCACCAAGGTTGACAGCGCCAGCTTATCCTTGTCTCTCCCCAATAGCAGTCTCTCTCTCTCTCTCTCTCTCTCTCTCTTCGCTCATTGCAGCACATCACTCTCTCTCTTCCTTCGCCATTGCAGCACATCAAGCTCTCTCTCCTCGCCAACTCCTGCAACAGCTCCCGCCCAGAAGCAGCATCAGCTCCATCGTGAGCTCCAGCAGCATCTAACCACCACCCAAGCCTTCTTCTTCAGCTCTGGGAAGTAGCAGCGGGTGAACGGCAGCACAGCCCGACAACTTCCAACGCCCCGTCCGGCCACCACACAACTCCATTTTTCGATGCCACCACGAACAGGGACAAACCACCTCGGCCTCCTCTACCCGTCGGTACCGGACGTTGACCCTCTCGTCACAGTCGATGAAACAGTGAAAATGCACAGTTAAATGCATGCAAAACGAAAACGAAAAGCAAAACGGTGCGTTTTGTGTTTTTTTTTCCTTTAAAACCAAACGCACCGTTTTGTGTTTAGTCTTAACACTTGGGCTGGGTTGCTCTCGGCCCAGCCCAAATCAGGCAATGGGTGGGCCTTTTGGCCCAACCTGGCTGGGGCGACCCATTTATTTGGGTCAGGCCCAGTTCAATATTTTTTAAAAAATATAAAAATCATATTTAAAAAAAAATAAAAATTATATAATTTACTTGAATTATTAATTATATTTTATTATTATGATAATTAAATCTATAATATTTTAAAAAAAAATATATGTGTGTGTCCTTTAAAGTAATTTCACAAGTTGACATCAATATGAAAAGCATGGTAACCAAACACTCGAAACTACTTTTTATTAACCTCAAACTCAACCATAGTTTTAACCAAACACCAATTTCAATTTTGAAACGCAGGTAAAAGCGTTTTTCATGAAACTGCTTTTTTTTCAACCCCAACCCCAACAGCAACAGCTGTGTCAAACAGGCCCTTAGTATGTTTTTATATCAAGGCTCGAGCATGAGGGGAGAGATTTAGGGTCTTTTTGGTATTTCGATTGCTGTTGTGGTTGAGATTTAAAAAAAATAGTTTTATGAAAAATACTTTTACCTGCTGTTCATAACTGAAATTAAAGTGTTTGGTTAAAACTGTGGTTGAGTTTAATATTTAATAAAAAATAATTTTATGTGTCTGGTTACCATGTTTTTCATAAAAAATATTTTTACTTTTATTTTTTATTTTAAAAAATAAAAAAATATTCACTTGCAGGAATATTAGCGTATTTTATTCCTCGACTCAAAAATATTTTATTTTATTAAGAAAATATTATAGGGCGATCTCACGTTGTTAGTGGTTAAGAATATGCTCGTCCCATATGCTTTTGTATGCACAGCTTGCTTGGAAGCACATAATAATAATAATAATAATATTTCATTGAACTGTGGAGAATTTGCAGTGATGTCTATGCTAGAACTCTCAATCTCCATCCTCATGCAACCGTGCATCTTTACCTTTTATTATGCTTAAAATTTTATATGAAGCACCAGTGAAAACATAGGTGACAAGCTAAGAGGAGCAGCTAGTAGCTCTTTCTTGTAAAACACTGATTTGATTGTTTTTTTCATGTGGCATCCATGCAAATTTTTTAGTTTTTAACCTTAATTCAATATCAAAACACCATTTTTTTTGTAACTTTATTTTAGACTACACTACTAAGCAGTAAGCAACCACTTAATACATGCACACATAGCATTCGTGATTTATCGCACAGGCTCCATGGATGCATGCTCTCGCGCGATGATGATAGAAATAAGAAAGAAAGGTTTCAGATTTCTGGAGATGGCTCGAAATTGAGAGAGCTGGCACTGACCATTTCAGTTCAAAACGCAGAGATCTTTCTCTTTCGAATGACCCTGAGGTAGACGGATGAGAGAGAAACAATCATCATTGCTAAAATCCATATTATTCTCTGGCCTGGGCCACCATGATTCCGAAAGAGAAAATGTCACATGTCACCACTCCTTCCCCTCTCAAAACATGTCCTCATCTTGCAAATTGCTCGTTCATATCATAGCTAATCAAGTAACATCTCTCTGCCAATTTGTTTCCCAAAAATTCTATCATAATTATGTTTCTGCACTGCTTTGATATTTTTCTTACCCTTTTGCTATTACTTTCCCTGATTCATACGGTTAATCATTTCCTCTATCTATCAGAATGATTCACTATAGATTTTCTCTTCCTTCTTTTTTCCCATCAAAATATCCCGCTTCTGTTTACGACCATATGGCTAATTGTATAATCATACATTTATTATTTCAGCTATAAATCCCCCGTGATGATCTCTCCCATGAAGATCTACAGCTTAAGAAAATCTAGGGGATGTACCAAGAAAAAAAGAAGGAAATCTAGGACTGGAATTATCATTGACTTTAATGGTAGGAACCCTATCTTGTTATAAAGTCATCAATTATACCGCAAACTGCACCCATCTAATTTCCACAGACTTTCATCAATATACCACAAACTGCTTGAGCAAGTAAAACCAGTGGCCGCATAAAAGTCGTAAATGCATAGTTATATGAGATTTATACCAGAGCATCATCTAATCCTCCACACCGCCACATGAAAATTCATATTTTTTTTTTCAAAAATCAATATGTAATGTGTGAATCACAAGCCCACCATACTTTTATAATGAGTACGCCATATAATGTGTGTGCTGTCTGGATTTCCTATATCGTCACTAGACTTATGGAAGCTGCGGCTTATATATTCTCATGCTCAGTGCATTTATGAATTTGCAGGGCTATTGGGCTACTCCCTTTAAAAAAAAAAGGTTGTTTAAATAAGAGTGATAATTAATGAAGATGGTCGCAGGCAGTGCGAGCAAGAAAAGCATTGTGTGCGCATGTTTGAAGCGGGCTGTTCTCAATCTTACAATTCATTTTTCTTTTTTTTAAAAAAAAAACTTCGAGTTTTAACACGTCACCAAATCCAATGAAGCTAGCTAACTGACCAGATAAACTAGTTTGATCTCTTGCGTTCTTAATGGGCATCTATATCTATTAATGAGCACAAATGAAGTAAAACCTTTTTTGTTTTACTTAAAAGACTATAAATGAATTAGAACTTAAGAATCATAATATCATGGACAAGGATGTAATGAGGATGGAATTTTTAACTTCTAGTTTATGATGGCGGCAGGTAAGGATTCCCCTAATCTTCGCCACCAATCACTCTATATTGTATTGTATTATCCCCTATAGTACCATATCCAAAAGTAAAATGAACTATTATCCTAAAAGAGACGTACATGTATACCATGAATTATACGATGAAACATGTAAGATCGTACCGCAATATTAAGCTGGAAAATCATATAAACACGGGCAGTTAAAAAGGGCATTTCATGCACAAATATGGAGTTGTTGAAGAAGATAACAAGTGAAAAATGATAGGCTTGTTCGCATGCCATAATAAAAATTGTTTGCTTTGTCCTGCAACTCAATGGTACTGGGACATCGCAGGATGCAGTGTTGAAGAAAAACAAGAATTGGACCACCCATTAGCAGCAAATCTTTCTCAGCAGACAAGATCGATCTTCTCCATTAACGCGGCACCACAGAACTGTTCATTTTCTTCCGGTGAATAATGTAGGAGGAAGACAATTTTCTGTACGGGTGTTATGGGACTCCATAATGGTATCCAGTAAAGTACAAGATGAAAGATTTAAAGGGCAAAGCAATCCAACTATAACTGGATTACTTCGAACTAGCTAGCTCGAAGAAGAAAAGCAACAGTTAGAAATGGTGTATATATATATATATAATGACAAATATAAAGAAGTAACATATAAACATATCTACACATAATTTAAAGTGTAATATCTAGTAAATTGATACTCCTAAAATTATAGATTATTTCTTGAAAAAAGATAAGAAAAAAATGATATGATGCTGCAATCTAGCCAAAGTGTCGGGAACCGAGGTCAATAACAGAATTACATCCTCACTACCAAAATCACAGTCAACAGTACCACCATCATCCACACACGACAATCAGCTGCCCGCAGCAAACCTTCTTCATAATCTACTTTGTACCCCCTTAATTACGGGGTGAATCTTGATCAATGATCTCCTACTCTGAACTCTGAAGGACAGATCCATGAATCAACTGTACCTTCTGTAGCTCTTGAAGAAACATTCTCCAAACCCTTTTCATGGTGAAAATCTGGTGTGGCTGACGAGTAATTCAACTTACAGCTATTAGCACGTTGCATATTACCATAATTCCCATTCAATGACCTCAGGTTATGATCTTGACTCCCCATCATTCGATAATCTCATCTCTTCTGTTGTTACATGACCTGTTAGCCCATTAACATATCCATGGCCCACACCCAGTTCCTCAAGGGAAGGTAAAGGAAAACTTGCTCTAGAATTTGCACCCAAACCAGGCACATTAGGTAATGGTTGAAGAGGAGGAGGGGGGTGTAGAAGGGGGTGAATTGAAAGCATATGATTTTGCATGTTCAGCAGATTCTGAGTTTGTTTGTGTAGGCCTATATCAGCAGGCAGTTGATAGTTAACTGAACTGGGATTGAAAGTACTAGTTGCGGCTGTGGAAATAGTATTGTTATTGTTAGCGGCGGTACTAGTGCTAGCAATATTAGTGGCATCAACAATATTATTGTTAAAAAGTGAAGGAAAGGAAGAAGATAAAAACGGGGTTTGCTGATGATGAACCTTTTGAGCTGTGGGACGTGGAGGGTAAAGTGACCCCATTGTTTCCAAATGACCAGACCTCAAACCCGAGCCAGGGCCAAAAAGATCGAGCCTCCGAGTAAACGGTGAGCCTGAAAATGGCGGTGCTGGAATCCCGGTGAACTCTTGCACCATTTGTCTGAAATTGGATGTGTCTGTCGTGAGAACTGTAGTGGGTGCCCTTCTCGATGCCCTTGTTCTCTTCTTGGGGTTTCTTGCTATCCCATGTGTCTGGTCAGACGGTGAAGAAGAGCGCACTCCATCATCATGAACCGATCGCAATTGCTTAGAGGAAGGTAGAGCTTGTCTTGATCCTTGAACACCCGAAACCGCTGATTGACTTGATGATAATGAGTCTGGAAAGTTCATGCCAAGATCATTGCAGTTCGGGTCGGATCCCAGGCCTTGTGACTGAACCATAATTGGGTTTGGTTGAGATTGAGAGAAAGCGTGGAAGAGACTTGGTGCAGGGTCAAACATAGTGACCGGTTGGTGGTGAGAAAGCAGAGAAGGACCAAAGTTGTGGTGGGTAGAAGGATTCAAGAAAGCTGGGAGTGACTCTGGCCTCGAGTCATACTCTTCACCACCACCACTTGAAGATTGCATACTACCGCTATTACCAGAATCCATAACTTGCAAAAGTTGAAACAGCGGAAAGGGTAGAAGACAGTGATAGTTGCCAGGTAGCAGAGGAGAAAAGGTGATCTAAAAAAGAAGCTATGAGGATTCTTCAAAAGAACCCATCAAGTAAACGAATATATATAAAAATCAGCCCTTGAGAAAGTTTCCGTATCTTTTAAAGCCCGATCTGAAATGGAGGCAATCTCTTTCTTGTCTTGCACTAACAGCGAAGGTTTCCGTGAAAAGAAGAGAAAATGCGCACAGATCTTCTTAACTATGATGGCCAGAGAGAAAAAGGAACGGAAAAAGAAACAGGAACGAAAGGGTGAAGGCTAAGAGGTGGGACACACAAGACTGGCTCTCGTTTCGCTTCTTCTACTTCAGAGTATGCTTTGGGATTAGGGTTTCTGGAGAAGGAAAAGAGAAGTGAAAGAGAGAAGAAGGTTATTTATTGAAACTTTTTTACTCTAAAAAAACAAAAAGACTTGCAGGACATTAATGTCTCCACTAAGAAGATCCTTTAGAGAGTGCAGGGTGGGGTCCCTTTGGAGTAGAGAAAGGGTTGCCGGTGGCTGGCAACCGGTCAAAATCAAAGTGAATGAGAAAGAGAGAGGGAGGGTGGGCTAATCGGCAATGAATGTGAAAGCAAGAAAGCGATGTGAATACTGAATTATTAAGTCTGGAAATACAGGAGAAGATAAAAAGGGAACAAATACTTGGTTCTTTGCCTCGCTAAAATACATGGATAATTAAAGTGAGCAGAAATGCACTCCACCGCCCCAATTAATCACTATTTTTATGTTCACTCGCTGCATTAGCATATACTAACACCATTGAATTTGTTCTTTCCTCTCCAATGGGAATTAACGACACTTCTTTTATTACAAAAAAATCAAAAGGGATCTATTTTTTTAACGAGGATATATCTCTTTCAGGGAAGAGGTTTTCCCGGCCCTCCTCGTTATTTCTCGACCTATAACTAGCTAATATCTTTGGTCGGTAGAGAAAACTAATTAAACAACTTCAACTTGGCAAATACCAATCAATTCCCACCTCAATTTCTTGTGAAATTCGTAAGCATGGCTTGATGATGATACACCGAGGACTTGAAACCAAATCTAGCTCAGCCTTTGACCGAGTCAGAGCTCAGGAACAAAATCCAAGTTATAATTGAGGAAGATCAGAGAATCTTTTGCCATCTGAGTTCAAAGGATAATATTTTCCCCTCACCTTTTAACTTTTCAATTCTATTTCTGTATTAATTTAAGACTTTTAAAAATAAAATCTTCGTTTCATGTAATGATATTCTTTCCTTTTCTTTTGTTGGTGAATTATGGAAAAAAAATGCTGAAAATAGAGGTCTCGATATGATGGTTGCAATCTCCACTCAATCTTTGATACCCTTGTACAGTATTTTTTCTGGGGGGGCTGATGCTTGGTTTTATTTTATTCTTTCGAAACTTAGAAGAATAAAAAGAAAGAAGAAACTTTTAGAAAGTATATGATTTAGCTTGGATACGTCGGTTCACCCACATCCAAGTTCGCTGCAACCATCAGAGCTAAAAAGCGATCAATAAATTCCCACATCCTTTTACACTCTGCTATCTACTTTAAACAAATGCCTACATAGCACTTTAATTTATGTGTAAAACCATTCTTAATTCAATGGAAAACGATGATAAAAGATCAGAAATACAATTGTGTGAGGCAAGTGTCTTTGTCAAACGCACGTGTTATATCTTATTCTCTCCGCGGTGCTTATTGCCCTACGTATAAGCCAAATTGAATTCTGTTCATGTTCGGCTTCACGGCACTTTAAAAAAAATAAAAATTCAGGTGATCTCCATGTACAATTTGATTGCGCTGCCTTTCACATCCACCGTTCCACAACTTGGCTTCGTGCTTCTGTCCAAAAAATGGCTTGCTTGAAGACAAGGGTTTCAAGCTTCTAGGTCAACTATCCATCAATGGAATATATTCGGGACAGAATACTACTCGAGGAGAAAAATTAAACTGCTCATCAAAATTTTGAACACCCACGTATATATTTAACCTAACTGAGGATCTCGTACGTGCAGGCTAGGCAACCATTTCCAATAAAAAAATCTCATTTTCGCTTTTTTAGCTTTTCTAGCCTCCTTTTATGATTCGAGCCAGCATATGGTATAACACACGTGCTTTCAAGGATATGGTGGTTCAGCTAAATTCTTGAATCTTGCTATGTGTCGGAGTTGCCCTAGCTACCTATGAATATGGGGAAATGAAATCTGTTGATTTTACTTTGTGAGAATATGGTGATTAGCTCACCTAGATTTTGTAAGCCATCAATGGAGTGCGATTTATATGCGGGGGGGGGGCTCTTTAAGCCGACTATGCCTCGTTGGATTTTATAAAGTAGAAACTTCGGCGGATGTTAATACGACACCGAAACATAAGAGATTTTGTTTGTTTATCTGGCCAAGCATGTTATGTCTCCAAGGAAGGGATAGACTGCAGAAGGTTTCCCTTTTCCTTTCTATTTTCGCGATGTTTGTTTAGCATGGAGGATAATTTCTCATCTTTTCAATCAGTTTAAGAATGAGAAGGGTTTCGGAAAAGTTAAAGGAATTTTTAAAAATTCTAGCTCTGATACATCAAGATTATATCTCAAAAGGGTGACCAGATTATGAAGAAATAAATCTTAAGAGTTTAAGTTGTTCACTCAAAAAGTCTATCAGTAAGCAAATTGAAAGATAACATCGCTCGACCCCTAATTAAATAAACATTAAAGTATAAAACTTAAAAAACACGTGCTTAAAGATATGGGAAGAAAAAAAAAATGAACTCAAGTTAATTTTCTAAACATATAGTTCAATAAATCCTTGATCTAGGATAAATCATGAAATTTATTTTTCTAGTTAATTTAATGAAAAAGGAAGAAATAAAAAAAATATCAATTTAAAAAATTTAGCAAAGTAAAAATAATAAAAAGAAGAATGCATATCAAATCTTATAAGAAAACAAACAAAAGCAGGATGAGATCATAAGAGAAAAAATGGTTTTCTAAATCATTTTAAACAATATAAATGGTAATAAAAAATAGAGATCAAATATAAAAGAAATCTTTTTGAAGGATTACTTTGTAAAATTAAAAGGTTTGTGCTGAAATCAAGGAAAATGAAGAGCATAAGAGAAACAAAAAGGTCACAAACACCAAATCAAAGAGCTGTCGAGATGAATCGAATGTTATCATAGAAATCATTGTTTGATCACCGATTGACCTTGCAAACGCTGGTTGAATAATGCTAACGACTTATACAAGTTGGTATAAACACTAGCTATTTTTTATTAAAAAAATAATATTTAACATTTATTAAAATACTAAAGTTCCCTTTACTTAATTTGATTCTAAATAAATAATAAAGTTGAAGATATATAAAAAAAACTCTAGTCCCTAACTTAAGATTTGTATATTTTAAAAGTCAATGAGTCGTTTCATAAATCTTAAAAAAATAACAATATAAAAAGTTGATTAAGTTTTTTTTTGACGAGTGATCGAGTCATTTTACTATGCTAAAAAATATGAGAAAACCAATGCATTATATTAATTCAATTCACAACAAATTGAGTTAATAGCAATAATGATTTGTTAATTCCTTTTTTTTTATATTGAATTTATTGAATTTTTTCAAGAGATTGTTAAAAAAATAGAAAGCACAAAATCGTATTATACCAATGTTATAGCAATTATCCTCATATTCAAATTCATACTCTCATTTTTACATGTAAAGTGGAATCCATTGGCAAATATTTATGATGGAATCAACTTCTATTTTACATTAGAGAGGGGGGGAGTATAATAAGTTAGCCCAATCGAAATTGATAATGGGCCGTCGTTTTCTCCTTAGCCCTGATTTTTTAAAGCATTATAGCTAAGCCTTTTAATATCTCGAAGGCCTTAGTTTAGTAAAAACGAACCTCAATTTATCTGGCAAATGCTTTTACAATGGTGATTTTTTTTATTTGAAAATAAAATAAAATTATATATATATATTAATTTTTTTTTTAACATAAACAAACCAAAACAATAAAAAAAAGCACAAACAAAAAATAAAAAAAGAAACCCAATTTGTTTTTTGAAAATCACAATTCCAGCGTAAAAACAAACGTTACCATATTGTTAAAAAGGTCAGGCGTGATTCTTTCCGATGGCAAATGGAGAAGAAACGTTACCCTAGTGTTTTGATTAACCTTTTAAAAATTAATTTTTCATCTCAATTAGGTCCTGTTATTGGCCTCTCAATTATATATATATATATATATATATATATATTTATTTTTTTTGTTTTCACATTTAATCGACAGTTAAATAGCCACATAAAACAAACATGATTTTTCTTTCAGCTAAAATATACCCCATTTCCCTGAACTATTGCTGAGGATGCCAATAACCCCTTGACAGAATATTCCACACCTTGTTTGGTTTTATTTAATCCATTCATTTATTCAAATTAATATTGACCAATCACCGCATGACACGTGTAATTTTCCATTACTAATTTGAATCAATGAATGGAGTGAATTAAGTTAAATAGTTTGTTAAGATTGCAGCGGTGTAGATATTTTATGTAGAGAATAATGGCTCTTTGATTCATAGCCAGGGGGTGTCGGGGACAGTTTAGCCATTTCATTTTGTTTTCCATAAAAAAAAACAACGAGTTTCTCAAGATCTTCGCTTTAAATAACACGAAACTTGCTTGATATAACAAATTATTTATATAAAAAAGTTTTTATATTATTTTTATAGGTTTTTGATGGATTAAAAATAAATCGCACGATTTCACATTATTACTTAACTATTCAGTTACCTTTAAACTAACCGAAAGATGTTATTGAGAATCTATTGACAAGTGGAGGGGTTAATTGAGAAAACAATAAGTTGGGTACCTATAAAGATTGCTAGTAGAGGCTGTGGGTATTTTTTCTTTCTTAGGTTTTCTATTCTGTTTTATGTAGAAGAAAATGTGTTTGAACGTTGAATGAGATGAAAAGGCCCAGGGTTCATGGGCCATTTCCTAATTATAACCCCTCCAAGATCAAAGTTGGGTCTTGGGGCTGTTCCAAGAGAAAAAAACTGGATCCTTTGAGGGAAAATTCAGAAACAGTTAAAATAACACCTGAGGCCCAATTGATTGGAACTACATCATTGATTCATTGTTATGCGTTATGCTGTTAGTCGATTTCTTTTTTATTTTATTTTTAAAATATTCTTGTGTATTTAATTTTTTATCTAGTAGATTTATTTTAAAATCATGTGGGGATAACTTAATGTAATTTCTGCTGACTTGAAGGGTTCAAATACAAGTTATAAGATAGATAAAAAAGTAATTTTGCTAAAGAAATTTCATGATGACATATCTTATAAAATATTGATATAACAATCTATTAAACTGACCCGAGTCAAGTCAGCTTAATATGTTAATTCTATGAATCGGGTCATAAAATCAAAATAATTCTATAAAAAAAAAGAAGAGAATGAGGACTTATTTAGAAGAAAATTAAGGCAGAAAGGAAGATTCAGAGAAATCTCTTTTCTCGTCTCCAAAAAAGAGTGTGAGTTGAATTCATCAATGCAAAAAAGAAGGGGGGAAAAAAGGGAAGTAACCACCGATGAATATTTAATTAGCGATCATGATAATTTGATTTTGTGATTGTGTAATCCTTAACCATCTGCAGGTTGGCTCGTAAATTACAGTAGCCTGGTCTTACGTGCAGAGATCAACATCAGAGTCTCTAGCTTGTGTGCCTGCGAGGGTGTTTGCATAAAACTCATCTGTGCATACAATGATTTTGCTATATCATTTAAACTTTCACCATGCACGCAATAGTATACAAAACTCCCTCCATCGCCAGTTTTTCTTCATAAAAAAACAAAAGCATAACTGCATGCTCAAATAGCAGCAAAATTAACGCCGGAGATTTGAGAGGAGCTGAGTTGTTAGACATCATGAATCTGAAGACATCTTCACATGACAGGAGATCTTAGTTCGTGTTTGGTTTAGGATGTTTTACGCGTCCCCCCCAGTATTTTTACCATAACTTTTATCACGGGTATTAGAAGAGAAACAAATTATCCCAATCAGGGAAGGTTTTTCCCGGGTGCACGTGGCAGGAAACCAACAACACTTGTTAGGGGTTGTTTCGAACCCTAAATCCCATCATTTAAGTTTTTCTTTGCTAAATTTATGTTTCGTTTTATTTTATTTCTTTTTTGTATCTTTTCAGGATTTGATTCTATGGTGATTTTGGATTTTGCTTCGATTTTTCGACTGATTACTTGTTTTAGGTAGTAGTTTTTTATTTTGTTAAATAATCAGTCTTTTTTTTTGTAAGACTTTTTCAACCCTTACAATCTAAACTTGGATTGTGGGTACTTTATATTTCAATCATTTTTAAAAGTGAAAAATAACGCAATGTATTATAACTTAAAGACTTCTAAACATTACGAATATCATAATTATAATAAAATATAAAAATACATTTTGAATTGTTTTTTTTTGTTCAGAAATACATTGAAAATAATATTTTTATTTTTTAAAATAATTTTAGTACATCAAAATAATCTAAAAATACAAAAAAGATTAATTTAAAATATAAAAAATTCATTTTTTTTCTGAATATATTTTTAAAACACGGTGAAAACAATAAAAGGGTTGGCTAGAAGCCGGCGCCGACTGGTTATGAGCAGAATTCGTGTAGGTGGAGTCATAGACACATCGACTCCTTTCTTTAAACCCCGTTTGCATGAAATTTGAACACCCCTTTTACTATGAACACAAAACGACACCGGAAACTGCTGCCAATGAAAATACATACGATGAAAAGAAGACAGGGGGTCTCCGAAAGAAGAATTAAAGGCAAATAGACAGCTGGTCGGCATTTGATGTGGATCCGTTTATTTCTGCGTTGAAAAGTATTCTATACAAAAAAGAACAATATCAAATTGTTTTAAATTAAGATTTTTATAGCATTTTAGGTTGTTTTATTACATAGATGTTAAAAATAAATTTAAAAAAACAAAACAAAAGAAAAAGAATATTCTTTCAAATTATTTCTATATAAAAAACACTTTAGAAAATAACAACTCCTATAATATGAACCAGAAAATAGTTATAGAGACAATTCATTTCACCATCCACTGTAACAGTGCAGTGTCTTCCATGGCACCGATTGCAATCACCGAATATCTTTTTTGGGTTCACAAAATTCTAAGATAATGATATAGGTTCAATTAGGCCAGCTATTGATACATCTTTCGCAATCAAGACCAAATCAGTAGCTTTCTATCCGTGTATGAAAAAAAAATACAGCTATTGCAAGCTAAGCAAAATTATGAAAAAAAAAGAATGCGTGCTTTCGCTGTAATCAGACCACTCAAAACAACCCTGAGGGTTTATTTCAGGTCAAAAAAGTCCTGATGAACTTGATTTGGTTTCCTTCAGAAAAGAAAAGCAGAGCATCCAAAAAAAACGTGGTGTGATTGGAAAAAAATTGATATTTACACAATAAATTTTAAGTTCGAGTCAGGATATGTAATTTTTATAAAAACTCGAGATAATTAGAGTTTTACTCATTTCATTTAGGTTCATAAAATATATTTTCACCAAGAAAAAGTATAAGTGTTGGAACAGATTTAATAATAAGATAAAAAAATAGATTTTAAAAATAATATGTTTCCAAACCAAGAATCCCATGTGCTAAAGTTTGTATATTAGCCATGATAATTTCATGTAGCTACCATTGTATTTCATTTAACATTCATGGGGCAACCGGGTTGCCGTGTTGGGAAGGAGTTCTTTATATATTTTTTAATTTTCCATCCAATATGATTTTGTAACCTTTTAAATTTGATTTATATTTTTTTTATTTCTATATGTTTTTTCTGAGATTATTTTTTAAATTATTTTTTAACAGTCTCATCCTCCTCGGATTTTTCCCTATAAAATTTTATCTCTCTCTCTTTTTTTTTTGTTGCTGCTATCGTTTTTGGCTTTTACAAGTTTTTTTATTAATATTTTTTTCCTATAAAATTTTATACACAATTTTTTTTTCATTTTTAAGTCGAGGCCCCAGTTTCGATTCTCTATACGGATCAAGTAGATTTCTTGGAAGCCACCCTAGGAAATTAGGACTTGATAGATACATGTACTACAAAGGAGTAAGGCCTATTGCACTGAATCCTTCTTATTCAAGCCATTTATCGTCTTCTTCTTTCTCCCTCTTTGACAATTTCTTATCGTCAATTCTTTCAATCGATTCTACCGAAAGAGTTTTAAACCTTCCTTTCCTACAAAATTTCCAGCCCCAGACACCCCATGCTTTACACTAACATTTTTAACGCCTTTTTTTTTTGGTTGAGTAGCACTTTAATTCCTTCGTCTAAACCTATTATCTCAAGAGGCAGTATAAACCTGGGGTGAATCATGGCAGAAATCACAACATCCTCGACGGAGCATGAGTTAGGCTGTGGCCTAGGATGGAGAGCTTTCCTACGCCGGCATATCCTCGGCCTTCCCAGTATTGATAATAATTCGGAGAGACAGCAAAGCAAACCCCACCCTGTCGTCCTTGATTCCTCCAATTTGCCCAAGTCTTCCCCACAGGTAGAAAAGAAACAGAAGAGTTTGCATCGCTCAAGGCCTTCGAGTTTTCATCAAAACAATGAAGGCAGAAGACCCTCGGATGCTGCAAGAAGGTCAACATCATCCTCGTCAAGTTCGGGCAGGATCAAAGTGTCACAAACCAATAAGACTAATCTAAGAAGCGACTCCAACAATGACTCCAGAGAGCTTAGCAGGATTGCCATAACCGATCATCAAAAGTCCAATGACAACAAGGCTCTTGTTCAAGCCACTTCTGGCAATGTTATGTTACTAGGCCCTCTGGGCAACCTAAGACAGTCAGGGAATGGGGATTTTGCAGGGCAATAATAGTTTCTAATGCTACTGTTAAGACTGTGGATCACCGTCACAAGAACCTTCAAGAGGCAGCCTTATCGTCTAGACCCAGAAATTGCTACAGTAAACTCGGCAGCAATAGTGTTATGGGGAACATTGTGAGGCAGCCTGGTGGTGAATTTCGGCAGGGACTGGGATCTGATAACCAGCATGGATCCTGAGGTTTTAAAGAATAAGGGAAATGAGAGGTACAAGCAGGGAAGATATGAAGAGGCCCTGGTTTTGTATGATCGTGCAATTTCTCTCGATTCAAACAAGGCAACATATAGAAGTAATAGAAGTGCAGCTCTGATAGGATTAGGCCGTCTTGCAGAAGCTGTTGTCGAGTGCAAAGAAGCTATCAGGCTCGATCACTCTTATCAAAGAGCCCATTACCGCTTGGCAACACTATATTTCAGGTCAACCTCGATTGATTGCCAAGAGAGTTTTGTGTACTAAACAGCTGACAAATTGAATCTGTGTGATCGTCCTGTTTTATTGTATAATAATGTGAATTTCAAAATGCAGGCTGGGAGAAACAGAGAAAGCTCTGTATCACTACAAACAGTCAGGCACCAATACTGACTCCAAGGAAGTTGCTCGAGCGCAGGCACTTCAAAAGCACCTGAACAGGTGCACTGAAGCTCGGAAACTAAAAGAATGGAATAGATTGCTGAGTGAGACCGAGTTCTCAATTTCCTCTGGTGCTGATTCAGTTCCGCAGGTGTGCAATCTCGGACCTTTTGTTTTTGTTCAACCATGGCACTAGTAGAATTGTATCTACTTCCTGTAGTAGTGGAACTCGTAATGCTCAAGCAGGTTGGTTCTGTTTTACACTTAGGTTTACGCTATGCAGGCCGAGGCACTATTGAGGCTCCACAGGCATCAAGAGGCCTGCACGGCCTACCAGAAGGGACCGGGTTTTTCTGCCGACTTTTATACCAAGTTATTTGGTCTGACCATAGCATCTTATATCTTAATGATCGGGGCGCAGGTTTACATGGCTGTGGGCAGGTTGGTAAAATCATTTGCTATAATATATCAGTGATAGAAAAATATATATATTCTTTATTCTATTTATTTCTATTTTAAGGTGATGTTTTTTACTAATTTAATTTTTTTATTTTCAGTATTATTGGAATATTTTAAGAATATTTCCGAATGATATTATTAGTTTATGAAAGTTTTGACGTTCTGTTGATAATTGAATTAGGTTTGGTTTGTGCATGAGATATCAATACGGTTAGTATTTAGAGAGGTTACGAAAGAAAGTTTTAACTCTTTGGACTTTTAACATCACATCAACAAATTAGTTGCCAAATGATGATATTCTGGTTTTCAAGCTAATTTTTGTAACAATAGCAGAATGATTACATTTTTTTAACTTATTCTGTATTGATTGTGAATTTCATAGGTACTTGTCATAAAATTGAGCAGTTTTAGTGATTTTTGGTAATATAGTGATGTTATTTTTAAAATTATTTTTCATTAAAAATGTGTTAAAATAATATTTTTTATTTTTAAAAAACCATTTTTAACATCATCACATTAAAATAATATAAAAATATCAATAATTCAAAAAACACTTTGATCCACCTTAATCAAACATGTTTGTTGTTTACTAGGTTTGAAGAAGCTTTGGCTACAGCTCAGCAAGCAGCTCGACTCGATCCCAGTAACGGGGAGGTCAGGGATGCGGTAAAGAGTGTCAGAGCAGTAGCGTCTGCCAGATTGAGTGGCAACTCGTTATTCAAGGCATCAAAGTTCAGCGAGGCATGCATCGCATATAGTGAAGGCCTGGAATATGACTCCTACAACTCAATTTTGCTCTGCAACCGAGCAGCCTGCAGGTCCAGGCTTGGTCAATTTGAAAAGGCTGTAGAAGACTGCACCGCGGCTCTCGCCGTGCAACCTCATCATAGCAAGGCCAGGCTAAGAAGGGCTCACTGCAATGCCGAGGTAAGCCTTGATTATCACAAATGACCTGACGTTGTTAAAATTTAAGCCACTGTTCTAATTCCGGCTCATTTTATTTATTTATCTATTGATTATTATTATTATTAGCTGGGAAGATGGGAATCTTCAATTCAAGATTTTGAGATGTTGATAAGAGAAAGTCCAGCAGATGAGGAGGTGGGCCGGGCCTTGTTTGACGCGCAGGTTCAACTTAAGAAGCAACGTGGTGAAGACACCAAGGACCTCAAATATGGTTCTAATTTAGCGGTGGTTTACAGTGATGAGCGTTTTAGACACTTTGTAACTTCACCTGGTAGGTACAAAATTTAAGCATTTGCTGGCGGGTGCAATGAACTAGACGAGAAATAGTTGTTGTTTTTAATTGACGAGGAAAATAAAAAAAATTATGCGTGAATCGGCAGGGATGTCTGTTGTACTCTTTTGTAAAAAAGAGAATGATGAGCAGATTCTGCAGACGATGGAGCAAGCCTCCAAGAAATTCCCATCTGTCAACTTTCTCAAGGTTTGTTATCTGCAAGCATTTTATTTTATTTTAATAAATAAATAAATAAATCCAAGTAAAGAAGAAACCCAGTAAATTATCTGCCAACTACAAATTTTTAGATCCCAGGAAAGCTGCTTGATAAATTCGGGCAGGCCAATGAATCACGCCCGCCATAATTCAGTAGAGCAGGAAATCAACTGTCTAGGTTGAGTCCCCTCAAAACCAAAAAGTAGAAGTGGAAACCAGAAAGTTTGGATAATTGATTGTTGTATTGATGATTTCAGGTGGAGGTTGAAGACCACTCTTACTTGGCAAAGTCGGAGAGGGTGACATTTCTGCCATCATTCAAGATATACAAGAACGGATCAAGGATCAAAGAAATTACAGGCAACAATCGCGAATTATTAGAAAAATCAATCAAGTTACACGGCAGCTGAAGACAATTTGGCGCTGTGTAAACATGAGTTTGTGCTAGCATATAGCATTGACATGGAGACGGAGAAGACACCTCACTGGGAAGAAAAAAGATGAAAGGATGCTTTTGTACTCTCCTGTATTCTCCCAGCTTCTTCTTCTTCCACCTCTTTTGCAAACCATCCAGTTTGCTAATGATTTGTTGATTTAGTGAGAAAAAGAAAGGAGAAAATTTCTAGTGGATTGGTTACAGAGAGCCGCTGATTTTCCTAGAAAAAGTGTTTATAAATATTGTATTTGTTGTTGAATAATGGAACGATCCTGGTTTCCGATTATATTTTGTAATTAAACTCCTCCGATTATTGTTGTTGTGGTGTAGTCGCCACCCGCTGATTCTCTGTTTTTAATATTTTTTGTCCATTATTTGGGCATCAGAGAAAAATAAATTCCTTACTCCATCAACTACTCTAGTAAAAAATTGAAACTTAATGAACGTTCATTAAAAAGTTTCTTTGAATGTCAAGATCATCGTGGGAAGTTGAATTGTTTTCAGAAAATTAATCTTAGTTGATGTGTAATTTATTTCGAATATATTTTTAACAGTTCAGATTTTTTTTTTCTTCTGAAAAGCTTACTTTGTGGGTTCAAATAAACAAGTAAAACTCTGATTATTTTTTGTTCTTACAAAAAAATATATGTTCCTAACTCAAATTTGAGATCTGATGTGTAGAATTTAAGCTCCTTACCATCATATTACACCTCTTGATGACTTTAACAACTCAGATCATTTGATTGAAAACAAAAAATAGCATGTATTGACTTTTTAGATAATATATTAAACTTGTTTTAATTAAGTAGGTTAATTTGATCATTTATCCCACATGTTTGGGATAAATTTCTATTTGAATAACTACAAATTGATCTAATTAAACTTGATTGATTCAATAAAACAACTCGGTTCACTTGATCAAAACTATATATATATATATATATATATATATATATATATATATATATATATATATATATATATATATATATAATAAGATTATTATTTATTTTAAATGCATTAAACTATCTTTATAATTACCCGAGATAAAAATAACCCTCACTATCGGACTTAAAAACAAAAGCTTAGAACAGGAGCAAGCGTGGCCCAAGACAAATATATCGTGCAGGTCTGGTCGTGGACCAAACCAATGCCTTTTTGGATCGGCAGAATCAACCTCAGCCCTCCACGTCTTATTTGGGCCTGTTGGGGGTAACACTTGAAAATTACTTTTCTAAAAAACTTTTTTTTTTGCTTTAAATTAAAATTTGTTTTAATATTTTTAAATATTTTGATGTATTGATATCAAATCATATTATTGATATCCTAACAAATATATTTATAAACTAGCCAGACATGATCAAACCCAAAAAAAGATATAGCCGTGCTAAACCAATATGGTAGCCATAACAATTGAACTGGATTCAAACTTTTTCAGGTGATTTTATAAACCTGATTTTATAGAAGGTTTGACCAGTGTAATCAGTAGAGACTTGAATGACCTCTAAATTACACTTGAAGATGTTGTGTAAGCAAATCTTGTTATTTTTTTAAATTGTTTATTTTGGATTTTATTTTTGTTAGAATTCTTATTTACTTTTCTTTTTTGTTGTAAGATTTTGACTTTTTTATTATTTTGTAAGGATCAATTTGTGAACTACTATAAAAGCGATGAAAACTTGGAGAGAGAAAACTTATAATACTTTAATTACAACATAGGATTCTTTGTGTGGTAAACTATTTTGATCAT
This sequence comes from Salix viminalis, assembly GCA_029228465.1. NCBI lineage: Eukaryota > Viridiplantae > Streptophyta > Magnoliopsida > Malpighiales > Salicaceae > Salix > Salix viminalis. The sequence continues at coordinate 10,922,388 of CM055427.1, forward strand.
TATTCCGTCTTTTTTTGTATCTGTGGCTATCTTCTGTGCTTACTAGAAGACAGCATGTGAGTTTACATTCTGCATGTTTTTTTTTTTTTTTGAGACGTGACTTGATATAAAAGACTTTGAGATCTGTACAGTAGGTCTCGAGTTCGATCAGGACATGCATCTCTTGTAAGAGTCTGAGATAGTCAGGATTTTACTCGCTCATCTAAGTTCATAAAATAAGTTTTCCGAGAATTGTTGTCTCCTCGAATAAAAAACAAATGTTTTGGTTTTGTTTTAACTTGCTGGGAAATAGAGAATAACAGGTGCTTGTTTTTCCTGCAAATTATTGCTTCCGAGACTCTAATTTATATGACCAGTTACTTGTAAACAATTTTCACTGGCTTCTGTTTCTTCTGAGAGGTAAAAAACTGGAATGGAATTGCATAAACTCAATACCCCGCTTCACAACCCCTATCCCCCTCCTCTTTTTTTCATGGCATGGACCGAAATATGATCGCTATCCTTGAGCCAGGAGCAGGAGTAAATTTGACAAGACTGAGCCATGCATTCCTCCAGTTCCCCTGTCTAACTTTTGGACTTCTGGTAGAATTTTACTGAAGATTCTTTCGTTTTCTGATGAAAATTTTACTGAAGATTCCTATTCTCCACCGAAAACTTGGATAAGCTCATTTTGTGACAAAACGAACATCTAAGAGAGACAGGGGATCTGAATCGAATTGCATGTGACTCTTCGATTGTCTCTAGTCTACATGGACGCATGCACGTGCAAGCACTACAGAATAGCATAAACGATATGAAGTTGGTACATGTTCAATTGTCGTCATCTTCTATACAACTCAAAAAACCGCTGCTGATAGGAGTTGGAGAGATAGAGATACAGAGAAAGAACAGTAAAAGCTTTCCTCTGATCAGATTCTGAATTTGAGTAAGGTAATAAGAAGCAAAGCAGCAAAATCCTTATTTCCCGGGGAAAGAAAAGAAAAGAAAAGCTGTACAGATGTATTAATTCAACTTCAGTAATTTTGAAAGGAAGAAAAAATATGGTATCAAAAGTAAAGATAATTACTGAACAGAGGGAACGTAATTACTTGGCAGGGACTAAGTAAAATGGAAAATGTAGCAGGATCACCAGGTTCATGATCATCTCTTCCAGCTTCTACTTCTTGCTAATGTATCTTTCATTCCACCAACAACCCATGTTTCCTTGGCTATATCAGTTGAAAGTTTATAGAAATCAGTATCATAGCTCATCACTACCAAGCTCTCTTTTTTACTGTTTTTTTCCTCTTCCTCCATTAAAGCCTTCAAATTCTTTCCTTTCTTCTCTTCTTGCTTCCTGTCTTGCTCTTCACCACCACCACCATCACTTTCCTCCTCCTCCTCCTCCTCTCTTTCTCTTCCTGAACACTCTTTGCCGGAGCAGACCTACACCTCATAAGCAAGAGAGCATTTGGTGGTGGAACAGATGGCGCAGCTAGAGACTCATCATTGCAAGACCTCTCTTTCTGTTTAGCGTCTTCTTTGAAGAACCCAGTAGTGCTATTATGATTCTCTTGCAGCATCATGAACCATTTAGAAAATACGGTTCTTGAATCCTCATTGTCAACTCTTCCCTCAGCACCAGCATGGTTTTCTTGATATTCCCCGTACTCTTCATCTTCTTCTTCATCATTACTAGTGATATCTGATTGAGCTGGAAAGGAACCAAAGCATCGAAAATCGAATCTTATGTTTCTTAAACATGTTAAGAATTGCATTATATCTTTCTTGAATCCCAGTGAGTCAAACCAGGTTGTTTTTTTGGCGCGTTTCCTGTTGTGAATCCTTTCAATCTCTTCCATTACTGATTGCCAGTTCTTGCTGGAACTTGCCTTGTGCCTGACTTTGATCTGCCCAGCACATGTTACTTTTGGTGAAGTTGGCTCTGATAACTCTGACTCCATCTGCTTGGTTTTGTTCCATAAGAGAGGGCTGGCTCGGCTTCCACCACCCCTAGGGCTGAATTTCTTCAAATGGTGGTGCCGTTGTTGTCGGTGGTGATGGAGGTTCTGGTGGGGTTTGCTAGGTTCCGATGGCCTCGCAGGACTGCAAAGGGGTTTGGGCATTAATGTTAGATGGGCTCTAGAAGGAAAACATACTAACAGATCTGCTGATGGAGCTCTCCTGGTTTCTCTTCCTTTCATTTGGATTATTTTTTCCAGCTTAATATGAACTAATAACCCAGCTCCTCGTTTTCTTGTTTAGTTCTCCTCTGTAGATCTCGAGGTTGATGAACTATATGGTTTTTGGGTTTTGATGGGTCTGCAGAAGGAAGGTTTTAAAAGAAAGGTGGGAAGAGAATTGACAGCTTTCACTTGCTCTCACTGCCTTTTTATCAGTCTCCCTCTTCACCTCATTTTTTCCTGACACTCCTTTTTGTTGCCCTTATGCTTTTCTAATGCTCGCCAAACTAGTTTGAAAATTTAGTAAAGAAAGATGCGCACGAAAGTTGAAACCCACGAGCCCTGTTTAATGAACTAATCATACCCACAGCTCGTGACTTTTGGGAGCCATTGCTAGTTATTACTCATGCTAGTTTGTCCAGTGTCCTCATAAACTCCAATGCCACCACCCTTCATGTAAAACAGTCAGCTTTATTTTTGTTAATTAGTATATCACTGCCATATTATGCCAAGCTCTCCTCTTAATTAAACTGTACTAAACCAGGTAAAAGCACAGAAGAAAAAAAAAAGGTATCTTAGAGGGAGGCAGGGACAGGGAGTGTTGATTTCTTACCGGTAAAAAATAAAATAAAATAAAAAGCGCAGCACCGAAAGTTTCATTAATGGTGAAAATGGATTAATTAGTAAAGGGAATAAGCCATGATGAAGGGGTGCGATGCACTTGAGAGCATGGGGGAGGTGGCCCACTCCAATCACTACACCTTGCGTTACGATTAGCCTTTCTTTGCTTTTCTTGGGGACCTTCCACGAAAGAGGTGAAGGTCATATTTCTCCGTCCCGTCCAGTATTCAATGTTTCTCTTTATGATTGACAGGCTACATATGAGAAACTAGAGCTCGAGATTTTTAAGCTATTTCAACACAAACCAAGTTGCTTCCTAACCATATATTGAAGTATGATAGGAATTGTTCTTTAAAATATTTTTTATTTATAAATATATTAAAATAATAATTTTTTTATTTTTTTTAAATTATTTTTTATATTAGCACGTGAAAAATATATAACCATAAAATTTTTTAATTTAAAATAAAAAAATCATTTTTTTTCAAAAAAAAAAATTAAAATCCAATACCAAACACTGATACTATGCCTCATACCCTCATGAATACTCAAAACCTCATATATAATTTTTAAATTTTTTACTCAATACATAATCAAAAAATCCGACTCATTGGGTTTTCATTACTGCCACTAACTATGATTTTTTTTATACAATTAGAGTTTTTTATTTTAATAGTTTATTTGTATAAAATATATGATGGTAGTTTTGACCGTTATTTTTTAAGGGAAAGAATATATTTTATATAGGATTTTGATAGTATTTACATGGTTATTACTATTTTAAAAAAAATAACATCTTTAATATTTTAATAATTTGAAAAAGAACTTGTTCTTTTTTCAATGACGACCAAGTAAGCTATTGTTCCTGGTTCAACCAAAACCAAGAAATGTTAGAGTTAAGGGAAATGATTGATTTTACTTATGGTTTTGCTAGTATTAGAAAGTGGAGATCCTGCCATTGATAATCCTTTTCTATTCAGCCTGGACAGCCAACTTTTAGTTATCTTTAACTATCTTTTATAGTATTCTTTCAACATCAATTTATCGCTTTTATTTAACATGTAACTAAGTCATTTGGTCATTAATTATTGATGAAATAAAAGATTTGTTGATTCTAGTCATATTACCTGAATTCATAGTTGTCATTTGCATTTTACAATCCAAGACAGTAGGTCGTTGACTTAACTCGTTGGTTAACGGGTTAATCTAAATCTCTTTTTTTATTGTTGTTATAATTGATGTTGATTTAGTTTATTTTCTTAAAATACTCTTAGTTTTGACCCAGATTGGATTTAACAAGTTACTTAAATTACTAGGTTTGTTCAAGTCAAGTGTTATAAATGGTTCAAAATAAAATTCAAACTCTAAACCATCAAGCCATTTAAATAAAAAAGTGAGAATTCAACTTGTGATTTTTAGTAATGTCACGGGGCATCTCAATGATCTAGTTATGCAAATAGAGTAAAAATAAAATAAAAAAATAAAAAAAACAGTCTCCATATAATTTTATAATTACTAGAAACTGTAATTAGTCTTTGAAGAATTTTGAATAACAAGTGGTTATGATAAAGACAAAAAACAAAAATCACTCTAAAACATCAACGGTAAGGTAATATTATTATTTTATTTAACAATAAAAATACTTATTATATGTATATGCTAATGTTTCACTTAACTAAATTCATATGCTTATTATAAATACATTTTTATTGGATAGTGATTTGGGAGGTTGACTTGACAACAAAGCTTAATCCTCAATTTTTGTTTCATTTAATTATTCAATTTACATTAAACCACCGTAAATCAATATTACCCCAAACATGACTACCATGAATAAATACAAATATTTATTCAACTCAATTTATAGAAACAATCATAATTAAACATGAAAAGAAAAAAATCAAGAATACATGGGAGTTTATTCAAAACAAGATACAAATCAACATACGATTGCAATTTGCAATTCAACAAAACAAATCACAAAAAAAAGTGTTCACATGCTAAACAAATCACAAAAAAAGTGTTCACATGCTAAATAAATCATACACGGGATTAAAATTGGTGTTTTTCAGGTGTTAAAGTGGGTTGAAACTAACCTAGAGGATTATAACAGAGAAAACAAAAGAAAATCAATGTAGGCGCGTGTATACTACATGTGTTGACTAACAATCTTGCGTTGGAGGCTTCTTCCTTGTGTTTCAAAGCAGAGTGGCACGTGGACAACATCGTGATGTGGAAAATCCCCTCTTCTTTTTAGATGGTGTTGGTGGTGGTGTTGCCAGCCTTATTCTGAGGTGGGAGATCGACGGTTGAGGAGAAGTTGTCACTACTGGATTTTGCTAGACTGCTTTCCCCCTTTTTCTTTTCTTATGCTAGGGTTTTTGCAAGTTTATTTTGTAGGAACATCTCATTTTCAATCTCTGCACGTGTCTTTTTATATCTTCTCTTTCCATACAAAATAGGAAAAATTAAATTGATAAAACAATGTCAGGAAATTATATTGTATTTCTATTGACAATGAATTCCTAATCAATTAAATTTCTCCTACTAATGTACAATATCTCTTTCATTAATTTTCCAATCTTGTTGATCCTCTCATTTATTTTTCTTTTGAATAATCTCATATTTGTTCCTAATCACATCGCTTCGTTTGTTCTTGAACTATTTCTTTGCTAAACAATGAAACCGTAATGACTCATCTTCACCATTCAAACATCAAGCGATGCTCGAACGTACAGGCTGTAATGAAGGTCCAATAAGCAAAGCTCCTTTTCAAGCAAGAACAGAAGAGAGAGAGAGAGAGAGGGGCAGGGCCGAGGGATCATGCTAATTACTTTGCTGTCGAACCTCGCTACTTTTAAGAAAAGCTCGAAAAGAATGCGGGCCAAGCAAGCTAAGCATACTGATTAGCAAACGAAAGCAGTATCTCATGACAAGGCAGCTCCTTTTCTTCTATCTACTCATCATTGAGACATGGTAGGGTTTGAAGAAGATGGTTAGAAGTGGAGAAGCCTGGTCTTAAAAAACTCATACCTTCCCTATCCTACCTATCATGAGTGGTAGCGTCCCTATCTTCTCAGCTTGTGGGTCTTTTCTTTTGCATAGCACCTGTTTGTCAAAAAGAACCTTGTTGAGGACCTCATCAAGTGCTCCTGGCCAGTTTTGGTTGAATTCTAACTGGTTGCTTTAAGAGGAGACAAATGGTGGCATTTGAAAGATTGAGCAGAGAGAATATTGCTATGAAATGCATTCAAACATACTTGCTATCAGGTAGGATAATTCCACACTCAATGAATTATCATCATGGGAATTAGGTGCGTGTGGATTAGACTCTGCAGATTATACACTGTAATAATCAACATATATATGTATAATTTACCACTAAAATTCATGTCATTGACCAATCAAATTTCTCCTGGTCCACGGGAATCCAATCCACCTGCTAATCGAGTAGCTTTTTATATGCGTCGAAGGTCCTAGGAACAAAACCGACAGAAGCTTTCAGGGAGGAGTTCAGTTGAGAATCATTGGTAATCACTTTGATCAATATTTTCCGAGATAAATAATGGAGATGGAATCCCATTCGGCAGGGTTCGATGCCTTTTCTTGTGCGCTAATCTTTGTTCCTGGTATATATCATGTGCTCTTATAGCAATGACAAACATGGATGGCGTAGGGCCCTACATTGTGCGACCCCATCATGATCAATGAAATGAGAAGCAAAACACAATCATCGACTCAAAAAAATCTGATGAATCATTATTTCTCCCTGTTTAATGTAATATGGATTCCTATTTGCATCCCTCCTCGGACACGATAATTGGTTATGGACAGCTAGTGGGCTAACGACCGGCACAGATCGAATGGCTTGAAAATTCTTATTTCTTGACGTCTCTTTGTTGGGCCGGCCTTCAATCGGTCCATCTCTGCTAGCCGTTGTCATCATGGATGGGTAAAAAATCGAACTCACAATTTGCGATTCCCACCTCCGACACATTTTCAATTTTTCATTCATCACGAGAGCCTTAGTTTATGCTTTAGTCCTGCATCTTTGACCATAATAACTTGTATCATGAGATCTCAACGCCTGTTTCTTCTTTTTTGGTAAAACACCCTGATCAAACTAACTAACTACACACCATCATAATGCCTACTTTATTTCACCTTTTCCGTAAAATTTGAACTTATTTACAGGGGAGCAGCAACTTCAATATTTTAATTGGAAAAGGCTTGTGATGATGAACTGTCATTGTCATTAAAAGATGATAGATCGATGATGGAATTTCAGTAATGAAGATTCAAATTTATTGACGCAATCTATGTATCATAGTCACACAATATATTTTGAATTGTATATGTTTTACTATTTTGAATCTTTGATGATGACGATTGATTTATATTCTTGTAACACTCATCATTCGGTTACATCCATCAATTTTAAATTCATGGGCCTAACATGGGAAAAGGAAAAAAAATGCCTTAGATTTTTGAAGATCTAGAGTAAATCACAGCCCATTTTGATCAGTTAAGGCTCAATAAAGCCCGTCGTTTTCCCAAATCAAGTTGAATGTGCCACGCAGAAATTCACAAACATTCCACTCAATTTCCTTCTTCTCTTTTCTGCTTGTAACCAGGAAAAATATAAACACAAATTCACAATCAATGAACTTCAATCATCCCCAGCATCTGCTTTTAAAGTCTTCTCATAAAACAACAAGGTGCCTCGTCAAACCCGAAACTTCGGATTTAATACTATCATTCCTCGGAGAAAGTAGTTTCTCAAATATCCACGTTGATGAACTTGTGAAAATAAATTCTCGTGTTCTCTACAGCAATCTTGAGAAAAACGTTAAGCCCAAAATGAAGTTATTTCAGGATTTGGGCTTTTAGCTCCACTGACATCGCTGACATGATAGCAGCTGATTCGTTGATTTTAAATAGCAGCGTTGATCATAGGACTTGAACTTCTGTTTCCATATTTGAGGAATGTTTTGGGACTGAATGCCGACCTTTCTAAGGTGTTAAAGATTTCTAGGGATCAGCGTCAAAATATGATAGGGAGTACCCAACATATTAATAATAAGTAAAAAATTAAAAGAATAAAAACCTAAATGAAAAATAAAAATAATCAATTCCAATCAAGAACAAAATTGTAATAAATCAAAATCTTGACACTGAAAAAAATAAAGGGATTTAAAAAAAAAATCAAATGAATAAAGAACTAAATGAAAAATAACATATATGATCAATTTCAATTGGAGTATAAAATTGAAATAAATTAAAACTTGTAGGCCAAAAAAATTAAAAGAACCAAAAACAAATCAAAAATCAAAAGAATAAAGACTTAAATGAAAAACAACATATATGATCAATTTAATTTAAAAAGTACAATTGAAAAAAAAATCTTCTATTGAAGAAATTGGGAAGAAAAACAAAATCATAAGACCAATGTATGAAATGAAACACTCATAAACATAGAGGACATGCATGCATTTTGTCATTACAGGAAAGAGAAAAGAGGAAAAAAGAAACACTAACTACCGACATTCCTCTGACCGCCTAAATATGACACACACCCCATCATGAGGAAGAGGATATAACGGCACTCCTGAAGACATGATAGCCGGACATTTTCCACCTCTAGTCGACATAGAATGCATCGATTGAAAGGCATGATTGACAAAAAAATGCTAGCGTGAAAGTACCACCAAGTCCAAGTGTCGGACCTTTGTTTTTGTTGTTTCTAAGTTTATTTAAGTAGTTTCACTGTGCATAAAGTGTGAAAAAACTAAATTGCTCTTGCCTCTAGCTCCTTGTTTGTGTCCCACCGAAGGGCAAAGTTGATATTTAACTGTTTAGAATTAGGTAAAAAACAAAAACACCCCCAACTAGTCTTCATCTTCTAGTTAGCAGCCAGGATAAATAAGTAGTTTTACCGTGCAAATAAAACAAAAAAGACCAGAACACCCCCCGAATAATATACAAACGGCACACATGTATCCCTATAAATATTCAAAATAACCTTGGAACTCGGGGTTAAATTTTGCAATCAATGGATGCAACTTTTTGAGTCATGGGTAATGTCGACGATTGAATTATAGTGAATGAATTTTCTTTTTTCGCCTTGCATTTATGCTATCTTATTTTTTTGTACAGTTCATCTATTATCATCATCGCCTGTGATTTAAATTATCAAATGGTTCTAGTATCAAGTTTAATTTATTTTATTTTATTAAAAATAAAATTGTCACCTTAATATCAAGTTCTGATCCTAGAAGAATTGAAAATGACCACAGCTCTCTCTCAAAAACGCATTTAATGGAAAGCCCTTCCATAAATACTTTACTTCTTGTTGCTGGCACTCCGCCTCCAAGATGTCGATCTACCGCAGCGCGTGTTGTACATGTCAAACACGCAAAATTAATTTTATTTTTTCTCTTGCTATGCTATTATAGTTTCCAGATTATGGGCTGGAGTCGCTGGACTGGTTTCATATATACGCATCGCCCTATCCAGACATTCAAATAAAATACCAAACAAGTTCCATCGATCTGCTAAAATCTCCATTAAAATCATAAGAAATCTAGAACATATATATATATATATATATTCACACAGATATAGCCTCAATTATAAAATTCTAAACTCAAACCAAAAAACAACAACAATTTTTAAATAAAAAAGACATCAGAAGGAATTCATTTCCAACAAATAACTCTCGTTCTTAAGAAGTACCTGTACAGCCTCTCCATAAATCCCACCACCAAACGTACCGAATGCCAACTCAGCATCCTCCGCATCCCCTCCACCGTCCCCAGCACCGTTGCAAGGCCTTACCACCACCAGGGTCACACCTTCCACCCAAACTCCATCCCTCAACTGCACTCTTTGCTCGTGCCTCATTCTCATCCTCACGCTTGGCACCACCGTCCGCCTCCCCACCTCCTGCCAATCCACTCCACGCGCCACAACCCCACTCTCCTCCCTGCACTCCCTCAACCCTTCCTTCTCCATCGCCACCGTCCCTTCCCCTTCTCTGTCCACCAACACCAGCCTCTCCATCTCCCGATGCTCCTTAACGACGTCGTTCAACAGATAATGCCTCGCCGATGCCGCGATCAGCGCACTTATTGTCCACACGACCCTTGTTTTTAAGCCCCCCGCAAAATCGATTTCCGCGTTCTCGGAATTTGCTTCGCGGCGAAACCCGAGAATAACGCAGCTTTTCAAAGACTTGCCGAATTCAGCTCTCCATTTGATAACGGCTCCTTTCTCTAGTTTCAAGTCTCCAGTTGGCAGTTCGATTTGTAGGTCACGGATCCGGTCGAACTGGTTGAGGATACGAGCCGGAGAGTTTTGGGCTTGGTTTCGAGACGTGGGTTTGGAGTCGGGCTTGAATAGATCGTGAATGGACTTGAGGAGAGATTTGAGAAGAGTGACGAGCGAGCCGGGAGTCCGACTCGGGTGAGATGACGCAGTCGACCTTGAGAGAGAGGGATTCAGTTTGGGGGACGAGTGAGTTGAAACGTTTCGAAACGGAACGGCAACAGATGAGCGTCTTGATGTCGGAGATCGAGTTGAAGATGAGGAGGATTAAGGAGTCCGGGAGTCGATCAAAGCCGTCCATTGCTTCGATCATTTGATTTTTAATGATGATCATTCGATTTGGATTTAGAATTAGATTGGATTTGTTCTGCGTGTAGTTGTTGCCCTGCTTTGCGTTTTCTTTCTTTCTTTTTATTTTTATGGAAAGAAGACTTGTAATAGAAGTGAGAGTGGGTTTTTTGAGACGGGAACTACGGGTAACAAGAGCGTGCTTTGAGGATGGTGTACGTTTGATCGGTGTCCAATTGGACTGTGGGACCAACTTCGCTACTTGTCACCCGTAGACGGGAACTACTGCATCAGCGTTTAGTTAGCTGGGATCTACCACGTGGCGCAAATCCTAGGCCCGCAGCCAACTGTGATACACCGAACCGGGTTCGGTGAACCTTTCATTCTTTCTCACTTCTTGACAACAACTAGAATTTAGATGACTTTAGTACTTGTTTCCGTGGGCTGTTTAAAACGGTTTGCGATATTCTGAATTTGACAGGCCGAAAAGATAAGGTTTTTTTTTAATTTTAATAAATAAATAAAATAAAAATGGGATAAGGTTGAGTTTTATTTGAACGAATTTGATCCGCCCCTCAAAATATCATTAATTTGATACAGGAAATAGCTTGAAGTGAAGCTAACAATCAATTAGACGTTTCTTGAAATATCTTAATCCTTAAGCGCATGAACAGATACTTTAAAATTCGTCTTACAAACATGGTTAGTATAATATATTAATATTTCAGATATGCGTTATCTCCTTGGGATTGTGACGTCGCGCATATCATTTGACTCGGTCCTGCTGTGGATTTAGCTCAGCAACAAAGTAGATAAACGATTTATTTATTAATAAAAAAAAACTAAGAGTTGAGGACTTTTACCAAACGTGTATTTTAATAATGTAGTCAGACATTTTTATTCCTGTTAAATAAATTAAAAATTAAAAAATGAGACATTTATACTCTGGAGTGTATTCTACTGTAATTTTAACACAGTTTTGGATGAAGATAATAAGATTGTTTTTAAAAGTATTTTTTATCTGGAAATATATTAAAATAATATTTTTTTATTATTATTTTAAAATTATTTATATCAAAATAATATGAACACATTAAAAAATAAAAAATTAAAAATTTCACCTCTTATTTCTTCCTAACACCATGTTCTTCTTTTGCTTGCTTTTGTACGAGAGAAAAAGAGAGACAAACTTGGGAAGAGAGACTGAGAGCCCTATAAACCCGAAGAAAGCTTTGACTACGGAGGTTGATGTCTTCCCTTCCACTTAATTTTGACGGTTTGAGCCTGCCTATTTCATCAGGTCAGCTAACAATGATTTTTTTTTCGTGGAATGGTTTATCAGGGTTCGAGATCCTGTGATGGCCTGGTTTAGTGTTTGGTGGCGGAGAAATTCAATCTCCACTCTAAGATGTTTTTCGATGGTTTTTTATGTTCCATGGTTCGTGTTTGTTAGATTCTTAGGTTGAAGTTTCTTTGGTTTGCTTTGCAAGTCTAGTGTAGCCTCATTATTTTTGAAGCCTGTTTTTTAGCAGAGGTTCAATCGCCAGCATCTTCATCTATAAGGATACATCCAGGGCTGTGAGAGCATCTTCGCCCAGTCAGGGAGAGGGAGAAATTTTGAAAAGTCATTGGAATAATTATATGCTCTTAATTTTCGAATCCAAAACAAATAGTTTTTCTGGGAAACATACACACTCGAACATAATTTTGATCACAGTACTTTCAATCAATCACTTGATCAGATCAACTAAGTGCTGTTTTTTTTTGCAATCGGGTGCTTGGTAAATCAAAGAGCATCCATAGAAATGTCATAGGTAAGGACAAGACTAGCATCCTACAGTATTTTAGCTTGTTGATTTCGATCCAGCTAACCTCGAGAAGAAGTGGACGATGGGAACGTATAATTGTGAAATTGCATGATCAGTAAGACTTTTAAGAGAATCAAACATGACCTCCCAAATTTATTTAACCTACTTTTGAAAGGGAACAAAAATGAGACGCACGGCTTAGGTTAGGTTTAACACCATTGCCAAAGGATCCAAAGCTCAAGCAATATACCTGTTAATTCAATAGATTTTTGCTTGTATGATGGTGGGTTTGGTGCGAAGAAAGCAAATTTTGCTGCCATTGATGATGTTACCCCTCCCATCTCTCCCTATGATTCCTTTTTGTTTCTTTATATTCTGCATAAACATTCTATTCCAAAGTTTCCTACTTTATTTCCGAGAAGTTGGAGGTAAATTGCAGCGCAAAGGGGAAGGGTTTGTTGGGAATATAATTTATTCGTAATTAAAAACAATTTCTTAATTCTTTGAATAAACTACATATGAACATGTACGAAAGCAGTGATGTATTCTTTACTCACACCATAATATTATTATATCCATAAGCATGTTTTAATCACTGCTGTCTTTCACGTACTCGAAAATAATCGGGTTGCTGTGGAATCCTTGGTGTCAGTGTTATTTTATGCAGCAATAATATGAAGGGTACGATTGAAGCAGCAACCCTAATACACAGACACGTTCTTCATCTGTTCCCTCCCGTTATATAATTAGTGGGAGGAACTTCTCCCCGAAGATTAGACAGCTGCTGGATGGAGGATAGAGAATCTGAGCCCATGGGTCGACCAAAAAGATAGTAAAAATATAATTTATCGTCTCCCTCTTCTATTTCTTTCTTTTATTTCATTAACTTCTCTCATTCTTCTTACCCCTTTTCAAGCAAACCACCAATTTCTTGAAAAACCTTGAATCAATATTACACACGACTTGAATCTCTATGAAAATTATGTCGAAGATCTATTCTATTTTCACCTCTCCTTTTATATGCTTTTTTATTCAGTTTCAATCAAGGAAAAAACAGAACTTGTGGCCCGTATTGTCCATGCCTCTTTCGGTTCGGAGACCATTGGTTTAGTAACATTTAAAAGAAGGGAGAGAAGCTTTTGTTAAAGAAAAAGAAAGACAGAGAGAGATGGAATTATCATTGCTTGAGTTGTTGTTTTTCAGATTCTCCTTTAAGGAGGCATCAGTTATCTTCCAATTCTCATGAGGGGTTTTATTTTGGACGGCTTCCAATTTTTTTGTTTTGATCCAAGGGCTGAATAATCTGGAGCACGGTAGCATGCCCCCGAAGGTCATACGGGTCCCTGGGAAATGAATTAAACAAAGCTGAAAAACACCCTGCCATTGCCCGACGCCGTACATTTTCACTTTGATTATTCTTGAGGAAACTCCGCCGCCACCTTCCCTCCTGCAGCTCGGCCCTATAGGCGGAGACCATTTTTCCCGGGGAGAACACTCACGTTATCAGTACGTATAGATCTCCAGGGCAACACCAGAAAGTTTCGGTACCGTAACTTTCGTTGCTTGTTTGATGTGAATAAATTAGCGGGGCTTTCTTTGTTTGTTTTTATGATGGGGCTGGGGCTTCAATGGTCGTGAATCATGGGTTCAACACCAAGCTTTCTTTGTTTATTTTAATTTAATTTTTAGTTATTTGTTTTTGTTACATAACTAAAAATTAAACATGTTTACATAACAACAGAAAATAAAAAAAACTAATCAGATTTTAAATGCACACATTAATATCTAAAATTATTAAAAATGTCCTTCAATAATATCAAAAATCATCTAAAATCACAAAATAAACTCGAGAACAGTGCTAGAAACAATGGTGGCGAGTAGACGAACAATTTTTTTTTTTGTTATTGTTTGGTTCTTTTCAAAATAAAAAAAATATCAAAGTCAAATAAGATGAAAAATAAAATATTTTAAAAATGATTTATGGAAAGCTAAATGCATTAATTAGACATTAAAAACTCAAATTATTTTGAGACGATGGTGGAAAAAACTAAAAACGAAGTAAATACATGAAAAAATATATATTTTTGGTTTTTGTTTTTGCTATTTTTCTTGGTTTTTCCATAAATAGGGTAAAAAAATTAAATAGAAACAATCATAATGATCATTAAAGCGTAAAATGGCTAGTTGAACAAAGTTATTGAAAGCCATGATTAGAGACTCACTATAAGAGGATGCTTTTTGTTGTGTTTTAGAGGTTACGAGCTGATTGGCCCGCTTCGCTGGGCATTTTTATCTATGTAGAAAATTAATTGATTTTATAAATGTTGTATTCTGTTATTTTAATATTTAATTAGTATAATTGTAATTGATAAAATATGCAAAAAATTGTTTTTTTCAACAAAAATGTGATTGAATATTGTTATTGCTAAAAAACTTTTGATAAAATTTCTTAGAAAATTTGCTAAGAAGGTGAAATGATTTCTAAGAAATTTGTTGTCACTGGATACTCAGTTAAAAAAAACAAAATAACAAAAAAAACCCGGTTAAAAAAAAGAACAATTGAGTTGGACAAGAAAAAAAATCAAAAAATACATGTGAAAAAGGTCACCGCTTTCTTAAAAAGAAACAAACAAAGGGTCTAAAATATAAATTTAAATTCAAAGCGAAAAGTTTTTTTTTATAAGATTTATTCATCATATTATTATATTCAATATCTTTAAGAATGCCGATATTAATTGTTTTTTTTCAAGAAATCGTGAGGTCATTTTTTTTTCTCTCTTTATATATTTTTTAGGCTGATAATATTAAATAAATATTAAACACATATACTTAGTCTCACATATTATATAGTGTGATCGCAATGGGAAGTAATTTTTATATTTTTTAATTGTAGATAACCTAGGTAAATTTGTTAAAAAAAAACAATATGAGTTGCCTTTTCTCCCCCAAGTAATATTAGATCCGACACATTATAAATAAAAAACATTGCAATATTTTTTCAAAAAAAAGGAATATATATTTTTTATGTGCTATAATTACTTATTTGTCTGTCTGAAAAGAACAAGTAGTAGTCGAAAACAGAAAGTGCCTTATATATTTTTTTTAATTGTATATAATGTAGGCAAATTTGTTTACCTTTTGTTTTTTTTTGAGTTGTATTTTTTTCCCCGTGTAATATTAGATCTTAAATATTAAAAAATCCATATTTTTTTTTCAGAAATACACTTGAACAAAAGAGCACAAAAAATAAAATATGTTTCATTTTAATGTGTTTTTTTGAAAAAAATATAATTAGATGTTAAGGCATTGAAAATAATGACAATAATTATTCAGTAAGTTTTTTTTCTTTATAAATATGTTACACTAATTATAGATTTTGCTATTTATTTCATATTAGTGCATTTAAAATAATGATAATAACTATTTGTGATTTTTTTCTCCGATAAATATTTTAGACTAATTATATATTTTGCTATTTATTTCATATGAACACCTTAAAAATATATATATTCATAACTTTTTTGCAATTGCGATCTCTTTTAGGTATTCTAGAAAATAACAATAATTGTCGTGATGCGATAAGTCTGATCTCGACACCTCGGTTAAGGAAAAAAAATGTATAAGTGGCAAATCAAAATAGGAATAAATTTAAAAAAAAAGTGAATCCGGAGATTAGTCGTGGTGCACGTAAGTTGGCCTCGACACCTCAGCTTATCAAAAAAAAATCTTGTTTTTTTGTAAAACCAAAAACAACAACCAGCCTAGTAAAAAAAAATCAATTTT
Source organism: Salix viminalis (assembly GCA_029228465.1). NCBI lineage: Eukaryota > Viridiplantae > Streptophyta > Magnoliopsida > Malpighiales > Salicaceae > Salix > Salix viminalis. Next base: position 10,938,376 of record CM055427.1, read on the forward strand.
TTTAACATAAAAACCTTTTTTTTTAAAAAAAAAGTTCTTAAAAAAAAATCAGATTTGAAAAAAAAACAACAATCAGCTTATTAAAAAAAAATTAAACAAAAAAAACCCTTTTTTTTTAAAAAAAATTAGTTATTAAAAACAGAAAATATTATTTTTTTTGTAAAAAAAAATAAAAAAAACAACCCGTTAATTAAAAAAAAATATTTGTTTTTAACAAAAAAACATTTTTTTTTAAAAAAAACAAACAGTCCTTTAAAAAAAAACATCAAATTTGTAAAAAAGAAAAAAAACAACAACCAATTATAAAAAAAAACCCTTTTTTTTTAAAAAAAACTTTGTTTTAACAAAAAAAATCAGTTATTTTTTTTTAAAAAAAAGAAAGAAAAAACGAAATGAGATTGGTAAAAAACAAAAACAGTTCTTAAAAAAAACAAAGAAAACAGATTTTTTTCAGAAAAAAAAACGAAATCAGGTAAAAAAACAAAAGAAAACAGTTTTTTAAAAAAAAGAAAAAGAAAAAAGAAAAACGAAATGAGATTGGTAAAAACACCAAATTCAGTTTTGATGGCTGAGGTTCGAACCCCTCGCTGCTGGATTCCAGCAAGCAGGGTGACCGCTCACCACATCTTTTCTTCGGTCTTCTCCACCATAAAAAATTATAAAAAGCATTTCTGTGAAAAAAAAAACAGGTGCACCTACACTCGCGAAGCAAAAGTGAAAAACGACCAGTCCACAGTGCACATGAGTGTGCGTGCACAGTGGACTGGCCGAGCTGTTTTAGCTATGTTAGTAATTCTTTTGCCTTCGAGGGTCCCTATTGTTGATATAATTTTTCTAATTCTGAACTCTCTTTTCTACCATTAATAAATTCTAAAGTTGCTGTGTTTTGGAGTTGCTATCGCTTCATTTTGTTGCTGCTCATTTCTTTTGTTCTAGTTGTCTTTCTATCGCGTTTGGAGGTTTGTTCGCTGCTGCTGCTGCTGCTAGAAAAACTTGGTGGCTGCAGCTGTTGCTGTGTGATTCTGCTACGAAGAAGGTTTTGTTGTTGCGATAGGACACCATTATATCTGGTTGCTGCAAAAACGTGGTTGCATTTACTAATATCAAATGGAGAAAGAATAATGTGCTTTTATCTCCCAATCAACCCTTGCCCGGGTATCAATTATAACAAAAAAAATTATTATTAATTTGTGACATCAAATATTTAATCTTTCAAGCTCTTCTTCATTGATTTTAAACACGCACATACATAACCCTTATGTTCCTAGAAACATTACAAGCCGAGACTATCATAATCTGATAAGTTTTTATGATAATCGAGAGTATTATTGATACCATGTTATCTATTTATAAAATAATTCACTAGTTAAACAGTAATATCAAACACATATGTTATTTCTTATCTCAACAAGTGCCTCCCTCGCACCAATAATTAGAGATTTCTAGTAGTTTAGTTTAAGGCACCCAATGATGGATTGAATCTAGTGGAACGTTGTCTTTACAGGTTTGATCGAGGCAGAGAGGTATTTTCCATTGTTTGGAAGCATGTTGGTTGTCCCCATATAAAATTCATGTCCTCTTCAAATCAACCACTTTAAGTGGATTCCAACTCCTCTTCAACCATGGATTCCCCTTTCACCTTACTAGTGGTTTTCCCTTTCACTACCTAACCCTTGAAAATAACCATTAAACTACAAACTCGATCTATCATAAAATATCTACATTCGGATTTGTTTAATCTAAACTGGACGTGGGCTCTCGCAGATCTAAGTGCCCAATGGTTCAGCTCGACATTTCTCTTCCTGAGCAATCGCCATGTTTCTACTGATTCAGATCTATATCTTGAAACCTGCGTGGTTTTGTTGTCTTTTCATGTTGAGGGTCAAGAGGAACATATGTTAAATGACCCTTCAGTTTTTTTAAAATAAAAAAATAACGAATAATGAAAGAAAATGAAACCATCTCACTGTCTTTATTAAATATCTGCTCAAGTTCCATTAATTATTGTGTCCCTCGCGGCGGCCTATACGCGATGACAAGTCTTTCCTTCTCCGGCTTTCTTTAGCTTATTAGATTTAGCTGTTTTTTTGTCACGTAGTAATACTTTTGTTGCCTTGAAACTATGTTGAACGCCTATTTTGTGCCTGAAATAGGCAGTTGATGTAGAATACGATTAAGAGTTGTGACTTTAATTAGGATGGGAATATTGACTGGAAAGACATCAAACGATTTAAAATGTTGTCATAGTGCTATGAAGGGATGGGAATAAATAATGGAAATGTGTGGATAAGATGTTTACAATACTTACTTGATATATCAGAGGAAAATGTCTACTGATCTTGGGTAAGGACATTGCAGAAGGATGACAGGCTAGCGTGCATTGAAGAACAGGATCATTATCGACTATAATATATCAAGGTTCTTGAAAATTGTCAATACTGAATAATTAAAGGGAGATAAGGATGGCCTTTCTTGTGCCATAGTTAGGTGACAATATTCGAAAGCGCAAGTCCTAGTTCAATAATGGACCGAATGAGCAAACTTAGGTAGCAGTCGAAAATGAAAAATCAAAGGAAATGGAATCGATAATGAGAAGAAAAATCATCCAACAACCTCTCATTCAGTTTCAAAGAGTCACATCATGTTTTTATTTGGAACTCTTTTAAAGGTGCCATCGTCTTCGATGGGAGGGCGCCCATGCATAATTTGGATTTTTTTCATTTCTAAGTAAGAATTGTAGGCAGCTCAAAGATGTACAATTTGCGGTTTATTGCAACATATGGCTGGTTTATACGCACGATACATTCTCGCTAAAAGTTGGTTACATGTGAATATGAACTTGCTATAAAGACACTACTGAGTTCTTACACTCATAATTGATGCATTGTCGCCATGTATACGAGAATGGAACTCCCTTTTTTTAGAATTAGGTATCCACTTGGATATAAATTATTGAAATAAAGTGTTTGCTCTGCATATATATACATATATATGTCTGAGAGGAATTGATGCATTCTCGTCATCAACTTGCATATTGTAAAGGCTATTGATGGGGGCAATTCCCTAGTGTTCCTTGGTTTTTATACTAAAATATACACAGCAAAACCTAGACATTTAAGCCTTTGCTCGAGAAAATTATGCCTATTTAATGTCCAAAGAGTGCCACGATTCCGACTCGATCGCTTGATATCCTTGCAACTTATGTCGATGCTCTCCATATATTACTGAGTTTTCAACACCGTGTGTGTTGGTGAGGACACCACGTACGGTGAAGAGACACTAGCTTCAAGAGGAAGATTCACATTGAGTTTGACTGCCAACAATTCCATCTGCCGATTTGTTTGTGTCGAGAAAATAAACAAAACATGAGACCACAGATCTCCAAGAGAGCGTGGTAACAGTTACTTTCATGCTATAGTATTATTATTATATATCCCACCTTGTACATGAGGGATTGCTAAATTATTAGAGCACGAGGCACATGCCATTAATTCAGGTGGACATCAAAGTAACTTGAATTAATCAGTTTGGACTCGAACAATGCACGGTTATTCATAAATTAACTCCATGTTTCGCGTTGCACGATGGAGTCCTTCGATAACCAATCGAAAGCTAGCCGGTTCAGGAAAGTGTTCCATTAAACAAATATTTGTAACCCACTGTTTATCGTGTCCAGAGGGGACGATCCATTTGGTGAAAAAAAAGGTCTTCCACCTAATATCTGACAATTGCCATTCTTTCAGACGCTTCAAAAAATATTGCAGAATGGTTTTTTGTCGGTTTGTTAAGTCAGTGATAGAACGATGTTTGTGGTTAATATTTTTTTTCGTATATTCAAACTAACTTTCTCACTTCTTCAAATAGTTTATCGCTTTTCTTAGGACCATATTGTGTCTCTGTCTTCCATGTTATAAGATCATGTGTGCCTCTCTTTCATGTTATATCGCTTTTCTCAGGACGATGAGTTGCTTTGTCTAAAAAATAATAGCTGGCTGTTAATTGATGCCTTGACCCGCCCTGGAATACTGAGCTACTTGTGTTGTAAGCCAAACGAATATTGCCACCCACACCTCTTCCTTTTAATTAATTACTTTCTATATCTTGAATTCATGAGACAACAGTGGGCATGCACGAGAGAGAGAGAGAGAGAGAGAGAGAGAGAGAGAGAGTTGTGGAATCTCCTGTATTCCATTTCCCCCGTCCATTTATACTATCTCGATAAACAAGAGAACTACATAATATTCCAGGCCACACCCTCGCCTAACTTTTAGCCAGGGTGGAGTCAGCTTGATCTACTATATTTTTACACTCTGCATTGTCCTTGTAACGAAGATCGCTTCCACTCCACCAATCGTCGTAAGAAGTCTTTAACCTGCTAAGACATATATGATTTATTAGTCCAACTTGTAAAATTGAAAATTTAACAATAATTATAAACTGCGTGATAAAAAGTACAATTTATGTATAAATATAGGAAGAGAAAATAAAATTCGGATCAAATCATAAAAGAGTTTTCATAATCTTCGCATTAAAACATAACAAAAATGTTGCTTGTTACGTTAAAGAACTTGCCTCTTTCGGTTCCTGTAGAGAATAAGAGGCATTTGTTTCCTTAGGAACTTTAGAAACAAGAATCCCAAGCCCTTGCCCCCTGTTTCTCAGAACCTGTATAGCATTCATACACGTACCAGATTGTTTAGAAGAGTTGAAATTTGGAGATAATATAGAGCCGTTAGTAAGAGAAACGACAACAATTATAGTATTGCATATACCTTAAATGCATCCTCATCGGTTTGATCATCTCCAATATAGACCGGTAAAACGTCAGTAGAATTGGCAAATCCTGAGGAAGAAACAGTCAAACCATTAGGAATCTACCGTTGCATGAGCGATTAGCAACAATATAATTAATGAATTGAGAAAATTGTACACTCACCTAATGACTCTAGCAAGAACTCTAGAGCTTTGCCCTTGTCCCATTTAATGGTGGGCCGGATTTCTAAAACCTGTTTTAATTAGTAAAAGATGGTTAGACACATTGATTAAATGGTATAATTAATTATTTTTCATGACAATAAAACAAGCAGTTGCTTGTGATTAAGAGAATGCGTGAATACCTTCCTCCCTTGAGTTAACCTAAGCTTGGGATAATCATTGAGAATTGATCTAACTTGCTCTACTAATATAGCCCACATCTGTCCGGGAGATAGAAAAAAATCAAGGCAGCTATGTATGTCAGTAACCATTCACATTACCCATTAAAGTAAACGAAGGTGAAGAGAAAAAAAAAGAGAGGAAAATGTACCTTTTCCTCAACGCATCGAAAGTGTACGGATACGCAAAATTTGTTGTTTTCTACTTTAGCTCCTGGCACAGATTTTGTTCTCTCAAGCAAAACATTGTAAACCTGTAGATAAAATAAATTTCACAGAGTTACATTGTTTTCCTGAATCAAGTTCTTGCTTCCTAATTTTTTCAGACGGTAAAGGGAATCAAACCTCATCGATCATGGGTAAAAACTCACTGGCAGGTTGAAAGAGTACACCACCCTGAAACAAACATCCATGAATTAATTAAATATAATACTTTTCAATGAATAAATACAATTAAAACTCAAACATCCACTAATGGAAAGCAATGAGTAGAGAAGAATTATTGGAGCTCACTTTTTTGTATTTGCAACTATTTTTAGATGGTCCCTTGATGTCCATGCCATGGCTACCAGCATAGTAAAGCTCCGACAGTCTTACAAAGCTATACACCTGCAAGATTTATACAAGAAGAAGAAAACAATATACTATTTATTTCAGTAGGGGGGGAGAACACTCCATGAACACCAACTATAAGTTTTATTGCTTTCAAAATAATAATAATAGCAGCAGCAGCAGCAGCAGCAGGAAGAGATACCTTATTTCTACACCTTCCCGTCACTATAGCCGTGGGAAAGTATCTAGCAACGTCCTTGACAGCTTCTCTCATCTACAATTTTGGAGGAAAATGAAAGGAAAACAGCATTTAGTATAGATGGGGGGGAAATCATAAAACTAAAAAACTATATCCTGCAGATATAAAAGCACTACTAACCTCATTGGTCATGAATGCTCTGTCAGGATCTTCAACAATGGGTGACAGTGTACCATCATAATCTAGGAACATCACGATCTGCTTTCCCTTTGAGCCTTTCACTATTTGCTCAAACATGTTCAAAGCAGAAGGATGGTTTACCTGTTTGATATTTTATTAATTCACGAGGATACAGGATTGTTAGTAAAGTTTAAAGGGAGAGAATCAAAGACCGATTTGAAAGAACGATGCAAGAGTAGAGGTGGTATTTCGTCTTTGAACACTTACAATCCAAGAATTTTTATCTTCAGGTTCCGATAAAGAGGTGGTGGATTTGACACGGGTAGGCGAGGAATCTCTCATAGAATCAACCCAAGAACTGGTTTTGCCTCCAGTTTCTGTCATCTTTGGGAACCTCTTTCGGGTTATTGTGAAATACCCGCCAGGAGCAGCAGGCAATGGCTCTGGCACAGCAGGTGAAAACAGAGACTTGGGCAGCGCCATTGCGATGGTGATATCAATACCCTGTTTGGCATCAGGCACAACCACATTCTGGTTTGTCATCTCCGCTTGTACAGACTAAACTCTGCATACGCATATATACACATTAGCATAAAAAGAACCGAAGATGAATTCAGAAAGAAAAGAAGAGGCAAGAAGCATAGAAAAGAATCTAAAAGGAAGTTGATAGATGTGAAGAGCACCTGAAAGTTTGAGGAGAGTGGAAGGAACAGGGGAAGCGCAGAGAAAATAAACGGGCGAGTAGAAAGGCAAGTAATGAATGAAGGTGTTGCGGTCTTAGGATTCAATGGAAAGGGATACAGAAGAAGAGGTTTATAAAGGCCTCAAAAGGGTGAGAATTATACGCGCACTACACACACTCGCAGGACACAAACACAACTGGGGTTATGAACTTGGTTTTCACGGCACTAACTGACTAAAAAAATAAAAAAATAAAAAACACACTCCCTCTTTAACCCTTTCTTCCCCGTGCAACTTTTTGTTGGCCACAAATATAATAAAAACTTTGAATGTGTTGAAAATATCTAAATCTCTTGATTTGTTTATGAAACAGAGAGACAATTCATCGATTGAGAACCGTTTGACAGGTTAAGATGGAATAATAAATTCTCTAATTAGATTAGAAAAAGATTTTTTTTGCCCAGTTCAAATTCTTATTTGCTTAGGACTTTAGACATATAAATAAGTTTATAATTTAATAATATACACCTTCCTCTCCAATTCCATCTTGTTTTATAAGTTTCGCAATATTTTCTTCAAACAAATGGACTCTTCAGGACCACTCTGATCCTACTTTACACAATATAAATTAATTTGAGGTAGAACGGGGTGATCATTTTTTATTTAGATTTTATGTTTTTTTTTGTTGGAATGCTGTTCATCTTACTTTTCAAATTGTTTTTTAATCATAAAGGCATGAAATATATTTTTAATATTATTATTTTATTTAGATACTTTTTAAAATAACGTTTTATAATTTTGATTTGCTAATTAAACAGAAAATATTTTTTTAATATATTTTTAATTAAAAAGTATTTTACAAAAGCACCACCCATCCCATTACAAGACACACGGCGAGTGTCGAATTGCATTTCTTACTTTTTATGGTGGAATTTAGGCCAGATTTTATAAACTAAGTATGATTTGTATTTCTCACCTTTTCCTATTGCCAAGAGAATCTCAAGAATATTGTTAAACGTCTTTTGTTTGGTTGAATGGGGTCATAAGTAAATTAATTATGTCTCTTTTTGTTTATTTATCCTTGCATAGCAATTGGCTTTGCCGATAATTTATTTAATTATTACGAATCTTTTTCCTTCTCCGATTGAAAGTTAGAATTTGGATGGCATGTACAATGGACACAACTCCTCTTCCCATCTCTATTTGTTTTCAATTGCTTAATAATTTGAAATGGAAGCCCTTTTGTAAAAATCATTCGATAGGACATGGTAAGAATCTTGATTATTAACCATGGGACATTCTCTTCTTAAAGCCAATTATTAATCATTTTATTTATATAATGGGAATACTCATTTGAAAACTACCTGTAAAGGTTAATTCGTGAAAGGAGGAAGAGCACTTAAACTTCGTGGATGCTGATTTTGTTTTTTGTATACGAAATCACATCATGCACCAAAGCTAATTGCGATGATCGATAGAAAAGGAAATGGATTCTGAGAGCAGGGGATTTAGGATTGCTGGAACATTTTTTGAATTGAAAAGAAAAGGACCCGTTGGAGCAATATCCTAAGATTTGGCTTTTTGAAGGACCACCTTAACTCAAATCATTTTTATCTTTTCAGGTTTACGGAAATCAAATAAAAACAAAGAAATGAAAATGAAGTGTTGAGAAGCGGCACGGTAACTTCTGCTCCAGTTTGAGCGTTTTCCCTCCAACATTTACAGATATCCTATCAGGAGAAACGCCAGCCGGACAGATTATTTGTGGGATCCAGCTACAGTGTTTTTGAAAAATTCCTAATACTAACATGGCTACTTGCTTATAATTCCTGCCGAAATCCGGAGCTAGCTAGAACAAGTCCTACTTTAGTTGGTTCTTCATTAAATCAATAATAGTTTTAGAGTCTTTAGTTTTGATCTTTCATGACGCGGCGGAAAACACGAAAAGAATACAATCTAAGTTAATATTCTGTAAATTACTTTGGACTCCACAAGAAACAAGAGAAAATTCTCAAGAAAACTCGAAATTTTATTGAATAATTGAATAATTCGGCCAAAAGTCTTACAATGATATTTAACCCGAAAAACTTAGCCTTAATCCTTGTTGGACAAGAAACGTGACTAATTATCAAAAATAGAAAAAATAAGATAATTGTTGAAATTAAAACTGCAAGAAATTCTGAGCAAACTAGAATTGACGGAAGTCGATTCGGACTTCAAAATCAAAAGTTATGGCTAAAATGAAAACTTTTCTAAAATGATAAAAACTACAATTTTGGGAGCCTAAATGACGGGATTCGGCTAACAAAATGTATGCAACAACAACAAATCTTTTGACTATTGTCGGACTCGTCAGAACACATTAACTGGGTGAGTTTCCCATCATTCTTTAATGCCCAGACTGCTGAAAAAATTCAATTGTCCTTGAATTTAGGATGTTCCCTCTTCAACATGGATGCATCCGCCACTTGTTCTACATCGTTTCAATCAAGCAACTATTTCAAAAAATGGCCTAAACTAGATAAGTGAAAAAAATCAATTCCAAATAAAGTTTTTTTTGTCTCATTTTTTTAATGAGTTTCATTATCTTTATTATCATTAACAAGTTCATGAGAGGTCTTTTTATTTAATTGAAAAATATGTTCAAATAATTCTATATTTTTTTAATTTCAATAATAGTATTGTAATATAATATCACAACACTTTTTAAATCTAGAAACTTATATATAAGATTATTTTTAGCATAACCAATAAATGTATAATCATAAGTTTTTCGAATGTTTCTTTTTTATCCAAGTAACATAATCTTAGCTAGACACCCTTGCACTCTAAAAAAATTAAATTAGAAGAATGATTTTCTTATAATTCATAAGGTGTTTAACCTGGTTTCTTATAAAGACTATCTCTCATTATTCAACAGGTTCTTCCTCAGGAACAACGAGAATATAAGTGAAATGTAGGTAATAATTGTAATATATATATAGATGTAATTCGGTAATTATTGGTGGAAAGAGTCAAAAAAAGAAAAGAAGACTGTGTACCTATCAATGACACCAAATAAGATTCAAATCATCAACTCTTTTGCCCAACATAAGCTTGCAGTACTTTTGGTGGAAATGCAGTACAATTATATCATCAAACTTCAATTGTATTCTAGTCATCAAATAGTACACGCATGGCGCGCCCCTTGTAAGGGAAAGGTGAAACTAGATGCTAAAATTCGTAGTTTGCATCAAAACCAGCAGCGTTGATATGTTTGGTTTGTCTCTTAATTTTGATATTGTGAGCATTTGATTCTAGCTGTACTCCGTGTAGTGTAGCGTTGCCGTTTCCACACACTGTCGGGCAATAAAATCAGCTGATTATAATCTAGTCCAGTTATTTAATAATAAATTGAGGGGATGCTGTCCAAAATGCAAAAGGTTAAGAGGAGAAATTGCCCGAATGATTGTCAAATGGTCGGCATTGTTGAATTTACAACTAAGGTTCGAGAGAGCTGTGCTGTTTGAAAACTTCGAGAGAGCTTTCCTGTTTGAAAAGTTCATAAGCACGACTTATGTCTCTTTTACCATATGCTCTATCTGCAGTTGGCAATATTTTAGGAATAAAGAAACATGGTCGAAGTTTCCCAGTTCTGTCAGTGCAAATTTCTTTGCCTGTCCCTCGGCGGTCAATTTTAAAAATTGATTTTACTGGGTCTGCATAGAAGTAGTGGGTGTAGAGTCTTAAGAAATTAATGATAATAGACTTTTCTGCGATCTATACCTTTCGTACCCGCATAGATTAAAGAACGTATTTCCCGAAATATACTTTTCATCACCGATGTTGATTTTTGTGCCATCCCATTTGAGCGTAAAACCGTAAAAGCACACCCCAATTACAAAAAAAGACAGTCACTTCCACGATACTTGTCCTTGTTGACTATGTAATTATGACACGATTTACAAAGTGTTTCCACGTGTGTTTCGACTCGAGTTTCTGCATAATCTTATTAATTATTCAAGTATTTTTTTCAATTGTGATATAATGATGCTAAAAATATTTTTTTAAGAAAAACATTCACCTTCACCTTCACCTTCACCCTCTCAAACACGCCTTCTTGCACAGAAAAGAGTGGTTAAGAAAACCAAGGAATTTAAGGACCGACTGAAAATGCATGGGTTAGACTAAACATATTCTGCCGCCCTCAAGAGAGAATAAGCACGAGATACGTCGGCCGTCCATTTCACGTCTCATAAAAAACCAAAACACATGAATGCTTGAACTTGTTTAGTTCGAATGGCATAAAAAAGGATTCCAGTTCAATTCACCTCGTCACGTAGGCTGTCGATGGTCAAAACCAGAGACCATGGAGAGATGCTTCGAAGCTACACCCATGTGCACAGAGGTTCTGTTTCAAAATTCAGGATGTTAGATAGTGTCAAAAGAGAAGAGTTAGGCAAAACAAAAGGTACACCGAACGGGACGAAATCTTTTCTTTATTTCAGGCCTTGGAAATACAATATGGAATAACTTTATGATTAAGAAAGTCGCCTCCTCCTCATTTTTTTAACATAAAACTCTTCTTTTTCCAAATTATAAAAACAGTTTCCTCATATCTCAAGAAACAATCGCTAATTCTAACGAATCTAACTACGTAGTCTCCATGTGCATTCAATGACTTATATTCTAGTCCAACAATCTAGATTTGCATTTCAGAGTATAAGGTATAAATTCTAGTAAAGAGGATGATCTTATATGGAGCCATTAATCAATCTAGTCTTTACGTGGAAATTATATAAGAATCTTCTTAAAAAATTAAATCCGCATAATTAATGCCATAAACCCCTAATGTAGACACAACTGAAGTCTTTGAAATGTTCTATGTTAGGTTTGGGACTGCTACTCTGAGAATGAATCTCAACTTTATAGTCATGTTATTACTTCGGCTTATTCTGAGAATGAGGAGACGAGAGATTACCAATATCTTATTCATGCTGGCAAATCCTGATGGCTATTACTTCGGCTTATGCTTTAGACTTGCATTATTCATCTATTCTATAATATTATGTTTTTTATAAGCAGTTTTTTTAATAATTTATGAATTGAAGTTTTGAAAATTTATAAAATTCTCTATTTCTAAATGTAAATGTCTTATATAGATTTATAATTTATAACTAAATTATACAATGATCAAATTATAAATTATTAATTACAATATAAATATGATGTGAACACCGGCATATATTTTAATTATACAATTTTCTCCGTGCTGAATGCCTCAATTACTAAAGTCGTAAGAAAGTTAATTTGATAGTATGAATCAAGTAAATACGATCAAATATGATAATAAATATTTAAAAATCTTTTGAAACTTTGATTTTGATTATTGACATCCGCTAAATATCTCTAGTTAGAAATTCTTGCAAGAGCTTAAGAGAAAATAAAATTAGATAAATATTGAACCTTATACAATAATATTTACATTTTAATATTAAGAAATCTTCATATTTTTATATCGCAGTTACTATTGTTATGGTCATATTTTTAGATAGTTGTTTAAACAGAATTCTTTATCTGAATAAAATATATTTATATAATAGGGATTGACATATATTTTGTTTTTAGATTCCGAGCATGTTTTAAAGCGTGGTTGAAGTTGTTTTTCAAAGTGTTTTTCATTTAGAAAAATATCTGAATGATTTTATTTTTTTAATAATCATGCTTAATATCATAACATTATAAATAATTTAAAAACACTAAAAAAACTTAATTTAAAATAAAAAAAAATAAAAAATAAATTATTTTTTTCGAAAAGAGCTAAAGCAGTGAAAACACTCAATTAGAGTTCAGGTTAATTGACATATTTCGTAGCAGAGCTGATTTTTTTTCCAATCCGAGTCCATGCAATAGTTCTGACATGGGAATCTTACATGACACCACCACGTAAGCGTGTTGCAATAATCCATAGCAGGCAAATAAGCACTTCGGTGGCAGAGTAGAAGAAACTCGGGGCGTGGCTTTTCTGTTTTTGGCTTCTTTTAGTTTTCGCGTGTGGGTATTGATTTTCTCGGAAACTACTCGATTCAGTGAAGAGAATGTGGAAACTTGAGGCGTTTGTGGGGACACCGTGACACGCGGCGGGGCTTCCAAGAAGTGCATGTACATACAACGAGGGAAGGTGCCACGTACCCCCCCATAGCCTGGTCTTAGAAACCACAAGGTTTTAGCCTGGTGATTCCTTTTTCTCTGCGGAGTTTGTCGAGGGGAGGAATTAGCCGAACTTTCTACCAAGACAACTAGGAGCAGGGGACGGCTTTTCTAGTATTCCTTTCTTGCTCAGAGCTCTCACCAATAGCAGCTCCTCGCGTGAACCTTTTTTAGTATAAATTAATTGTTTTTCTCTTACTTGAAATCTGAAGTCGAACAGAAGTGGGAGGCTTAGGTTCGCAGAAGGTCAAGATTTCAAAGATACTGACTCATCTTTGACGTTTGTGTTAGGTAGAGATGCGCTTTCGGTTTTCTTTTTCACCCTTTGCTGTCTTTGAATAGGAAAAGTCTGAACACTTGAAATTATATGTTTTAATACCAACGACACCTCTATTCCCTGTAAGCCACAAGTCGAGGGTTTAATTGTTTATAAATATAATATCTTTTTCAAAATATTTTTACAAAAAACAAGGTACAAAACTCCTTTTGTGGTTATAGTAAGACAACATATGGTAGGTATACATTATTACTGACATTGTCTCAAAAAACATAAGCTATGATCTTAGCCTCTTGTCTAGAGGTTATGACCGAGTTATCATTAATATTAATTTAATGTTTTTTTATATGTTTTTTAATAATCTTTGTGTTGATGTCAAAAAATAAAATAAAAATATTAATTTAATATATTTTCAATTAAAAATGATATTATAGATATCATGAAAATATTTCTTGTTGAGGTAGCAGTTTGGTAATTCCTTTCAAAGGCTTCAAGTAATAAATGTGGTTCTTGGATGCCTCATGATCACTTTCCATTACTTGTATAATCGTGTCAGTAATACGTCGCGTGATAGGGTTCTATAATTTTTAAAGTTTTGCAGTTTTAAATTCTAGAGAAAGGAATTAGAGATATTAAACACAAGGTTATAACACATAATGACAAGGAAAACTCTGAAGAGCTATGATAGTTTTCAAAAATGTTTTTTGTTTTATATATTCTCTTAGTAAACACATTATAATTTAAATAGAAAAAAAATCTAAAATAGTAAGCGTAATTCGGATTTAAAACGAAAAACTAACAAGTCGATTTTCTCTATATTATTAAACTGTTAAAATAGTATGATGATTATTCAGTTTAATCCAGTAATCAACTATATAGTTATATTAATTCTCATCTGGCAACGCTTTGGTCTCTTTTAAAATTCTCTTAAATCTAGAAAATCTTAGCAAATAAAAAAAATAGTTATACTAAGAAAAACAAATGAAGTGTCCCGTGGTATCTCCCCCATCTAGCAATTAACTCGTAGAATATTAATCTTGACCCACGGGGCATCAAATGGTTGCTATAATTTATTCTTACAAGAGGCATACAAAACCCCTCGTGTGATTCGGGGAATGCATGCATGATATTCCAACGATCGTGAAAGCGAATGTCGGCAGGGGAAAATTTTGAGAATTATCAATCAAGTGACTCTCCAAGTGTAGCTAGGGTTTCTAATCTTGTTTATCTCCCCTCGGTACGTAATCCACATCCATGGAAATTCAAATGTGCAACACGGGCAGATCTTCTATTTTCGGCCAAGATATGGAATAAGGAAAAGAAAATCTCTTATCTACTATTTTCTTATCATTCTTCATTTCTCACACCCTTAGTTTTTATTCTTCTTAAATTCGAAGAAGATAATCTAGCATTCAAAACCCTTTCGCTGATATTGTTCCTGTCGAAGCGAACAAAACTTGGTTTGGGCTTCAAGGCCAGGGCATTGCTATTCATTATATATATATATATATATATATATATATATATATATATATATATAAGACGAAAGCTTGAAAGCATTGAAATGTTACAGTTTAATTCTGAAATAAACGCGGCTGTAACAAGAATTAAAGCGGACATCCTTCAAAGAAATCTAGAAAAAAACATTTACGAGAAAACAAAATTACTAGGCATAATTTTGTTGCGTATTAAGTATATAATAATTAAAAAATATAACTCTTAATATTATCATAAAAACTATAATATATTTAAAAACCATAGCGAAATTAAATAGTAATTTAATTGTTATTTTAAATATTTTATTTAAGGTGCATTTTAATAAATAAAAAAATAGTTAAAGTCCTTTATTAACACCTCTATACTTGTAAATTGTCGTGCATCTATATCGCGAATTTTATGGCATCTTTATAAATAGGATTAACTTAATACAGATATGAAAATTCATTGTAAAAATAATAATGAGATTCAAATATCAAACTTGATACTCGGTAAATTGTTTTCCTCATGATTTGAACCAAATCAAGGAGCTTCTTAAGTAAAAGACGAGTGGATGTGATCTTAGCCCTCTAAATTGAAAAGTTTCCAGTCGTCAAGAAAACATGTCCCAAAATAGAAACCGTGTCCACAAACTCTATAAACAAAAAGGGTAAACAAAACCAACCGAAAAAACTGCCACAACAAACTGGGCCCCTTGGAGGAAGGAAAAACCAGACGCTGCAGAAGGTACAGCAGCTTCTTCTTTTTTATTTATTGTTGTTATTATTATTATTATTATTATTTTGCTTTGTGTGATGGGACATGCCATGTTGCCTTGGCAATGATTCATCAAGGGTCCACAAATCGTGCAATTAGTGCTTAACGCACTAATGCCCACCACCCCACTGAACTCTAATCTGCATTTTGTTTGCCCCCACCCGCACCTTCCTGTACTCTGGATATCCCCTCTTGTTTCTTTTCAAGATTTGTGAGGACTCATGTTTTGCTAAGTGGGGCACGGTGTTCGATTGGAAGTAGGTTTTCCCTAGCGTTATTTTATGGCCCATTGCATATATACAATTTTTGCCTAACTTATTTTCTTGCAGAATCATTTAGTATCACCTGGTTACTTTTTTTTTAGAAAAAGTAATTAAAAACGTAGAAAAGAGGAGTGCTTTGTTTTTATGCGAAACCACATATCCAACCGTCCGATCCGATTGAGCAGCATCTAGAATCTTGACGATCTAAACCACTATTAGGGTTTAATATTGTGACGGGGTAATTATTTGGTTAAACTCGTGCAAAGGGATTAAGAAAAGTGAAATACAAGATTCATGCGATCTTCGCAACTTCATACCCTAGAACACAACTTTATTGATTATATATATATATATATATATATATATATATATATTAGCGACCTGAAGTGATCTATCCTCACACGCAGGCCTAGATTAATTAAGTGCGTAGATGCTGATGGGAGAATCGCGGATCGGATGAAAAGTGGACTATCCAGATTAAGCATCTGGGCTTTAGCAGTAGCTCCGATACAAAATTGTTACTTCTTTTCTGGACTTTTAAATTTGGAAAAGAAAAAAAAACAATTTAATTGTACTTGGATGAACGTGAACACCCATAGAACATAATTATTCTACTATAAATCTATCATATCTAACTAAGTTTGGCAAAATAGGATCATTTATTATATTCATAAATTCTTAAAGAGGATCTTGCAAGGCTTATCTTTATTTGTTTTTTTTTGAAAAAAGAAAAGGCTTGTAGTGCCTATAGCACCAACAAATAGAATGCATAGTCCAAAGTTGAATTGATTGCCCGCAGCACTGTCAAGGCCAGCAAAATATCGCAACATCAACATGGTGATCGCAGGTTTATATCTTCGCCAGCATCATCATTGGCACTGGCTTACACGCTCTTTTGTTCTTTTTTTTCTATTTTTAACGTCAGGTTTATATATTCCCTCGTCGATTTTTTACTTTAATTTTTCTTTTCCAATTATATCTTAATCAAGCTATTAATATTTAAATCGATGCACTCATGAGGAATTAATTTTCTACCACCTTCCTTAAATCCCAATTCTTATTATAATGTATGAATAATACGCACTTAATCCCTCGATTAGACCTCTCAGAGTAGCTACCATGGCATAAATTTTATCCCATGTATCTTTATTTTTTTCCCAATCATTAGTTCATGACTCGTGTGAAAAAAATACATGTTCCAATAAATATCACCCCTTGTCAATTCCAACAGTCTATTTTACAACTAACATTATTTAATTCCTTTAGTGTCATCCTTCCATCAATCTTTGTTCAAAATAGTTAACAGAAGGGTTGAATAAATGACGTGTCAGACAAATGTTTCATTAGATTAGAAAAACCGAGGGAAAACCCGCACTGATGTCGCCCATTAATAGTTCTAAAAACTAAGTACTCAATGAATTAGATAGTTTTATCTTATAGAACAATCAGCTTGGCTCGATCAAAATTAAATTTGAAACTATTAAACTAGCAACTCAACAATGTCATTTTAATAAGATACCTGTCTTTTCATTTGCATCAAAATAATGTTTGTCGACCAGCTTTTCTTTTCTTTTCTTTTCTTTTCGAGAAATTAACAAAATTATCTAGCCTCGATGCAAAAGGCTTTCGTCGGTAGCGCTCATCTGAATTCTTTTTCTCGGCTGTCTTATCCCGCACCATAACGTTTTTGGACTTTCTCTCCTTTAGTATTTTTTTTCGAACAGAAATAGTCAAATGCAAATATTCTGGGACTCCTTTGCATAAATTCAGTGTCAAAATGATTAACACAATTGGTACGAAGAATTTGACAATCATTTCTCAATTGAAATTTTGCAAATACTCCACGGAGTCTGATTAAAGAATAGCTAGTTGAAGCAGATTCGGCGAGCGAGATAAAGCAAAATTATTTATTTTGATTTTGATGTGATGTGATTGTGAACTTCGGAATGATCTGATTAGATTTTCGTGCTCCGTCCAGTGACTAAAGGTTGATGGGAACAGTGAAGCTTAATTTCACGTGCTTATTGGTTGCTAAAACGTGACAACGCGAAGGAACCTTCCGCCAAGAACTTCACCTCTTACGATCCAATTCGATTTCAACAGTTTTTCGTTGTAATTTTTCTCTTATCACATCGTTGCAACTGTTTTTAAGGAAGTGTAGCTTGTGGTATTGTTTTCATTGATAAGTGGCTTGGTTTACACGAAGTGATGTTTTTTTTCATTATAATTTATTTAAAAATTATTTTAGATATTTTTAAATATCAATCCTACCCAAATCCTCTGACACTATGGTCTCATCCAAACTTAACCCTTGAACACCTATACCCCATCTGCACCCCAGCCGGAGTATCTAGGTCTCGACCCGACCTTGGTGCTGTAGACTAATTCTTCATCTAATCAAGACTTAATTTCTAAATAAACTTTATATAATTTTGGAAATTATATATTTCAAACTAAAGATTTTGAAACCAGTTTTTATTTTATCAAAAGTAAAAGATAAAAAAAAAAAAGATATCAAAGAATCGTACGAAGATGTCACTTTTAGCATCGAATTCCAATATAAATTAATTTTTTGCCGTCGAGAATAATTCCGATTTCCGTGACTCTATATGCAGTTTCCATGCGAATTATAGAACAGTTAATGATTCTCATGTAGTTGCATCAATGTTCTTGACCAATATATTTTCTTTGCATCCAAGAACAACTGGCATGAATAGCTTTATACCGGGCAAGTAGATCATGATTCGTTTGATTTCATTTGCCAAAGAAATCAATAATTAAGCATCCAGATCTTTGATAAAGAACGGAAGAGGATATCATGGCCCCCATCTTATCTTCATATTACACGAAAAATCAATAGTATACTGTAAGATGTTTGAATTAGTCACGAAAATTGAAGTGTATTTTCAAGTTTCATTCGTCCAATTTCTAGTACACGACCTGTTTTTATTTATTTATTTATTTATTTTTTGCGGTCGTAAAGCCCTGCATGATTTCGAAAGTGATTGAACAAGGTTTTAACCCAGCAACATTATACCAATCAATGTCATGTTTTCATATGAGGTTTGAAATAGCACGCTGACTTCTGCATCTGTTCTGTGATTTGGGAAGACAACAGCTTCGTTCAAAGCACTTCAATTTTAGCTCCGCGAGTTGAAACTGGAACTGGCATATGGGTCCAGTTGTAAGTGGTCGCAAATGGGCCAGCCCTTCATTATTTTCACAAGTGTCATGTTTTTTTGCTGTTAAAAAAATAAAATAAGGAGCCTTCTTAATAAAAACAAAATGTAGGAATAGGCGTACGAGCTTGTTAATGACAGGTTAAGTATTTTGGGCCCGGCCCTTTATTGATTATTTCCTTTTCTTCTTCTCTTTTTTCATTTGTTTTTTTTTACACTTCAAAAAACAAATATCATATTCATCAACCTTTTTGTTTTTTCATATGGTTCTTAAATATTATTATAATTTTTTATTTGAGTTTTAATATTTATTAATTATTCTGTATTTAATATAATAATAATTTTATGAAAAATCAAGAGGGAGAGAGGTCCAAAAACTTTCTAAACGCCTCGTTATGAAAACAATCGATGAGATCGGCGGCCGATTGGAAAAATAAAAGCTCATTTGTTTATTGTTTAATATTAAACAAAGAAAAAGGAAGATTTATTGAGTTCAATTGCATTAATGTCATTGCAAACAGGGAATGTGAATTCCAAATCAATACATTTCAGTTTTACTGTCAGAAATTATTTCAATTTCATCTTGGAATTGGTTCCAAACATGGTGTTCGATTTTCCCTGAATGAACTTCTGTATGGTAAAATCCATAGATTAGGCCACGAACAAGAGCCAGGAAAAAGAAAAAACAAGAAAATGATCGATATAATTGTTGAGAAATGGACGGGTTGATGAGCAAGCTAAGGAAATTGGATGCATATCCAAAAGTCAATGAGGATTTCTACAGCCGTACACTTTCCGGTGGCGTAATCACCCTACCTTCCTCTATTGTTATGTTTCTCCTCTTCTTCTCCGAGCTCCGTATGTCAACTACATTGCTTTCGTTTCTAGACTTGTAACGACAGATACCCCACTTGCTCTCCCAAATATCTCTGACTCCTTTTCCTGCTTGGCACAGATTGAAAAGGCCTTGCAGAGGCATGGTGGCAGGCTTGAGCACAATGAAACATGCTGTGGTTCCTGTTATGGTGCAGAAACAGTAAGTTTGCGTAGCCAAAAACATGTTTATTGGATAGGTGCCACTTCCAGCTTCTAGTAATAATTCCTTTGCTGCTTCTGATTTGAATGTGCAATTGGCAGACTCTCATTTCTCCATTATTTATCTACTGTGTTATTTCTTTGTTATGGTCTGGATTTTGTCTTTCTAGAGGATTCTTTTATGATCCAATCAGAATTTGTCTCCTTCCTACTAGAAACAATCACACGTTTATTCTATTCTTTGTCTTATCTTTAGTTTCACTCTCTATTACATCTCCTTCTATACTGCAGTCAGCTGAAGACTGTTGTAATTCTTGTGAGGAAGTTCTCGAAGCATATGGAAAGAAAGGTTGGGCGATGACAAATCCAGAGTTTAATGGTCCAATTTGCAAGAACAGACTGTATGAATGTGATTAAGACTCACATATTTTGACTGTTCTGATTCTCTAAGATTGAATCTCAATTGGCAATTTGTCGGATCTTTAATGCTTCATTTTTTCCCATCCTTTTCTTCATTTACTTTGGACCTGTCACAATGTTGAATTTGATGTTTGGGTTACCATCTCCCTCTCTTTCTCCTATGGGGATAATGAATGAAGGTAGAACCGTAGAAGGACTAGAAGCATGTTAAAGTGTGGCAATTCCTTCACAAGTATCATGGTACAAAATTTCTATCATTCCTCTAATATTATCCAATAATATTCAACTAGGAATTTTGAGTACTGGTGTTGCTTGGGAATACGTACATCCATACTTGCGCTGCAGGCTATGTTTTTGCGCTGTGTGCGATTCATGGCTGAATTTTGTCTTGAATTTGTCTTTCTTTTAAGATTCTGTGCTCCATATGTGCACTGTTGACATGTGTAGGTTTAATTTCAAATTACAACATCCATGCTTTCATTTGTTTCAATCCTGGTCCTGCCCTCTGCTTTGCATATAACATTCTGTGCAAAAGAGAGGGATTTCTCCAAAGGATTGAAGATGAAGAAGGTGAGGGGTGCAACATTTATGGGTTCTTGGAAGTTAATAAGGTGGCTGGAAATTTACAATTTTCACCTGGGAAGAGTTTTCAGCAATCTGGTGTTCATGTACATGATCTGCTGGCATTTCAGAAGGATAGTTTTAATGTAAGCCATGATTTGCTTCTTGGATTATCTCTACATATGGAATATCAATCACTGATCTTGTGATTGCCAAAGAAAATGAATTTATCAATTTCTTTCTAATCATGCTATGGTAAGCAAACCATCTGATAAATGCGCACGATGTCGGTACAGATAAGTCACAAGATTACTAGGCTGGCTTTTGGAGAATATTTTCCTGGTGTTGTTAATCCTCACTTTTTTAACATTCGGTGTGCAATGGACACAAGAAGTTTTCTCTTTTTATATTGAATCGATGTAAACATGGTAGGGTTTTTTTTTTTCAGTTTTCTGTCACTGAACATTTTAGGGGGGCAGACATAGGTCGCCACCAGTCCCTTCCAGGAGTTTTCTTCTTTTATGACCTCTCTCCTATTAAGGTATGTTTTTTTTATCCCTGTTATGCGAGGTCAAGAGGTAATGCATCTACAATGGCGAGTCACTGTGGAATTCTTTCCACTCCAGAGATTTTTCTTTTTATCCAGCCTTTGCATCTGATTTGCATTTTGCAGGTGACTTTCACAGAGGAACACGTTTCTTTCTTACACTGCCTCACAAATGTGTGCGCCATTGCTGGAGGTAATATTCCTTCTTGAATGGTGTTAACTCCAGCTTCTTTTCCTGTTACTAGATTAGTTATCAAGATTCCTATTCCTAAAGTTCTTGATGAATCTCTTGTGTTTGTTCATCAAGTTTCATGCAGTGCTCTTCTACAGCTTTATTCTCCACCATTTTCTCAAGTTTTGAACAATGCAAGAACTGGTTATTGGCCTTGAACCAGACTCTAAAACCAATAACCTTAACAAGATGCAGAAACAAGAGTTTAGAGTGGAAAGAGAGTAAGATTGAATTATTCTTCTTGTTCTTGTTACTTGCATTTTACGTAATGATTTACGATGCTTTATACACAAAATGGGTTCTTCTTCTGCTAATTTTTCTAACTAAGACCCCCGCCAATTGACTCCAACTACTTCTCTTACTAAACTATCTTTTCCAACTGCCAACTAACTAATAACAAGATAAAGCCACGTGATTAATAAGAATTCCCTCTAAGCCTTGCTTCACACTTTTCATAGCTTCTGATAAACTCTACCAGACCTTCAGCACTTCATAATCCTGCTCACGTGAATTGTAATCTTAAAGTATCGCAGTTCTGTCCGGTAATAAGCTGAAGCATAGCCCAAATCATGGACGGAGCTTGGGCTTAGTTACATTTTTGCTGTTGCTGTTATTAATTTTTGAGAAGCTGAAAATGGATTGTTACCTGAAGTGGCATGCTATTTACAATTGTCGAGTATCTTGGAACCAAAGCTGAAAACTTGATTGTAGATCCCCACACCCCACCTGCTGTTCGGCCGGAATAAAGCCAAATCGAATCACGCTCAAATTTCTGTATGCTCTGCAATGGGTCAGGATGTAACCCAGATAATTTGGGCAATGCCTTCAGCGGTGTTCAAATGTAGCAAGAACAATTGAATTGGAGATTAAATTTTATTTTATTTTATTTTCTCATCGTAAGTATGATTGATGATTAATTTTTAATGTCAGAGGGGAGAGGGGGCAGAGAATAAGATTATGGTAGCCCTTGGACTTTAACAAGGTCCTTTCTGATTTTCTTATGCTGTTCATGTGAAGTGTGAACTCGTCTTTTGCGTTATGGAAACAAAGAATAAGAATAAAGAGAGATTGAACGGTTGGATCTAAAATAAGAAATGGAAATTGAAGGCTGCTCGTAGCCGACACCTTTAATCAGATGCTTTTATATGCTTCTAAAATCGAGGAAATTCTAAATTCATCATAATGTTATTAAAATTCCTTATTTATTCTCTACTCTACACTTAAAGGACAAATGTTTTAAATTCATCCGAGTGTCAAAGAATCTCCACAATAAGTAGAATGATTCGACAGCTAGTATATTGTATTCGTCATGCTATCATTTGGGGTTGGAACAGTAAAAATGGTTGCAAAGAACTACACCCATGTCGAGAAATTGTTGAAGTAACCTCTTCGACTGTAACCCCGTTCCCCTCAGCCTCGTTGCCTTTAATTGTACGAGCCCTAGTTTTTTGACGGGGATAATGATTGCTTAGCCTCGAGAATCTTAAATAAAAAATACACTTCAAAAAACTTGTTTGATTTTATATAAAAGAGATAAAAATGAAAAGATGTCTCAAATTATAATTATTTGTCTAGAGGGTACGATGAATTGTTCGAAATATAATTATTGGATGAAAGAATATGAAAAAACTATTTTCATAATCAATAGTTAATTTGGTCAAGAACTCAACCGAGTGTTTCAAAAATACAGTTGAAACTCGACCGGATATTCATTCTTTTTGTGCTCTCCATAATAACACATTTGGATGAAGCTTCAACCGGATGTCATAAAGCACAAGTTTGAAAAGATACTTTATTTTCTTGCACTTTTTTCTTCAAACTCTTACATTCTTTTTACTCGGATAATTAACTCTTACTATTACAATTCTAGCCCTTGAGTTTGTTTTTTCTTAAGCCTTGAATTCAATAGTTTTTTTACTCGGGTGATTTTTATAATGTGTTGTCTGCATATGAAATAATATTAATGGCCGGATAAAGCAAGGCTTTTGAATTATTAAAGTGATGTACAACCTTGTGTAAATCTTCACGTGAGCAAGTATAGATATGTTTATAAAAAAATAATGTGACGATAAAGAATTTATGATTTAAATAGTAGATCTCGATTTTGAATTACAATGTGTATTTCTTGTAAAAATCAAGGATAATTGAGATTTTATTCATTTACTTGGATCTATAAAACATATTTTTTTAAAAATAAGATTTATTCACATAAAAAAAAAACAAGCAAGCCTGATACGAGCTTAAGGTAACTCTCCCATGCAAATCTAGCCAATATCTCACACCATTCGATTAGTTTGTTTCAAGAATATGATAATTTCTCAATATATTTCATGGAGTTTATTTCGTCTCGATCATTATGCTTAATTTATGTATTGGATTTTTACCACGTACTCTATTTAGAGGTTTTGTACTGTTACTTATGATTGATAACGAAATCTCATTATCATTTACTTTTTAAAAAGAAAAAACTACACAGATTTGGCTATGAAATGAATCTAGAAAGAGATTTAATTTTGAAACACGACAGCCAGTATGAAGAAACTTTCTACAAAACAATTAAGGCTGCAATGTGCTGTCGATATTTCCTTTCCTCAAACACCCTTTAAACAGAACTTTTAAACTATATGAGAAATAAGTGGTTAATAGCTAAAGCAGACGTTGGCTCGAGTTGCTTGCTGTGAAGGGTAAAAGAAAAGGAGACAATTTCAATTGTCCAAGGGAAAGATGCATGCCTTTTGCTTTAAATCATGAGCATATCGTGCATATAATGATTTTGATCACAGAAAAAGTGTACCTGTGAATATCTGTGTCTCGATCAGGCGTGCTTGAACTGTAGTTTTTGCACTATCATTTCATGGATTGCAACGAAGAAAAGGTGTCTCACCCTGCATCTTTTATTATCAAAACCCAACTCCAAGGCAAAGTTTTGGAAGCTTGTGAAGATGGCAAAGTTGATTGAACAATTTGACGGTAATAATGTTGAAAGAGTTATAATAGATATTTTAAAAGATTATATCATATCGGTAAAACACTTGATAATTTGTAATTATTAAAAATTTATTTTTAATAATTACAAATTTAATTGTTATCGTAATTTAATATTGTAATGAATATATTTTAAACCATAATTTAATTTTATAATGAATATATTTTAAATTATTGTAAGTGCTAATTTAATTTCATTATTAAATTAAATATAACTGCTACATTATAATTATCTATAAATACCATAAAACTTTTTCAAATAAAAAATATCCGAAAACTACTCTTTTTTTTCATTTACTGGTCTTCTCTTATTTCTAAGTTGTTTTTATGTTCTTTTTATTTGAGGAAGAAATTATTAAATTTTGAAGAATACTTTATTATTAAAAAAATATCCTTAAAAATAGTGTACGGCCCTCAAATTTTTGTTTCTGTTCCTTGTATTTCATTATTTATACATCAAATCGAACTGTTTAGACTCGATGTCGTTAAAAGAATAGTTCCATTCGAAAGACTTTTTGGAATCCGCTATTGGACTTCGAGGCGTCATTGAGATTCCATGGCACGTGACTAATAACCTGGCAGTAGTTGCCGAAGTAAAGAACGAGATGGCAATGTACACTGAATGACGGAAATGTTGCTAATAAAATCACCAACAAATAACAAATAAATTATTGTTCAAAGATAAAAAGGTTTAGAGACAATTAAACTTATGGGGCCCTGTTGCTATTTCATATTATGATTTACTATATAAATATTAGAAGAATATTTTGTTTTTTTTAACATAACATACAAGCCCACTACCTTTGCTTGTTAATATAAATAATGTATATAGTTCACGACGGAAAAAAATATACTTTTAAAATAATCTTTCGTTGAAATACGAGAGGAAGAAAATAGGGGTACAGCCACGGCCCATACTTAGTTCGATCCCTTAAGGAAGAGGGGCAGCCACAGCAGTCCATGCCCTTTTAGGGAATTCTTGGCATTATGTTCTTGTTTATGAAAAATAATCCAATTTTTATTTTATTTTAAATTAAAGTTTCTATATATTTTTTAAAATAACTTTTATATTAGAAAATAATTTTTAAAATTAAAAAAAAAACTATCATTTCAATAATAATAATTATTATTTTCATCAACATCATCATTACAAAAACTTAGTCAATTACTAGATTTAGACGCAAAACAAACGATTACCGATGGCTCTCTCTAGAATCTTCGATGGGAGGGAGACAAACAGGGAAAACAGGAGGAAGAAACCAAACCCTGAGCCGAGAATAAACTTAGCATCTTACAGAAGAATTTGCTCCACAAAAGATAGAAAAATATCCATTTCACATGTCACAACAAGAATCTAGAACCCGTAAACTTGAGATTGGTAGGCAATTATCAACGGGAAATCATAACATCGACACATGTTTCAAGCAAAACAATCAGGTTGGTTTTTGCACTCCCAACTTGGGTACACCCTTCAATTCTAATCTTTCATCAATTGACCACAACCCTTTTCGACCATTTTCGAACAAAACCCTTCACACAGGCACCCTCAGGTTTTCTTTAGTTCATCACATGTAATTAGGTTAGATCAACTACCAAAGCCGAGGTAAATACAACAAAATCTTAGTAATAATGAAGTACATCAAGACCATGTACACCGACAAGAATACAAATGTCTCCATGGCTCAGCTGGAGATAAAAAGACCAGCTAACCATGGATGGAGACTTACAAGATACCACAACATTATTTACCTATCATTAATAACACCTAGTAGAATCTACGTCTCCCAACTACGAACTTGATAACTAATCTAGGCCCAGCTGCAACTGCCAAAAACTTGATTGCAGCGACCAAATCCCTAAATCTAAAAGGAAAATAAAAATAACAATAATAGTAGACGATAACAGGGCGAATCTACGATAGTATTGAAGCCCAATCAATCTCATAAGAAGGATACTTCTGCAACATAAAATTCCCCGACTCAAAATCCAACGGTGCTTCCTCGCAATCCTGAAACGTCAGATCCGACAAAGGCGAAGATACACCCGACCCAACACTCTCAGTCAATGGCGGAGACTCTGTCTCAGCCTTAACAACCTCTTGCTCCTCCTCCCGAGTCACCACTGCCGAGATGGCTTTCTTCTTCGTCGAGTTACTCTGCCTCTTTGCTTTCCCTCCTTGTTTCTGCTGCGAAGAGTTCTCCAAGCTTTCACAGATAGCTTTAAGTTTCGCATCCACTGAGGAATGGAGAGGCTGGTAATCGCCGATGTAGGACCCTTGGTGGAGTAAATTTGGGAAGTTAAGTCTGGCAAAGTCGCCTCTGAGTTTATAAGCTGCTCTGTCATAAGCCAAAGCTGCCTCCTCTGCCGTGTCGAATGTGCCAAGCCAGAGTCGGGTTCGGTTTTTGGGCAAACGGATCTCCGCGACCCATTTGCCCCAGTGCCTTTGCCTCACTCCTCTATAAAGTTTTGTGGGTTTTGGTGGTGCACCAATTTGTTTCATGGGGATCGGCTTTGGGGATAAAAATTTGTGGGGATGGGGTTGGTGGTAAGCTTGAAGATACGGGAGGTTACTCAGGTGGGTCTGGGTTGATGTAAAAGTGGTCAAGCTCAACTGAGCCCGATGGTTGCTGGAGACCCGATGGGTCGTCGAACGAGAACCCGGTTGAAAATGGATAGGTTGTCGATGCAGAGCAGCAGCCATCTGGGTTGAAAAAGGACTGTTGGCGTTGCCGGAGTGCTTGTGGAGAGAAAGAAGAGTAATCGGATGAGGTAGAAGGGGGGAGAAGGGTAGTTTGGGGTTTGAGAAGGAGATGAGGTGGTTGAAGAGGAAGCACTTTTCATAAAAGGTTCAAGTGCTTCCATTAACTCACCACCAAGGAGGTCTGATTGAAGCGGTCTACAACTGTGGAAATCCACTGTAGCTGCCATGCCTTCAAGAGAATAAATTAAAATTTACAGACAAAAGGCTAAATTAATCACTTGAAAAGAAAACGAACCTGGTTCTTGTTTAAAATCAAAGAACAGGTTTCTGTTTCAGGAAGGAGAAAAAAAAAGATCAAAGAGATTTGGAAAAAGACGACCCCTTTAGATTCAAGAAACTAAAAAACCAACCTTGAGGGACCAAAAAACAACCCTTCAAGCTGATTCGACTAAACAGAAAGAAAAATGAAAAGAAAAAATAAACTTCAAAATCGACAGAAAAATAAAAATTAAAACTTTATAGAGATGTCAAAATGAAAAAACTGGATCTCGATTCTGAAAACACCTGGCTTTCGATGAAATTCTTGTTAAGATTGCTTTCTAAGCATACCATATCCCAAAAACAACTTGAAAGACAGATGATTAACAGAAAGGGATTCAGAGAAGCGGGGTGAAACAGAGGGGGATTAATTAAAATTCAAAAAATCAAAAGCCAAGAAAGGGCTTCTCCTGCCTATACTTTTCTCTCGCTGTGTTTTGCGTGAACACTCTTGTTATTTCTTGATTCACTCGGCTGGCTCTCCTGCCCCTTAATATAGGACCCCAAGAACTTAATTTTCCACAGCGAGTACATTGTTAATTTCAACTAGCCTCTCTCTTACCTCACTCCATCTTGCTTAGTTAATAATTGCAGCGCTTTTTAGGTCACTCTCCTATCCAGCTAGCTTCCACTCGTGACGCCAGACTTCTTCAATCAATGCTATGGAGCCGTTGGATCAGTGACACGTGTGTGTAGTCCTCTCCGACACCGACACCTGTCCATCTCTTACCGTCAGGAATCAGTGGAATTTTGTGGGTTGCCCATTTGCTTACATTATCTCGAACCTTCTTGACTTTGAATTATGCGTTCACATTTTCTCTTTGGAACCTAACGCTACACTTTCATCATGGTTATGAATGAGCATTTTTTTGAGTTGATGTTGTTCTAAAGTGATTTTGAATCAAAATTATATTTTTTATTTGTTAAAAAATTATTTTTAATATTAGAAAATAAAAATATTTATAAAAAAAAATAAAAAAATACTTTTATATCTCAATACTAAACAGAATCTGCTTGTTGTTTATCCAGTTAAGTAATTGGGTTCTGAGTTACACGGGTTTACCGGAATCAACCTGGTTTAAACATGAAAAATTAAAAAAAAAAAATACATCTCTATCGGATTTTGTTGAGTCGGGCGGTTTTTTCAGGGCTAATTGTAAGCCCATGTTTTGCATGATTCAAACTGGCCAGACCCGGTCACCCGGGTCTCAAATCAACCGTCAATCAGACCACGTTTAATAAATGTGGTACATGTATTCTGACAGTTGCCAGCTAGGCGTAAGCTGCTTTAATTGATGTTTTGACGACGATGGAGAGATGATGGCGTTATTAAACAGTTGTGATATTTAATTCGGTGACATAAGGCTGTCCGAAGAGTGATGGTCAGTTGATAAACTTGTGATGTTTATCATTAATTTTAAAAAGTATTTTTGAAAATATTTATAAAAAAAATTATTTTTTTATTTAAATTAATATTTATTATTATTTTTTAAATTATTTTCTAATGTAATTTTAATTATATTTTTTTAATTAAAACTTTATTGGGTACATGGAATTTATATACTTTAGTTCGTCTATCAATTCCTGACGAATATGTTGCTTGAAGTAAAATCTTCGCTCGAATTTATGAGTGCGAGACAATATTAATTTGAGGTCATGGCTAAAATAAAATGTGAATTACTCAGTACATCAATGACAAGTTAAAAGCAATAATATTAGGACCATGACCATTCTTATCTCAACGCCGCTAATCCTTCAATGTTGTCAAAGTGTGCCGTTAAACAAAATTCCTCTCATCCAGTCCAAACCTCGCATCCCATTTATAAAATAGAGGCATGTTAATTCTATCACTGCTTCTCTTTTTTTATGCTGCCTCTTCTATTTCTAATCTGTATATTAATGTGTGCTCACTGATCGTGTTGTTATTAAAACAGTGTCATCAGCATACATGCGATAATATATATATATATATATATATATATATATATATATATATATATATATATGCGCGATTTAAAAGCGATTTAAAAAAAAATGAATTTTATTTTTATTTTAAATTATTTTGATATCATAATATCAAAAATAATTTAAAAAATATATATTTTTTATTATACTTCAAAGAGCTCACCAACACTTCCAATAGCTAGTTTTAAAAAAAAAGTCTCTTGTTATGGATCATCTAAAGGTCAATCTCCTATGAAAACCATTGACATCACAATTATATATCTAATATAAAGCTGGTTTGACACTATATTTTAAAAATATTTTTGAAAATTTTAATTTTAATTTTAATTTTAATTTTTAGTATTTTTGGATATTTTTATGATATCAAATATTATTCTTAAAAATATTAAATATTATTTTAATATAATTGTTTTTAAAAAAAAAACCCATAGAGTACGCTTATTATCAAATCCAACGTCAAGAGAGAGAAAAAAGTTGGCATCGTGCGAATCCTGACAGTCCCCGGCATTAACCTTACCGTGGTTAATATTTGGTGACACTGGTTAGGTTACCACGAACAATACGGCGCATTATAAGAAAGAAGAAGTAAGTCAGCATATCACGTGCCGGAGTAACGCCAGTGGACCTCACTCTTCCCTTGCGGCGCCAGTAGCTGCAGGTAGCGTCTTGGACTTTACGGTAGCCATTTTAAGATCTTTGACCCACGCGCAGTGGAAGCACTGGGACTACTGTTCCATTACGCTTTTATTGACAAGAATTTCGTAAGTTTTTTTTGCTCTGAATAGATGAGAATTCATTGAAACAAAACTCTGCAGATCCAGAAAATATATTAATTTAGTTACCTGGTTTTTTTTAATGGCGAGATTTTATTTACTCTTCTAAATTTATAAAATATATTTCTGAAGAATAATTTTTTTTTATATCCAAAAAAAATCTAAATTATTACCATATGTATATATAAAAAAACTTCGTTTTATAATTCACAATTTTGTACTCGTACCTAAAAATTAAAAATGACTTGAAATTTGTCAAACACGCTTTAGATTATGACTTTTGAAAGGAAAGTTAAAAAATAATAATTAAATACTGAATCTTCCAAGATGAAATTCACGTATCTATTCCTGGAAAAAACGTATAATTGATTGGTGGATTGTGTAAAAGCAACAAATCAAGAAACTCACGTATCTATTTCTTATAGGATTGAACGATATCACACGGATCTTTTTGTCGAGATTTTTTTCAGTTTTTCGATCCAGATTTCCATTTGCATTTTTTAGAGCCTGTTTGGGAGGGCGGTTATACCGCCGTTTCCTTAAAATTTGTTTTTATTTTTATTTTAAATGATTTTTTTTATGTTTTTAAATCATTTTGATATGCTGATATCAAAAATGATTGTTAAAAAATAAAAAAAAAATATTATCTTAATATATTTCTAAATAAAAAATACTTTCAAAAGCAACCGCAACCGCCATTCCAAACAGACCTTAAAGAATTAGTTTGTTTAATTATGAGCAGACGTGGTTTTCACGCACTGTAGGAAAGCGTGATCTTATAAGCTGGAGATAAAAATTTCCCATGATAGAATCGCCAAAGGAGCTGGTTAAGATAGTTGACCAATTGGAGCTAGTCAGTGAGAAATGAAAACCCCGGGTCGTGTCGGCAGAACCCAGACCCGGACACGCTTGCTCCGGATGGTTGAGTTCCATTCAATTCTTCCATATATATATATGTAAATATATTTTTTTTTCTACTATGATGTAAATTAGTACACCAAACAGTACCGCACTCAGTAAACAATTGTTTCTCCTCGTCGCCGGCCACCACCAACAACACTAACCACGCCAGCTCGACCACCGTGGCAGCAACAACGACCCGTTTATTTAACCCTGTCCAAACAAATAGGATTCTGTGGATTGTAAGCCCTCGCCGCCGGTAATCGGAAGCAGAGTTAAAAATCGAGTATCTCGAGAAGGGAAGTTGACAACCTGTTCAGAAACATGTACAAGGTGAGCAGCAAACAAAAAGGGTCTAGATTCTATAATCTTTGGTGGGACCCTGATGCATCCTTTACACGCGGTTTCAGTCAGGCCGCTGTTTTGATTTCACGCGGCCGTTTTGTTTCTTAACCAAGCAAGCGTTATCTATCTGCCACGTGTTCATTAACTTGACGCGGAATTTATCGCTGCGAAAGAGTACCCGCAAGAACTTTTCAACAACCACCACCTCCGTATCGGTGCTGAAATCAAGCCCGTCTCACCTTTTACATCGAGTTAAATTCAACACTCCCGAAACAAGACGTGACTCTGCAAACAAATCATAAGAATCAAGGGCTGTTTTTAACACCAAAAAAAGAAAGAAAAAAAACAGCATTTAATGGAGCCAACTACATGGGCCCATTAGATTTTAGACCTATCATTCCAGAAGCCCAGAACAAAAAAAATCCTGCATGTTAAAATCAGTTTAAGTTTTTACAAGTGAATATCATGTAAGAGAAATAGAGAGAAATAAATATTTTTCATTTGTGTTTAGATTAAAAACATTATTCTCATCTAAACTTGGAAACATATAACTTATCTTATAAAAAAATATAAAGTTATTTATCTTATAAGATAACAATCATGTTGTATAGTTTACTTTGTTATAGAATAATTTACTGATATCATCTATATCTCACCTTAAAAAGGTTGCAATTCTAGCTAAAATATAAATAAAGTTGTAACTAAGTGAAAGATAGGTGATAAAAAAAGAAAAAGAAAAACAAGAAATATAAAAAAGTGGTGGTTGAGCACAAACTAAGTGTACTTTTGAAAATATTTTTTGTTAAAAAATACATCAAAATAGTGTTTTCTTAAAAAAAAATCATTTTGACATCAACACATGAAAATGATTTTAAAACACTATTTTTTTATTTAAAATAAAAAAATAAATATAAAAAAATCATTTTTTTTATAAAAAATATTTTTAAAACACAATGTCAAACATCAAGTCACTTTGAGGCTTGGTTAGGCCTTGACCCAACTAAACTTAGTAAGTCTCATTTGATCTTTTACATAACTAGGCTATACAACTTGGGCTATATTTTTAAACTTATGACCCGAGTCTCGGGTCATGAAAATGAAACTGATATAACTTAAAAAAGCAGATGAAAATTTACAAAGCTTAATTTGCATAGATCTTATGTTGAAGGTTAAAATCAAGAAAAAAATAAACTAAATTCATGAGATAGCGATAACTCCACAATAAGTAACTCAAAAAATATTATGAAACTTGGTTCCCAAAACACCTAAAATTGAAAGAAAAGAAAAAAACTAGGTTATTTGATGTAATTTTATGGTGCTCAAGAAATAACCAATAATATTTTTTTAAGTATTCTTTTAACTCACTTTTTTTTAAAAAGAAAAAATAAAACTAAAAGATAAAAATCATGTGACTATATTCTTATCATTTTTTATAGGGTCATGGAGTAACTAACAAAATATCACTAGTTATTTCTCGGGTACCATAAAAATATATAGTTTTGGAGGGTCAAATTTTAAAAAAAATTTAATTAAAAAAACCTATAAAAATCAATTTTCAACTAATTTAATGTTAAATAAAAAAATAAAAAAACAATATAGATTAACCCAGCAATTCTGCAAATTGGGTTATAATATCAATACAAACTCATAGGAAACAATCTAACAAAAATTATAAAACATAAACAAGGCATGTAGAATCATGAATTTGGATCAAGAATCATGTTTGATTTTACTATTTTTAAAAATTTTTAGTTTATTTTTAGTTCAAGTTTAAACGTCAGATATATGTAAGAAGGCACTCTTGAATGATCATGCTCTGATTTGACAGGAAATTCCGCAACCTCAACTTCAAAGACTAGCAAAGCTCAAACACTAAATAACCTTAAGATGAACGAACAACACTTAACTGAGCTGAACTAGAATATCGAGTCCAAATAAAAATTGCAATGCCTCCTGTTGAATTCTAACAAGCTACCATAGGTACGGTCAGCAATACCAATAAAAAGAGCTTCTGTGTCGGGGCTGAAAGACATGCCAGCAATCTCCCCAAATATATCAATCTCCTGGCATTTGACGTAATCAGATTGTGTATCAAAAACATGAACGAAGTCCGCAGGCTCAGCCATTGCCAAAAATCGACCATCCGAGGTGAACTTTAGACCTCTTATTGCCCCCATATTCCCTTTTAATACTGCAAGGGACTGGGTCAGATTCCTTATATCCCACAGCCTGCACGTAGTGTCTTGGTTTCCAGTGGCCAGAATTTGTCCGTTTGGGTGCCAGGCAGATGCAAAGGAATAATCCAGATGCCCCTTGAGGCTGCCAGTCACTTTCCCCGAATTGGCATCCGCAATCAAGCATTCAGCACTGTCCCCAAGCACTGCAAGCAGCTTACCATCTGGGCTGACAGAGGTGTTCTGAGGCGAGCAGTTTTAAGCATGTCATAAATAAGAAAACCCACAAAAGAGTAAAGAACTCGCACGCAGTTTCTGATGAAAGGCACTCACATTTACAGACCAGTCAAAGGAGAAAGTATTCATCGAAGCAAACGTTTCAGCGTCAAATACTCTGATTTGAGCATCGTTATTGGCAACCATAATCCTCATTGAGCCACTGCAAAAAACACGAGTTAGTTGTCTCCTTTTGGGGAAAAACAAAGGCTTTCAAACTTTTTGTATTGACTAGAGTTCCTCACTTGTGGCTATGGTATACATCAACTGCATTGGTTATGGCATTTTCACCTGTTGTTATTCTTGTGCAGAATGCAACTCCAGGTTGATTCAAATACTGACCAAAGGAAAGAATAAATCAGAAGACACGTGAGATATAAAAAATCTCAAGTGAAAGGTTCAAAAGAAGCAGATATACTCATCCAGCCACTTCAATACCATGCAAATAAGTTCTCCTTGGAAACCGCCTGCTACCATTAAGTTCTCTTTAACAGCCATAGTGCTTATCTGCACTCTGGAGAGTGACTTAGACAGCAGTCCTGTGCGTTGCTGTAAAAAAGAACAGGAAAATGCTTCAGGCAAGAGAATTAAGTGCAGAACTAAATTATGGCAGTCATGTTCATCCCAGATCCCAAAGTCATGCCTGGGTCGGAGCAATTGGTTTAGCCACATTGAGTACTTCTTTGCCACGCTGCTGTAGTGATGACCAATGCATAACTGAGTAATTTTGCATAAGATACACATCATGTTTTGATGTTGCCCACAGCAGATTCCTCAGCTGCACAATGCAAAAGACAAACAGGACCAGAACATCAATTACAAAACTCCTCTGATTTGAATATTCTAAACTCCTGTTGGAAATTTTTTTTTAACAATATCAAGAGCTAAAATTAGAGCAGGTCTTTCAAGCATGAGAACTTGAAGCATATATTATGCTACATACATATAGATGCTCATTCTGCACCATTGAAAACAATTAGGCCATTGACTGATGTTTATATTGTATAATAATTGTGGGCAGTTCTGAAATGAGGCTTTTGCATTGAAGTACAGGCGGGAATTTTTTTTATAGCAAACACAAGATGAAATTGTCATATAGATGCATGAGCAGTAAATAACAGGAATGGGTCATGGAGCTAATTAAACATGAGAGAAGTATACATATAATAGAAGGCCACCTGCAGAAATGCCGAATGCAGAAATGCAATTTTTTTGTTAATTTGGCCCCTAGAGCTTGATACAGGGTAGATAAACTACAGGAATTTGTACAGAGGAGGCCTCTTAAATGCTCAGATATTTTCCTATCACACCTCATAAAAAACGTACTTTAATTGCGCCAGCTGCTCAGACATAACTTCCACCCTGCTTAAAAGGCTGAAATAAAGAGAGATAACATTCCTAAATGCCACAGATTGGTTAAGCCACACAATATATTCAACAACTCAAAATACACACAAACTATGATGAGTGCACATAAATCACAGGTCAACAGACCATAGAAAGCCAGACAAGCATATCATGGCATGCACCAAGTAGCATGTGCGATGAAAGGCTCAGCCAAAAATATATAGCAAGAACATCCAGCAGATAGATGGTCTAGAGGAATCATGAATGAGAATAAAAATCATTATCCCTCTACAATTAGCCAAGTACGATAGTTTCATAGTTAAAAAAAAATTCAGCTCTTGTAGAGTTAGCAAACATACAACAGTAATTTAAATTCATTTTACCCCTGTAATATCTAGCACAGGAAAAGTTACTGATACTAGCTTAACTGCTAGGAGTATATGAGAGTTGATGGATCCATGATCACACAGATGCATCTATGGCGTAAAGAAGTCATGTACAGTCTCAACTTTCTTTGTTATCTGAAGCACTCATGTATTCAGTAATCACATATGAATATCAGGAATTCCAATTCATACCATAGTTACTATGCATCATAATCTAATCATGGCAACTGTAGAGAACTATCAGGCACACATTCAAAATGTACCTTGTAAAATTGAAATATCAATTTTATTAAAATTTGAGAAACTGTTAACCGGTGGATGTACAAAGTAAGCATCCTTCAAAAATCTGCAGCAAAGAGTATTAGTATACATGAACCCCAGCTTGGTACTATTTAGTTTGTGGGCATTCAAATATTTCCGGAAGCTGAAGGTTTGTTAAAGATTGAGGATATTTTTCTCACATTAACTTCAAAAAATATACTTTCAAATCCAGGAAAGATTCAATCACCATCCTGTAGGCCTGCAGAGGAATTGTTTGATGGCCTCACTGGATGATAATTTATGCTGGAAAACTAATGTCAGCTGTTCATAAGTTGATAGCATCCCAAATAATTAGAGAAAGGCTAAACCTAGCATATAATTGATCAATTTTAAACTTCGTCCTTCTGACAAATTCAGGCACAGAGCTATAACTGCATTTAATGATATATCCACATAGGATATAATATAATCACAATACCTGCAAAACTATAATGATTTTGTGATAATCGATGTTTGAACCATCAGTTGGAGGAGATCAGTTTAAATAGGGGATGGTGAGTTGTAATACTCTACCGAAGATGCATTAAGCATGGATCTCATGATATGTAGCAGTTTTATATACTAACAATATATGAAATATGGAGGGCTTGGGCAATGAGAATGTGAAGTTCTTTGCATCAAGACTTCTGACCAAGAAAAAATGCGGGAAAAGAAAAACAAAGAACTCCACTTTAAATAAATTTTTAGAACAAAGAAACGAGAAAATCAACACTGAAACAATGTGATGAATTTTTGTTGATGAAACATGAAATCAATTAAATAGGAGAGCATAAAGTACAAAAGCCTCTACCTGAAAATGAACAATTGTGCTTTTGACAAGCCTTGTGTTGTACTGGAAGTCATAAAAAGTCTGTCCCTTCTCTACTTCCAAGCATTCCTGTCAATTAGATTTACTAATCAGCAATTCTCTTATTAAGTTTTTGCTCAAGAAAATAAAATAACATCATCCTCCACTCAAACTTTAATAATCTAATCACTTCCTCTTTTACCGGAAAAAGAAACAGAATATAAAATACCGAGAAAAACAATACAAGCTAGCTAAGAACTCTAGCAAACAGACCTTATCAAGCTCGAAGCGAGGAAGCGAGAGGTTCTCGTAATTCTTATACTGCTTTAAACGCGATCCACGATACTTATCTCTAGTAACATTTAGCCTCTCCCAGGGTATTCCCTGCATATCCTTGCCATTTCTTGCCTCTAAAGCAGATGTATCAGTCTGTGGTTTACTCTGCAACACTATCACTCACCATCAATCTCTTTTTTCATACAACGAAAATTATATAGGAACAAAAACAAACGTACCGATTCGAAGTCATCTTCCAATTCAGAGTCCACATCATCATCCAAATCGTCGTTTCTTTGAGGTTCATCTTCTCCGAATAAATCATCTTCAAAAGGATCATCAACTACGTACTCAAGATCGTAGTTGTGGAAGTGATCCATTATCCTACAATACCAGAAAATCGTGATCCAATCAATCAGTAAATAAATAATTTGAAGTTAATAATAATAATCAAGCACCTGATTAAACTTAATGATTTTCGCCAGAACCTTTTAAGAAATACAGAGGTCGGCCTCCAGCAACTTTGCAGCTTGGTAAATAACTGATTATATGATGTTTGCATCAAGCGTGATTAAATAAACAGGAGTTAAAATATACATGTAATTTAAAGAAACAAGAAAAGGTAAAAATAATGGTAAATGAAAGATGTTTTCATCTTTACATTAGCCAAACGCGCAAAAACAAGTACCAAAATAATCCAAAAAAAAATATCCGAATTTCGGTAGACCTTAAAAAGAGGAAATAAATCGCAAATTAAAAGAAACTCTCTTAACTGTTTCCCGAGAAACGAGCAGGAAAATAACAGAGGTAAGGGATTTCTGATTTGGAGACAGGAATCTTGGATTTGGGATTCCAGAAGATAGAGAGAGAGAGATGTGAGTGTTTTTAGAGGTAAAAAACGGTTTCTATGGAGTAGGAAGGAAGGAAGGACGACTAGAGAGTTGCCAGAACAGCGGACCCTGACTTTGCACTTATAATTGTGATTCTGAGTGAGAGGGAGTGAGTTAGGACCCACTGAATGTGTGGTAATGTTTTTTTAACTTTTAATACAAATCCAATAAAATTATTAAACAAATAAATTTAATATTTTTTCATATACAGGTTTACCCTCAAAAGCACACAATTGCAGATCATGTTTATTAGTTTCATAGTGATTAATTTTTAAAATATTTTTATTTGAAAATATATTAAAATAATATTTTTTTTTTTTTTAATATTATTATATTAAAATGATCTAAAAATATAAAAATAAAAATACACATGATGACACAATTAGTTTTTTTTGTTAAGAAGATGAGCATAAAAAATCATTGTTTTAATCTTGGTTATTATAAATTTATTGCCATATCTTATCATCAATTACATCTTTATTTATACTAATCACTTAGAATTAATATATTTATCACTGAAACTTCTCTGATTCCTTACTTTTGCTCTTATGGACGAAACTTCCCTAATAGAGATTAGTAAGATTTTGTTTTGGAAAACCCCTTCAAAATGGTTATAAGGCTTTTGGCTGTGTAACGATGAGTCTCATGGTTTTTGAATCCTCTTTAATGGATCTTGCATATAACTATTTATAATATTAAAGATTGGCAATTGATTGTGTTCATCTTATAAAACAATCAATTTAAAAATTGATTATGTTTTTAATGGTAATTAAATGCATCATTTTGGGCATAAAATAAAGTTTTTCTTGCCATGTTTTCGTAAATATGAAAAGGGATTTTTGTCATATTTTCAAGATTTTAAACGATCTATGCGATTTTATAATATTTAAAGAAATAAAGTTATTGTAACTTAATCTATAAATTATTAGATCACTGCAATATATTTATCTTTGCACAATTAAAGTAGGAAAAATATTCAAAGAGAAATAGAGAGGATTAACCAGCTTCGGCCATTACCCATCACTCAACATACATTTTCCATCCGAGACCCAATCCACTGAAACAGAGGGAAGAAGTCGAGCACGAGATCATCTAAGTCTCTCTCTTGCTTTGAAATTTCTTTTTCTTAAATTAGGTATGTCAGATAAAAAAAAATTAAAAAAAAGTATTTGTTATGAACAAACGAGCAATAGATATCAGAATCTTGAAACGCTTTCCCTGTGCTAGAAGCATAGCCAAACGGTGCCGAACGAGGATAGAGAACCAGAGATTCTGGTATCCTTGACATGCTGCAATAATTCTTCTTACTCCTTTCAACTTTTTGATCTATTATTATTATTATTATTATTATTTCTCGTGGAAACTGCTACGATGCTTTTGTTTTTTAAGGCCCACCCAGCTATGGTTGAATTCTATCTGTCCTCTGCAAGGATTTTTTATTTAAATTTTTTTATCGATCCCTGTATCGAGTCTCCATCTGAATTGATGATCAACCTTATCGCCTATGCGTGAGCGATTGGATGATAGCAGAATCCGTGAAAAGACGGGCCCCTCTTTTGTTCTTGCTGTATAAAATGAAGTAAAATATCAGAAATAGAGAATTTGAGGAGTGATTGAACAATATTTTTAAGTATATTTCTTCAATTTTAAAACTCAACAAGTTATTCTTTAACAAGAAAAAAAAAACAGTACAAAAACAACTTGATTAAAAAAAATCAGTAAACTCACAATAGAAAAGTATTTTGGGCTATATCTTATTTGAAAATCTACAAGGTATAATAAACAATCATACGTAGCTGTCATGCTTAATTTATTATGAAATTAAAAGAATGGTTACAATAATTTAAAATATAATTACTAAGAAATTAAGTGATTATTATTGTTATTATTGCTAGAAAATAAACAAAAAACATTTTAATTGTGATTGTTGAAAATATTTTTTCAAATGTTTAAAATATTATGATTTCAGTTAAAGATTATCAAAAAAGAAATTTTTTTAAAGAGCATAGGTGTTGTCTCGCACACAAAGAGAACAAATCAAAAGTTTCTCCCTTACTAACTCGTTTTTATGTGCGCAAGCTTACTCTAATTTTTTTGTTTGTTATTATTTTATTTCAAAATTTATTATATAAACACTAGATGAAAGTTTTTTTTATATGGGATAAAGAAAGTCATATATATACCTTTTGTATTTAAAATATTAGATGTGTTTTCTAATATAAGATAAAAACTTTTAAAATACTTTTTACATTAACTTTTACAATAGTTCTAACCTAAAACAATCTTCAAAACACTACTTGTTCCTATTCACAACTTGAATTTCATAACTCCAGCAAATTGGGGCAAACTGGATAACTCCAGCAAATTGGGGCAAACTGGATTACTCCAGCAAATTTGCAAGCAAATTTAAATTTATAAAAATAAGAAATTAAGTAAATAAATAAATTATAAAACTAAATTTAGTTATTTCAATATTAAAATAAAATAATGAAAAAATCAATACACTATGTATTTCTATTTTAATCGACAGTGCAATGGATATGAATTAAAAGTAATTTTATCATAACTTTTAGATATGGTGTTAATATATATGTCACTTTCAACTTAATTATTTTAAAAAAAAACAAAGTGATATTCTTAACAAAAAGCAACCGGATAGCTGTTCTTATCCTCCTCGATGCTGCTAAATATTTTGTTTAATGCAACCATACTATCTACGCAACCCATATTGATTTTCTTCACAAGGGACAATGGAGAACAAATCATTTTCTGTAGCCTATAAAATATTTTATAATAAGACATGTAAAAAAACCTGAAAAGAAAATATTTTATGAACTCAAAGACCAGGAAGTCATGGCACTTTCAAAGTAGATGCCTGAACCTGAGATTCACGGCGCTTTCAAAGCACGGAAACCATGGATGCTTGATAAACTGAAATTAACGGCAGCTAACAAAAGGTAGTTGGGGCAGTTAACAATCTGGTCAGAAAATTGAAGTCTTTCTTATTGACAGTTGCTTATTCACAAAGATTGTCAGAAACCTTAGATAAAAATACCTGCCGAGAGAGAGTTTCTTTATGCCAATTAACTCTACATGTCTAATCAAAGAGAGAGGCGATTTATGGCTTATTTTTAGTTTAAAAATATATTAAAATAATATTTTTTTATTTTTTAAAAAGTATTTTTTGATAATAATTAGAATAAATATATATATAAAAAAAAATAATTTAAAATAAAAAAAATAAAATTTTAAAAAACATTTTTTAAAAGTGTATAAACAGTCATAAATTATAAGGTATTGACAAGAGATTACTTGCTATAAGCACTCTGTTTTGTTTTATTTTTCCCACAATAATCACCCCCATCCCACCGTGTTGAAGGATACAACTGCGATTTAGGTAAATTAAGATAAGATAATTTATTGCGAGGATGTGGTAGCTTATAACGACTGGCTTGGAATGACTTCAAAGACATTGTGGATAAGATAGTTTTGTGAACTACACTATTTAGAAGACACCACATTTAACTTTTCAAATTATATTCTAATGAAAACTGCCTCAGCCCTCTCTATTTTTCCTTTTCTCTTTATTTTATATATATTATTTTTATTTTTCCTGGAGAAACTGACGTTATTTGAGAAGGGCTAAGCATGGTTTGCAGTTCTAAAACTAAGACCCCTGTTTGGGAGTGCGTTGCAACCGGCGTTTCCAAAAAAAAATGATTTTTTATTTTCATTTTAAAAACCGGCAGTTTGGTGTTTTTAAGATTTTGAAAAAAATAAAAAAAAATATCATTTTGATATATTTAGATACAAAAATCACTTTAAAAACTACCACAACCACACTCCCAAACAGTCTCTTAGTAAATAAATGGTTACGTCGTGGGATCCTAACGATGTAATATCTATAATAAGTACCTGTTTATCCGGCACCGCCCCTTCAATCCTTTCATCTGATGTCGAAGTGAGATGTCGCAGCAACTTGACAGTTGCTCCTTTTGGAATTTATAACCTCATGATTGGAATTCTGATAAAGATTATCTTTAAATTTAAGAATATATTAAAATAATATGTTTTTTTTAATCTTTAAAACTTATCTTGATATTAGCATACTGTATTACTGTAATATCACCCCCTTGTTCACTTGCCCTGCTATTAATATCTCGTGCAAGCTTGGGCTTATCCGTCTTTCTATCCCATTTTCAAAACCATGGGTATACTAGGGTCAGGGGCTCGCAAAAATCTCCTGGAGACCAAACGACGCCTGGACCAATTTATAAACACTTGTTTTCAGAGAATACCAGGTTGGTGGTTCACGCGATGCCAAAACTGGGTTAAATATTTTTTAATGCAAATAAAAATATTAAGTTGATGCTCGTGTCTTAAAAAATATTAAGTTGATGCTCGTATTATTGACTGATCAGGTTCAATAAACATGATTAATTTAATAATACAATTAAAAAAAGACAATAATAGTAAATAAATCGAACTACAAAACAATACATAATATCAACTTAAAAAACAAACACCTATCAAAACTAATGACAAATTAAAGCAATTTTCAAGGATGGTTTTAGAAGATATAGAAATTGAAGTATATAGGTGTAAAAAACCCTAGCGACTATATATATATATATATAAAAAGCATTATGCTTCTTTCCACACACTGCTATTTGTTGGTTTATATATATATATATATAACCATGGCCTAGACATAGAGATCCAGCTCCACGCGGCAAAGTAAAAATCTGAAAACCATAGAATAAGCTTCAAAATTAACCTAAGACGAGGGAAAATATCTTGCACCATACTCCCCGAATCGTTATGGACTTAAGGCCGACGTAGGCCTTTACATTTACATTTGAACAGTTAGCCTTTCAGAACTTAAGAGAAGACGGATCGAATGCAACACATTTCGAAGGATGGGCCGAATCAAAAAGCTTGAGCCCAAAACCCATTATAGTTTATTGTCCGAATACTTCTTGCTGATACTGTAAATCAAATCGTGAAATACCGCT
This sequence comes from Salix viminalis, assembly GCA_029228465.1. Classification (NCBI taxonomy): domain Eukaryota; kingdom Viridiplantae; phylum Streptophyta; class Magnoliopsida; order Malpighiales; family Salicaceae; genus Salix; species Salix viminalis. Next base: position 10,981,556 of record CM055427.1, read on the forward strand.
GATTAATAACACCATACATACACTAATATTTCTTGAACAATAACAGCATATCTTTTCTCGAATCTTATTCTCATTATTTCTTTTAGATAAACATCTTTTAAATAGATCAAAAAGTTCCAGTCCCGTTCCCGTTATCTCCTTCCAAATTATCAAATCACTGGTCTAGGATAAATTTCTTTAATCTAAAATAATTTTTTTAACATTTTTTTTTATTAATCATGAAATTTAAATATAAACTCAAGAAAGCTTATTTATTTTAAAAGTAAAAATATGCCTTTACAGTGTAAAAAAAGATGTGAACGCACTAAACAAATTTTCAATTATAAACCGGCAATGAAAAATACACTAAATCATCCCTAGCCCTTGAGATTATTATTTTTCTATTTAAAGACAAATATATAATTTAACTGTAACAATTCATAATAAAATGTATACTAGTAAAACTCACTCTCTTTTTTTCTCAAATTCATACTTTGTTTAGTATTGTGGTATTAGTTATTTTTTAAATTGTTTTTTGTTTGGAAAATACATCAAAATAATATATATATATATATATATATATATATATATATATAACACTTTTTAAAGCGAAAAAAATAAAGGGACTGTAATTTCACTGTAATAAATAATAATTGCACAGTATTTGGACAATTCAGGAGTTGAAAGGGGCTAATGGTGGGCTCCAGCTCATCAAATCTGAATAAATTTTACCATCGAACTTTCTTTACCTGGTCCATAACCATTAGAAAAGGAAGAAAGAAGAAAAGAAATCCATGTTCACAGCAGACAGCAGTTCAGTGGCTTTTGCAACTTCAGCTTTACTTCACACTCTCACTTCCGCTTCACAGTTTCGTCTACATGATATTCCCACTATGACACCGAGAATACTCTGTTTCTTCACCTTCTTCATTTTATATGTCCTCCGAGCTGAATCAACTCAGCCTCCATTCTCGTGCGACTCGTCAAACCCATCAACAAAGGACTTCCCTTTTTGTGAAACCACACTGCCAATCAGCCATAGAGCCAGGGACTTGGTCTCTAGGCTCACGTTGGATGAAAAGATTTCTCAACTCGTCAACTCAGCTCCACCAATTCCAAGACTCGGTATCCCGGGTTATGAGTGGTGGTCCGAGGCATTACACGGCGTTGCTAATGCAGGACCCGGCATTCATTTCAATGGCAATATTAAGAGTGCCACTAGTTTCCCTCAGGTCATCCTCACTGCCGCTTCTTTTGATGCCTACCAATGGTATCGCATTGGTCAGGTAAGACCATTCTTACAAAATCTTAATCTTTCTTAATTACTACTGGCGAAGATATTAGTGCGCAAGTTCACTTTGATAGTCTTATTTTTTTCTTCTTTGAATTTGCGAAGGCGATTGGAAAAGAGGCTAGAGCACTGTACAACGCAGGGCAAGCTACAGGTATGACATTCTGGGCACCAAATATTAACATTTTCAGGGACCCGAGATGGGGGAGAGGACAAGAGACACCCGGAGAGGATCCATTGATGACAGGGAGATATGCAGCGTCATATGTGAAAGGGGTTCAAGGGGATTCCTTTGAGGGAGGAAAGATTAAAGGGCATCTTCAAGCTTCAGCTTGTTGCAAGCATTTTACTGCTTATGATCTGGATAATTGGAAAGGCATGAATCGCTTTGTGTTTGATGCTCGCGTAAGTATGTCTTGCCAAATGGCCTTCACCAATTTTCTTATGTCCTGGCTTTCCTTTGAGGGAGGAAAGATTAAAGGGCATACTTCCTTGTTTCTAGTGCTCTGTAGTAACTTTTATCTTATTCAAAGATTAGATTGGTGGGTGGATGATATCCCTTATTGGGTTTTGCAATTATGTTAATCTGGTCATTTGCTTTGCCGACATACTTACTTCAGGTTTTGGAAATTAGCAAAAGCCAGAACATAAAATTACAATTTCAATCTGTTGTAATTTATTCTAAACCCCTTTCCACTGTATAAACTGAGCCAAAAAATTACTGCAGTAGGTTATTTATTGGTTTTAGGTTTGCATCAATTTTGAGCGAAACTGTCTGGAAAAAAAATACTTTTCTTTGATTCTTTTCTCAAGTCAAGTCTCACTTCTAAGACTTTCTGGTTATCACTGTACTGCACTAGTAGGTAAATCATGATTATTTTTGTTTGTTTTAAAATCAGGTGACCATGCAAGATTTAGCAGACACGTATCAACCACCATTCAAAAGTTGTGTTGAACAGGGGAGAGCCAGTGGGCTGATGTGTGCTTACAATAGAGTTAACGGAGTCCCTAGCTGTGCCGACTTCAATCTCCTGTCCAAAACTGCTAGAGCGCAATGGGGTTTTCGTGGGTATGTATTAAACCAGTCCATACATTTGCAGTGCTAATTCTTGTGGTGAATGGTACGCTACTCAATATGAAGTGTTGATTGGTGTCAATTATTGTATTGTTCATCACCAAAATGTCTTAATAATCAGGTACATCACATCAGACTGTGATGCTGTTTCCATCATCTATGATGATCAAGGATATGCTAGATCACCCGAAGATGCTGTGGTTGATGTGCTTAAAGCTGGTATGGGACCTGCCTCTTGATATCCTTGTCTATGTTACAAAGTAGACATGTGCTTGTGTTTCCGTCTTAGGTTTGTGGTATTGGCTACCTTTACTTTTGCTGGGAAAGAATTATTCGATTCTGGACCCGTTTACTCTTATAGGTCCACCAGTAAAAAGAGCAGTCCGTAGGTGCACCGAAGTCAATATTTATCGTCATATGGCTCGTCACTCTTATCATTATACCCTAGCTAACTTTTCTGAGGTTTTTTGGATGCTAACTATTCTCTCGCTATCTGTTTTTCAATGCCACTGGTCCCTCTTTTCTCTCTTCTGGCAGTTTGTGAAAAAAATAGCATTCGATCTGCATTAGATCATTGACTTCAATGAATGCAAATTAAGTTCTACAGAGCAAGAAAGCAATTACTTAATGTATTGAGTTGCAATCCCTCTGATTAGTAAAAGTTGACACTCTTATTTTTCCAAACACAGTGTTACTTGTATGGCTGAGAGCTTCTAAATAGTAAAAACTCAATAATTCCTAGACTCATGATACTCCTCTATCACAATGTCACTTTAACAATTTAGTTGTTCTATATGGTAATGCGTTGTCCAGCAATTCATTTTTTTATATATATTTTTTTAAAAGTTATTTGGTGTAGCTTTAGACATGACAAAAATCATTTTTTGTCATGTACAAGCCTTTTTAGTGGAAAATTTTGTCCTATTAAAAAACGAGTGAACAAGTGCATCCAATTCTTTGTATAATAGATAATCTAGTTGATCCAGATTAATATAAAAATAATTATTCTAGTTTTAAAACTTGACTAGAGAGTGATCCGGAGTAAAGCTCGGGTCACAAGTCGAGTTGACTATTGACCTGGATAAATGTAAGAATAAAAATAGTTATTGTTATGGTTTTAAAACCCGACTTGTGGGTCAGATCCAAGTTATGGGTCAGGTTAACGATTGATTTGGATCAAAGTAAAAATAAAAATAGTTATTGTTATTGTTTTAAAACTTTACTTACATAGGTCAGCTCAAGACTAGGATATTCCTGGAACCACTTAGCCTAAAAACTTTAGCTATTACACCTGGAAAAGCTTCGGGAATTCGGTTTATATAGTTTTTAGTGTCAATTTCTTTATTTTACATCTTTCACCCTTCGTAGAACAGAGATGCTGTTCGATCAGTTTAATAATGTTGTTCGTAGTTAAATTTATCAGCATTCAATAAGAATTTTAGGTTCATTTCAATTAGATGGAATTCAGCTGGTAAACCAAAGTAGCCTTTTATTTTGTATTTTACCTTCAAACTTTGTCTAACATACATGTACAGGCATGGATGTCAACTGTGGATCATACTTGCTGAAACACACCAAAGTAGCAGTGGAACAGAAAAAACTGTCTGAATCTGATATCGACAAGGCCCTTCATAACCTCTTTTCTGTAAGAATGAGGTTAGGCCTTTTCAATGGACATCCTGAAGGCCAGCCTTTTTTGGAAACATTGGTCCTGACCAAGTCTGCTCCCAAGAGCACCAGATACTAGCTCTTGAAGCTGCCCGTAATGGCATTGTCCTTTTAAAGAACTCTGCAAGATTCCTCCCACTTTCGAAATACAAAACCAAGTCCCTGGCTGTTATTGGCCCCAATGCCAATTCTGGGCAAATGCTTCTCGGAAACTATGCTGGCCCTCCATGCAGATTCGTGACCCCGCTGCAAGCATTGCAGAGTTACATTAAACAGACTGTTTATCACCCCGCTTGTGATACAGTTCAATGCTCTTCAGCTTTAGTTGACAGCGCAGTGGATGTAGCACAAGGTGCGGACCATGTAGTTTTGATGATGGGTCTGGATCAAACTCAGGAGAGGGAAGAGCTTGACCGCACAGACTTGTTGCTACCAGGGAAGCAGCAGGAACTCATCATCGCTGTTGCAAAAGCAGCAAAAAACCCAGTTGTTCTAGTGCTTTTTTCTGGAGGTCCTGTTGATATTTCTTTTGCCAAGAATGATAAAAACATTGGAAGCATTTTGTGGGCTGGTTATCCTGGTGAAGGTGGTGCTGTTGCCCTCGCAGAAATCATTTTTGGTGATCATAATCCAGGTAAAGTTATGATCGATGTTTAAAAGGAAACGCTGTGCCTCTTTATTTGTCAGCAAATGCATGAGTGATGGAATTGGAAAATTCTGCTTTTATTTTCAAACATCTTATGGTACTTTGGCACTTGGAAAGAGTCGGTTTCTTTTTGGGTCAGTAGATTTTTTCCCAAGAAATTCGCTGGTGGAAAGTTTTGTGTTATTTTTCGATATGTTATGGTACTAACAGTGAATACATGATGCGATGTAGGAGGGAGATTACCAATGACCTGGTATCCTCAAGAATTTGTGAAAGTTCCAATGACAGACATGAGGATGCGGCCTGAAACTTCTTCAGGCTATCCTGGCCGTACATACAGATTCTATAAAGGCCAAAGTGTTTTCGAGTTTGGTTATGGCATCAGCTACTCAAAATATTCTTATGAACTAACAGCAGTCTCCCAAAACACACTCTACTTGAATCAGTCGTCAACAATGCATGTAATCAACAACTTCGACTCTGTTCGTTCCACGTTGATTTCTGAGCTGGGCACCGAGTTCTGTGAGCAAAACAAATGCCGCGCAAGAATTGGAGTGAAGAACCACGGAGAGATGGCAGGCAAGCATCCAGTTTTACTATTTGCGAGGCAGGAAAAACATGGAAATGGTAGGGCAAGGAAACAGCTTATCGGATTCCAAAGTGTGATATTAGGTGCCGGGGAAAGAGCTGAAATTGAATTTGAAGTTAGCCCTTGTGAACACCTTAGCAGAGCTAATGAAGATGGCCTGCTGGTGATGGAAGAAGGAAGACATTTCTTGGTTGTAGAAGGTGACGAGTACCCAATCTCCGTTGTAGTTTGATCTGGAGAACAGGTTCTCAAAACTGAAAAGCCAGTATTTACTGATTTGATGGTGTCGGTGCCATGTCAGTGAACCCAAAGAAAGGGGTAAGGTACACAACCCAGAAAAAAAACTATATATTTCATAAATGCCACTCCCTATTTCATAAATTGTCAGTGAATTTTCACTCTTTTCTTGTTTCTACTACATAGTATGAGGGAGTGGTGAAGTCGAATGTCTCCCGGCCAAATCGAAGACCTGGAGTTCCTTCGCTTGAATATCTTCTCAAAGGCCAAAGCTTCCAAGAATTAAATAAATAAATTAGAATGCCTGGAGAATTTATTGTGTATTTGGACACTAATAATATAATTATCATTTAGTTTTTTTTGAAGAAGATAATGGCATAAACTATTATTTTAATGGTCTATTTGTGGGGGAAATGCAGAATTTTTACTTTTCAAAAGCACCCCTACAAAATATTTTAAAAGATTGCACGAGAATAATTCAATCTTAATGTGAAGATTATATTATTTTTATAAGTAAAAATTGTAGAACTTACAAGCATATTTTTTTTTCTTTTTCAAATATATTTTTTTTTGTAATAAATAATTTGACAGGAAAAACTTGATCTTTTAATAATATAAATATTATTAAAAAGAATTATTGGCCTGCTCATCGAGGGTGAGTGTGGTGTCACTTCGGGCTTGTTTGGCATAGCTGTTGTGGTTGAAGTTGAAAAAAACAGTTTCATGAAAAGCGCTTTTACCCGCGTTTCAAAACTGAAATTGAAGTGTTTGGTTAAAACTGTGTTGAGTTTGAGGTTAATAAAAAGCAGTTTCGAGTGTTTGTTTACCATGCTTTTCATATTGATGTCAACTTGTGAAATTACTTCAAAGGACACACACATATTTTTTTTAAAAAATATTGTAGATTTAATTATCATAATAATAAAATATAATTAATAATTCAAGTAAATTATATAATTTTTATTTTTTTTAAAATATGATTTATATTTTTTTTTTAAAAAATTGAATTGGGCCTGACCCAAATAAATGGGTTGGCCCAACCACGTTGGACCAAAAGCCCCAACACTGCCGGACTTGGGCTGGGCCGAGAGCAGCCCGGCCCAAGTGTTAAGACTAAACGCAAAACGTTGCATTTGGTTTTAAGGAAAAAAAAACACAAAACGCATTGTTTTGCCTTTCGTTTCGTTTTGCATTATTCGGCATGTTACTGTGCATTTTCACTGTTCACCAACTGTGACGAGAGGGTCAACGACCGGTACCAACGGGTAGAGAAGGCCGAGGTGGTTGTCCTTGTCATGATGACGTCGAAAATGGAGCTGTGTGGTGGCCGGTAGGAGCTCTAGAAGGTTACAGCACCAGCTGCTGACGCTAGGGCTTGCTGCCTCTGGTGCTGCTGGAGAGAGGAAGAGAGAAGGAGTTGCCTTGGAGGAGAGAGAGGGAGTTGTGGCCGTGGCTGTGGAGGAGAGGGGGCGAGCTGCCGTGACTGCATGTGGAGAGAGAGGGGTAGTGGCTGTGGAGGAGAGAGAGAGAGTTGTGGCCGTGGCTGCATGTGGAGAGAGAGAGGGGCAATGGTTGTGGAGGAGAGAAAGGGAGCTGCGACGACGGTAATGAGAGGAAGCCAACGACGACAGTGAGGAAAGCTGGTTCAGCTCGTGTACGTGATGATTTCACTGTTCTTTTATTTTCAATACACTGAAGTCAGTTTATTTTCATTTCACCTGCGTTCGTTTTGAAAAGCATAAAAGACATGTTTTTCCAACGCGGTCGAAACCGCAGGAATTTAGTGGAACCCACAGAAAAAATCTAGGGTCTTGTTTGGTAATAGTGGGCGTTTAGCTCCGCGTTCAACGCAAACGCAGTGTGAACCACGGAGCCAAACGACCACTTCATCTTCAAACATCACTTCTAAAGTGGTATTGAAAGCATCACTACTCTTTTTTTTTATTGACATCACGTATGTGCAAGATGGAGCGGTGTTTGAATCCCGATGAATTTTTTTCATCCTCTATTTTCTCTCTCTCTTGTTATAATATAAAGGTGTTATTTAATTTCTTATTTTTAATTTATCCTTGTTCTTTTAATTCTTATATATACACACACACACACACATTTTTTTTTTTATTATTTTTAATCATTTTTCTAATTGAATTTTGTTTTCAACTCCATCTCTCACCATTTGATTTTAAAATTTTATATCAATTTAATTATCCTTCTTTTATATATTTTTTTATTTTGGATCCTTTTTGGATTGTATTTTTTTATTTAATTTCATCCGTCGGCATTGTGATGATTTACAATTTGCTATTTTTTTTTTTTTTTGCTTTCTAGGTATTACTCTCGTGCTTATGACAAAAGATATGAGTTTTAAAGGTTAACAAATGTTGATTTTTTTTCAAGTGCTTTCTTTTAGAAAACCTAATTTCATCATTTTATATTTGATTTATTGAAAATTTATTTTCATGATGTTTTTCGATATTATTTATACGATGTTATCTTAATCTTGTGTCCATGGTCACAAGGTTAACTTTGATTGACTCAATTTTTTTCAAATTTTGTTTTGTTTTGTTTTTTTGTTTAACATTTCATAATTTGATAATTGAATTTCATAATTTCATTGTTTCATTTAGTTTGTTTTCAATGATGTTATCTTGATATCATAATCGGATAAATAATTTGGCATGCTAATCTATATGAGTTTGAATTGAAAACTTTTTGCCTTTTTTATATTATTTTATTTATTTTATGAGTTTTATTTATTATGGTTATATTTTTATTAATATTATTTAAATTAATTGAATCTATTAAATATAATTATTTTAATAAAATGTTTTTTAAAAACACTTGTGTTGTGTTAAAGATAGTTTTCACCTAAAAAAACGGCTAGCGCGGCTTAGCGCGGGCCGTATCCAGTTAAAGGCTATTTCCACGTGCTTATTTGCACATGTTCATCGTTTTATGTCTCAGCTTCTGATATCTTGCTGACCTGGGTTTATCTCTATCCACTACGCAGGGAACAAAACACTAGTTAGAGCAGATATAATTTTGTATTTTTGTTTATAGAAATTGTCAAACCGCTACCTGATTTCTTTATTTGACCACTCAATTTCTATAGTGAAAATTATCCAATGTGCTATTTTGGTTTGGGTAAAAAAAAAGAAAGGCTTTATCACTGCCCTAGCTTGTTCCCACTACCTCTCGTCAAAAATAAATATCTCCATTCCCTTTGTTCAGCTCTCCTCCACCGACTTACAGAATGAGACTTCAAAAACTGGTGTCTCGGAATCCTCCTCCTCATCCACACTGCTTCACTCCACTTATATGTTGAGTCAACACAGCCGCCATACTCTTGTGACTCATCTGACCCATCAACAAAGGTGTACCCTTTTTGCCAGACTAAACTACCCATAAGCCAAAGAGTTGAAGATCTTGTCTCTAGACTAACATTAGATGAGAAAATATCCCAACTTGTTGACACAGCCCCAGCAATCCCGCGGCTTGGCATCCCTGCCTATGAATGGTGGTCTGAAGCATTACACGGGGTCGCCGTTCAAACCACGGTGCGCCAAGGCATCCGTTTCAACGGGACCATTCGGTTTGCCACAAGCTTCCCTCAAGTTATCCTGACTGCTGCTTCATTTGATGCTCATCTTTGGTATCGCATTGGTCAAGTAAGTAACTTCATCTGCTAATACTTGTGTTCCTGCATTGGCATTTTTTTCCGATTCAGTTCCTGTAGCTAAAGATATATAGCTCTGTCACTTGGATTTATTGAAAAGAAAAGAAAACGAAGCTCTACTTCCAAGGTAATCGTTATTGATTTGTGAACGGATTCTTGAAGGTGATTGGAAAAGAAGCAAGAGGGATATACAACGCTGGACAAGCTACAGGCATGACATTTTGGGCACCAAACATCAACATTTTTAGAGATCCAAGATGGGGAAGAGGACAGGAGACACCTGGAGAAGATCCTCTGGTCACTGGAAAGTATGCAGTGTCATATGTGAGAGGAGTTCAGGGGGATTCTTTTGAAGGAGGAACCCTTGGTGAGCAACTTCAAGCTTCAGCTTGTTGCAAGCATTTTACTGCTTATGACTTGGATAATTGGAAAGGCATGAACAGGTTCATCTTTGATGCTCAAGTAAGTGATACACAATGATCATGATTGTCTGTTTTTCCTTTCACTGTTCGATGTTTAAAATGAAATTGAAAGATCCCAAATTGGTCCAGCTGCCTGATGTGTTTAAATAGTTTTTAATCAGGAAAAAACAGGCTGCTGACAGATCAAGCTGTTGGGTACTGCATTTTATATATATAATTTTTAATCCATGGCTATGTCATGTGTTTTAAACTTCAACTAAAAATGTAGATGAATAATTCAAGGATAGCAGGCTAAAATGATCATTAGGCGACAGAAAATCTTTGACCATTCAAAAAATGTAGGCTTATCAAAAAAATCCATGGCCAGTCAAGGAGAGAATATTGAAGTTAAAGAAACACAGTATTGTATATTGCTTCAGTTAAAGAAGTTGTTTCTACTTTTGCACAGTAGTTTATTTTCCTTTTTTAAAATTAATCAAATCCATATTTAAAAAATTCTCTGCCGTTTCATTTACATGCCAGCACCTTTTTCTGGGTTTAGGTCACATTGCAGGATTTAGCGGATACGTACCAGCCTCCATTCCAAAGCTGTATACAAGAAGGAAAAGCTAGTGGGATAATGTGTGCTTATAATCGTGTTAATGGGGTCCCAAATTGTGCAGATTACAATCTCTTGTCTAAGAAGGCCAGAGGACAGTGGGGCTTCTACGGGTAATTAGATAAATGTTGAAAAGATGGATTTTTTCTCTTTTTTTTAAAAATAAAGAGATCATCGGTGTTTTTTTCTTGGAAAAATAATCAGGTACATCACATCAGATTGTGATGCAGTCTCCATAATTCACGATGATCAAGGATACGCTAAATCACCAGAAGATGCTGTTGCAGACGTGCTTAAAGCCGGTATAGTGATTCTCTTCTTTTCCATTGTCATGCTAGAGCTTGCAATTGTTTCCAAGTTAAATGAACATGTCAAATATTCAAACACGTCAAGGAACAGATCGCAATTCACAGTAGAATGATACAGGCTTGCATTTGTCAACTACCAAGCAGCCACGAAAGCTAGTTAAGGAACTAGTTTCAACTTTCTAATTTCAAGAGAAAAAACACATGAAGTGCATAAACAATTGTGGTTTACTTGCCTGTCTTCTAATTTCTTTGAAAAACAAAAAACAAAATTCAGGGATGGATGTTAACTGTGGTGATTACTTGAAGAACTACACCAAATCAGCTGTCAAAAAGAAAATATTGCCGGAATCTGAAATAGACAGAGCCCTTCACAACCTTTTCTCTATAAGGATGAGATTAGGACTATTCAATGGCAATCCCACTAAACAACCTTATGGCAACATTGCTCCAAACCAAGTCTGTTCCCGGGAGCATCAGGCTCTAGCCCTACAAGCAGCTCAAGATGGTATAGTCCTGCTAAAGAATTCTGATAGGCTTCTCCCGCTTTCAAAATTGGGAACTAAGTCCCTTGCAGTTATAGGCCCCAATGCTAATAATTCAACGATACTTCTCGGAAACTATTTCGGTCCACCCTGTAAAACTGTTACACCACTGCAAGGATTGCAGAATTATATCAAGAACACTAGGTATCACCCAGGTTGCAGTAGAGTTGCATGCTCTTCAGCTTCAACAAATCAAGCTGTAAAAATCGCAAAAGGGGCAGATCAAGTGATATTGGTTATGGGGACTGGATCAAACTCAAGAGAAGGAGGACCAAGATCGTTTGAACCTGCTGCTCCCAGGGAAGCAGCGGGAGCTGATAACTGCTGTATCAAAAGCTGCAAAAAAACCAGTTGTTCTGGTGCTTTTTTGTGGAGGTCCAGTAGATGTATCTTTCGCTAAATATGATCAGAGCATTGGAAGCATTATATGGGCTGGCTATCCAGGTGAAGCTGGAGGAACTGCACTGGCACAAATTATATTTGGCGACCATAACCCAGGTGAATTGTTAAGTGCTTGTGCAGTTTAATTTGATCCAGTAATGGCATAGGAAAGAAGGGATGAATACTTTACCGCTAAACTATTTTCAATTAAATGGTGTTCCATCTTGTTGCCGTGCAGGAGGGAGATTGCCAATGACTTGGTATCCACAAGATTTCACCAAAGTACCAATGACAGACATGAGAATGCGTCCTCAACCATCTTCAGGCTATCCTGGCCGTACTTACAGGTTCTACAACGGGAAAAAGGTTTTTGAATTCGGCTATGGTCTCAGCTACTCAAACTATTCTTATGAGCTTGCCTCTGATACACAAAACAAGCTCCACTTGAGAGCTTCAAGTAATCAACTAGCTAATAACTCGAATACTACAAGACAAAAGCTAATTTCAGATATAGGTAAAGAACTCTGCGAAAAAAACAAGTTTACAGTTACTGTCGGAGTTAAAAACCATGGAGAGATGGCAGGTAAGCATCCAGTATTGCTTTTTGTGAGGCAAGCAAAAGTTGGAAATGGAAGGCCAATCAAAAAGTTGGTTGGATTCCAAACTGTGAATTTAAATGCAGGGGAGAATGCTGAAATTGAATATGAGCTGAGCCCTTGTGAACACCTTAGCAGTCCTGACGATCGTGGTTTGATGGTGATGGAAGAAGGATCACAGTTCTTGATTGTTGGAGACAAGGAATACCCAATCACTATAATATTCTAGTGGTCGGTAATGATTCTTCAAACACAAGGGATTGCAGTTATGCACTAGACTTTTGTTGGCGCATATTGGCTCCCATTTTTTTATGTATGGAATGGATAATATCACATTGCAACAATCTTTTCGTAAAACACAGTTTATGGTATGACTGTGCCATGGAACATGCTTGGGAATTGGGATACAAAGGCTTTGTCAATGCCCATATAGATGATCTCAGAATATGTTTCTTCAATTCCATATTTTCCCAAATTATGTAGTCTAGGTAAAAAAATAAAAATAAAAAAACCGTGTTTTTATTGTTAAATCTGCCAGGTCGAAGGTGCATGGTAAGGATTTAGGCCGACATTAAACATGGAACCACTGCATGATGGAAACCTGGAGATCGTGATTAGGTTCAATTTAAAGGATTCATCTTCTTATTCAGGCACAATAACAGCCCAGAAAGTTATGCGTTGCGCAGATAAACCTATTTTAAACTGAATATTATCAAACGTCACAGATCCTCAATATCAACAGCATTGCGGGACTTTGTCCCGACAAGTTTAGTTGATCATTGTCCTGTAACTATGACCAAAACATTAGAGCTAATGCAACAGCAAAGTGAACCCCTGGTTGGTGAAAGACACCAAGAACAAACTAGTGAACATTTTCAGTTCGGTTGGGTTTTCACTTGAAAAAACAACCGAACCAGAATTATTTATAAAAAAAATCAACACCAAAACCAATTTAAACCCACAGTTTCAATTCATTTTGGTTCAATTCATATTGTTAAAAAAGGGGCAAAACCAGGAGTGAAAAAAACTACTCTTTAACTTTTATCTCACTGGATTGGATCCAAAAACTAAACTCTCAAAACTGAATTATAACCATACATGACAATATCAATAATTACTAAATTAATATAAATTCTAGTACTTGTACTAAACAAACATGAAGAACAAGACGGCAATAAGATTAGAGTGCATTATAATTTATAATTATAGAAAGAGAAATACATCCAATGGGCATACAAAAGCCAAAACATAGTATACATCAGTCGCAAGTATTGAATTTGCAGGTGACTGTCATAACCAGAATTTTCCCTCGTGAATCTCAAATATTTCAGGACATTCCTTGAGAACCCATCAAGCAGCTCAAAGACAGTAGCCTTTGAACACTGGCATAATCATCTCACTTTAATTTGTTTTCTCAGCAACTTTACAAAACATATTTAAGAGAGAGAAAGCTCGTGAGGGGCTACTTTTGGGTTAGGACATGGAAGAGATGAGAGGCAAAGTGAAAAGGGGGGCTCGTTTAGGTTAGGCTGGGAAGAAAATTGAGGTTTTATACTCATATTTTTTATGCGATGGTTGAACCAATCTAGTTCAGTCCAGTTCCATCAGTTTCAAACTTTTGAAACCAAAACCGAACCAGAAATTTTTTGGGTTTTATAATTTGTTAATTCAGTTTTTTTTCCTAATTCAGTTTTTTCAGTTAATTTTTATTTTATATTCCCAGTTTAATCAGTTTTTCGCTCACTCCCACCACTTATCACTCTTTAGAAGCACATCCAAGACTATATTATTGAATTTTATTATTGGACTTCAACTAGTATTATTTTGTTGAACCTAGGCCATCTATTCATTTCTTATCAACAAACCCACAGAACCAAAAATCCAACAGTTGCCTTTCATAATGTTGAGTCGACGGTTTCATCTCATAGTCATTCATAGCATCCTTACTCATGTCCATCATCATCTGTACCACAGCCTCCATACTCGTGTGATTCATCTGAACCAAAAAAAAAAAAAACACGTACGCTTTTTGCAAAACTACACTGCCTATAAGCCAAAGAGCAGAATAACTTGTCTCTAGGATAACATTACATATATACAGCAAAATAAGTTTTTGAGTATTAAAACTTGCGTGAAAACCAAAATTGACTTGCTTTAAGTTGAATTTTATCATGTACATATTAAATTTTATGTGAATGGTACACATAACTAATTGAATTTTAAAAAAATAGAATGAAGGAAAAATAATTGTAGCATAAAGAAATGCAGCTGATCCTTTATCTCTAGAAATTTAACATGCCGGCATTGTACAGTACACGACTCTTAGATTATTAGAATTGCTCAAGCTTCCTTGTCCTATGAGGATTAGGAGACACATCATGTATATGTACATCACTAATTGAAAAATATCATTATATCGCAACTTTTATTTTCTGCCTTTAAAGAGACATAGGAGCACACAAATAAATTGACAAATAGGACTGAAGTAAAGCTGCAGGGGGAGATGGGTTTTTTTATCCGTAGAGAATTTAATGGCATCAAAATTCAGGTATATTTATGCAAAATACCTAGTGATGAATATAGTGCCTTGCAGAAAAATAATAACTGAAATGGAAAATAGTGATGCTAAATGAGAATTTCCCAGACAATTGGCCTGCCCTTGTATCTCTGTTTCACTGATTCTATAGAAATGACTTGCATGATTAGCAGTGTGAAAAAAGAAAGGCCATAATTTTGAAGAATGCAACAAAAATGTATAGAAGAGGGGTATCCCTGTCAATATCTTATAGACACATGTTGTAAGGTTTATTTGCCAAAAGCCATAACATGAGTAGCAGAAGCAAAATCGACGTGTATGCTATTAGTACATGAGATTCCCTAGCAAGGGAACAGTAGCTGACACTTACAGTATTCCCACCACTTCTGAATGTGGCAAAAACAAACCCAGGGTCATCCCTTGCTTTCCATGTCATTGCAGGGACAGTTATCTCGCGTGTCCCATCGGCGTGTGTGTGGTCACAAAATTCATGTGTATGCGCACTGAAAACGATCCTGCAAACAAGGGCAAAGGCCACAGGTAATCATCTTAAGAAGTTACTGTTTGATGCACTCTGGAAAAATACCAAAATGCATCAAGAATCGACGACACTGGTATATCTGCTTCATCTGTCCTTTAAACTCGAGATGAGCAAGTGAAACACAGTATCAGCCAATAATCTCTTTTCCACTATAAATGCAAATAATATCCATCATCAGCATAAATAAAGATTTGTAAAAATACCTTGGTTTAAGAGCCTGAAATATGTATTGCGTAGCATTTGGAGGGATTGTATGGGATAACTCATAGGGAGCACCAGTAAATCCCCTAAAGGAAACATTAAGGAAACTTTTAGAAGCAGAACTCCCAGTCGTATTAGTTCAAGCAAGCAAATTCACAAGGCAGAATACAAGGAACAAAGAAAGGACTATAAACTCCCATTGGAAGACAGCTAAGCATTGCAAGACTTAAGAAAACATGACTCCATATCTTGGCTATCGCCCAACAATAACACTGGGAGTTCAGCATCACACTTGCACCTCCACATTTAACATGAAGTGATGAGTGCATAAACAGATATTGATTAAATGACATGAAAAAGAGTGCAAAAACACTGTTTGCATGACAGAATCCTATCACTATCAGCAGTGAAAACATACGAAGAATAAAAATCCATTGATATCAACATATGCAAGAATTGCACCCACCTGCTACTCTCTAATGCATTCAAGTTCTGACGCAAGGGCACAGGAGCTTTTCTAACAATATTCCCTTCCTTGCAACCACCACTATCTGCCGCCCGATGCAATGGAAAATGAAGTAAGAGGACAGGACCTAATCCAGATGACACTGAATCCTTTCTCCGCCCAAAACTATCAGATATTTTCGTAAATTCTCCATAATCATCCATTTCTTTCTCCGTATCCATCCACGAATCTATTCTTTCCATCTCTACAGCCTTCTCAACACTAAACCTCAACTTATTGCTGCCACAAAGCAGTGCAACCGCATTAAGGGAAACAAAACTCACATTGTCAATATCAAACCCACCACAACCAGATGAATCTAGCCCCGGAAAACTCCTAGCTATCCAATAAACAGAATTTGAGTCGAGCCCACTACACCCCCCAACATCCATATCACCAAGAACAACATGAAATGGAAGTTCAATAAATGGCCCTAACATTCCATGAAACTGATGCAACACTGATACCCATTTACCCCTTCGTCAATGTCGACCCTCTCGCCGAAACATCCCCCATTACCAGCAGCATGTCAGGCTTTAAAGAATAAAAAGATTTCTGCTTCGCATAGAAAAAAATAGTCATTTTTTTCTTCCAATTAATCATCAAGGTTAAACTTTGAAGAGAGATGAATTGTTATTACCTTGAAAACCTTGGACATGTAATGATCTCTAAAATAGAGGTTAAAAAATGCTAGTGTCGGATCCTAAGAGTAATAAATTGGCGACCAACATGACTTTCAAAACCTCATTGTTGTCGTGTTCCTCCTCAACGACGTCGTTTTCCTGTCGGTTGAGATTTGAGTTGGGTACGATGTTGCAAGAAGGGATTGAAATCCAGTGTTCGTAAAAGAATAGGGAGAGGAATAGTAGGAGGGGTTTCCATGGAAATAAAGGGACCATTATTATTTTGTTGGGAGAGTAACACGGGGAGCTGAAATTTAGGGTTTCCGTTCGATGCCATTGCTGTTAATTTTTTACTGTTTTATTTCATAGTCAACGACTGACTCTATGCAATTGTTAGAGATTGGGATTAGATTCGATTTCTGTGGATATCAGATTTGGTACTCTTCGTTACTGTCAAGTTCGTCAGCTTGAAGCCTTCTTCTTTTAAAATGGGCTATGTGCGGGCTTTATTATCCACGGACGGATTCAAAGCCCTAGACGTTTGATTTTGGGCCCAGACCTGCAACGCTAATATCCAGTCTTCTTCTGAACTGCGTGTGGAAGAAAAGGAGAAGGAAAAAAGGTATAACTTACCTTCATAAATAAATTTAGGTAAGGTATATCCAGTTTTTTTTTATCTCTTTTTTTTATTTTTTTATTTTTTCTTCCCTCTTTTTATTGTTTTTAACTCAAATAACTCTGTTATTTAAACTCATAACTTCATTGTTTCTTAACCTTTTCTCTCTAACTCGAGTTATTTTGTTTCTTATTATGTCTCTCTATTTAAAGGAAAGGGTGAAGGTTGTGATATCCTTTTTGTGGTGTGGTCATTGCCATTGGTTTCTTTGTATTAATCTTCACCCCATTATGATTTTACACTTCGATTGAGATGATTGAGTTGTCTTTTCACATCAAGATTTGCACCATTTAAAAAGGGTCATTGCAAACCCTATAAAAAAAATGGGAAATAAATGAATAATACATAAGGAAATAACAGCAATAACAATAACATGCTGGTAAAAATCTTGATTAAAATGATAACGATGCGTACAATTGAAAACAAATTGTAATTAAGCTTAAGAGTGAAAAGGTATAATAAATTACCATGAAATAAGAAAATGATCTTAAGAATCAATAGAAGGATGAAACAAAAAAAATAGATTTTCTAGTGCAAATTTTGAAAGAAAAAAAATACACTATCAAGTTAACATTCAATATAATCATCGGATTAAACTTGAATTTTATGACGAGTCTTGAAACATTTTAGTCTAGGAAGGCTGCAAAAATAATGATAACATCTTAATAGAATTATAAAGGACTCATTAAGGGTAAATCCATAAAAGATTGCATCTCTCTCTACGTGTATGTTTAATATTGTGGATTAAAATGTTTTTTTTATGTAGAAATGCATGAAAATGATTTATTATTTTACTTTTTAAAAAATTCATGTTTGATATAAACACATGAAAAATGATCTAAAAATACTAAAAAATTAATTTAAAATAAAAAATATTTTCAAAAATATTTTTCAAAACACACCATAATCAAACAAAGCCTATAACCATTGTAAACCCTTATCTAACCGTGCATTTTAAAAGCATCCATATAATCCAAAAACTTTAAAACCCTTACCTGCAATAATTCAATGGCATACACAATATGTCGAAAGAACAAGGTCAAGAAAGTTGAAAAAATAACCCAACTCATTTGTAATAACTACGTGGAATAGAAGTTTCTAAGTTATATATATATATTAAAATGCCTTACAAAACAAAAATAAAAATTGGAATGGAAGTTTCTAAGAGTTATAGGCACAACATCCACGACTGGAACCCAGAATTATACCATATGGATTTTTAAAGAGACATTTCAGCTAGAAGCAATGAAATATGGTGACGAAAGGAAGGGAGGTAAGCAAGAACAAACCAGAAAAAGAAAACCACTGTTCCACCAACATTCCAGTTTGTGACCAGAAAGTCGCCGTACGGCATCGCTATTGACTGACTATAAATAAACATAAATTCGCTTTCCCTTCTGGATATTTGTTATTCAAAGTTTAACGGAGGACGATCATTCTCCACGTCAGATTGACCTTCAAGACAATCGGAAAGTCATCTGGCTTAGCTTGACCTGTTGGAGCTCACCAAACAGAAGCGAAGGAGTTAGTGGATGCATTTCTCAAACTCCCATTTCCAATTTCTTTCAATTACTGCCCGGGTCAACTCGTCCGGGTTAGGCTGAGTGGGTTCAGGGCCTGCTAAACCGGGGCCTCCAATCTCCATCAAGACCCTTTCACTAGTTGTTTATTCGTATTCTCTCGTTGCATGCTAAGGGCATGTACTGTTCACTTTTATTTATTTATTTTTGTATAGAAAATCCCCTCCAGAAATTATTCATGTGTTTTGTATTCACTCGACAAATAAACTCGTACGAAAGAAGAAGAAAAAGGTTAGATTTCTTCATGAGTGCAGAATTTAATCGAAATCCTACTCAACTGGACTCGCTTCTGTTGAGTTGTAAGATGCCTAGATTTTTTAGAAAATAAAAACATCATTTTTTTTCAAAACCACACTCAAAATAAAAATACTAACGGTTTAATCTGTAGATTTGTCGAGAAAACTTTAATTTTTTTATTAGGTGATGTGTTTTTAATTTCGTTTCTTTAAAATACTGTGAAATTATAATTTCTTCTAAAAATAATTCATTCGTTGAATTTTGTGATAGTTTTTCTTTGTTTTTTTAAATATTATTTTTTTATTACTTATTTTTTAATAAATAAGTGGTAACTATCTTATAATTTAATGCAATTTAATGCTATTACATAGCTCGGAGATCATGCCCCCAGGCCCCAACTACCGATTTAAGCCATGAAAGCATGCCCTTATCAATGTTATGTTGCCCCCAACTTTCTTTTTAGTTTAACAAACGCATTGAAGAGAAGGTGGTGTCACGTGTTTATCGTGAATATTGCGTGACTGATTTAGAATATGATTGAAGTTGATTTTAAAAATATTTTTTATTTAAAAATATATTAAAATAATAATTATTTTATTTTTTAAAAAAATATTTTTGATATTAAAATATAAAAACTGATATAAAAAAAATAAAAATTTAAAGTAAAAATAAAATAAAAATCATTTTTTTAAATGCATTTTGAAACAACGGTGTCAAACGACTTGTCATCTTGGAAAAAAAAGTAATGAATGAGGCAGGATATTTAGTAGCGAAATAATGGATATTTTTTTTTCCTTTTCTGGAGTTGGGTTGGGGGTGTTTTCCTATTCAAGATCAATAGCAGCATACTTTATCTTCATTGGTGGACGCCATTCATCAGCCTACTTTCAACTCCGAAAAAAACAATTGTTGGACGCCGTTCATAGTATCTTCATAATGAAAGTTTCTATTTATTAATCAATGTATCCACTTCTTGCTGTGTTGATTTTTTTTTAAAATTAAAAAAAAACATCTTGTACTTGGGTTTTGTTCGAGAGAGTGATAGTAATTGTTTTTCTTTTAAAAATATATTAAAACAATTTTTTCATTTTAAAAATATTTTTGACATCATAATATTAAAATAATTTAAAAATATTAAAAGTAAATGAATTTAATTTTTTATTTAGAAAAAAATTTAAAACACAGTCCGAAACAAACTCTTAGTTGTACGTATTTTTAAATACCAAGCGTATAGAATAATAACCACTCACCCACACACGCACATCATTTTGATCAATCGACGTTAGCTCAAATGTCTTCAGAAAAATCACAAAGGAGGGGTGTAATTGAACAGCTAGCAAGTGACTTTACTGCAATCAATGCAAGTTAAAGAGTCTTGGCATATTGACAGGTTAGTTTCGTGAATTAAACGATTCTAGCACGAGATTATAAGAATAAATATGATCCAAAAACCTACACCGATGCATTCCACTCTTAAGTTCGCAAAACAAAATAAAAAATAGAACTGAGATTCTTTTATTTTTCTTAAACATTATTGTTATACTTGTTAAGTTTCAGCCTTGTAATCTATATCAACGACAAAGATTTGATTGCACAATTTCCTTGGATCGAAGCTTGGATTAAAATGAAAGTGGGGGGTAGATCTAGAAATGTAATTATTCTCTTTGATTTTGAAGATCTAAAAGTATGAAGACTGTTATTTTAATAAATCAATTGTCGACTGGTAGGGGGTCGTGGGTCGACTGGTAGGGGGTCGTCCCAGCTTAACCAAGGTCTCAAGTTCAAGCCTTGGGTATGCAGCTCTTCTAAAACTCGCTTGGGAGAGCTTTGCCACCCTTAAAGGGTCCCTACCCGGCTCGAATCCGGATTAGTCGACAATGGCCGGATTACCGGATGGTTTATACAAAAAAAAAATCAATTGTTAAAAATAAATTAATTAATTAATAAAAAAATAAAAAAAAAATCAATTTGTGTTAACTCCTTAAAAAGAAGAAAGAGTGTTTTGTAAAATCACCTCGAGTTTAAAGATAAAGTAGATTTGTTGCCTACGCTCCACTCCACTTAGAGGTCAGGCAAAAAAACATTACAGACATTTTTTTATTTATTAAAGTCTCTAGATATTAATTTTATTAGTAATTTAAATAATATAAAAAACAACAATAATAAATAAACTAGTAAAAGAGGTAAGTGACTCAAACCGTTTGGATTATCAAAAAATTCAAGAGAGTGAAACTATAAAATAATAATAATATTTTTTTAAAAAAATCCTCGATGAATCAGATGAATTCTAAAACCTTGTGATCTTGGATCTGCGACTGAAATAATTTTATAAAAAAATAATTCAAAAATTAAAACTGAAATAAACGTTAACTTTTGAAACCGGTGATCTTAACCATAAATCAAATGTTAACCCAATAAAAAACAAATCACAAAAAAATAAAGTAAAATCTAAAAAATGAATAAAAAATAAGAAAACATCGTCTTAAAAATAAAATAAAAAATAAGCAAACAAGGGAAACCAGTTGAACCTCCTAAACTTTGTATAATATCCAACATTTACAAATCATAAAATCATGGATTTGAGTTATATAAAAAAAACTTAACTCTCAACCAATTAATTTTGAATAATAAAATTATTGAAAAAATATTAATAGGTAAATTGCAAAAGCAAAACAAATAACAACAAAAAAATTAAAGATAAAATTTAATAGAAAAAACACAAAGATGATAAACTTGTAAAACAAATAATCTCAAACAAAACTAGTAACAGCTGAAAGAATAAGAATTAAATTTGCAAAATTAAAAACTATGGGGTGAAATTAAAAAACATTTATAATCTGATAAATTATTTATAAATTAAAAAATAATATGGGTGAAATCAAGAAAATATTATTGGAGGCTAACTTAATAATAATAAAAAAAATGCAAAAAATAACAAAAAAAGAAGTGAAAAAAGAAGAAACAAACCCAGATAAACTTTTTAAATCTGGTACACCTTATAAAACTTGCAAGTTGTGAAATACTAAAATCGAGCTTAATCAAGAAGTCTTAACACCTATCAGAGTAGTAATTTTAGTGCCCAGGAAAATGAGAAATGACAGATCAAACCTCGTATAAACGTGTCATGATAAAAAACAAAAACACAACCTTCCCCCGACACCTAGTTCCATATATTTTTTTTTCAAAAGCTAATTCGTAATTAAACTATTATAATAAATAGTATCCCTAGCCTTGTTCCCTAATCATCCCGCTTGGGCCATATGTATCCCGGTTCATTTTATTTTGCCATCTCACGGATCATGACAACGCCACGACACCCGCTCGGCTAAAAGTGTAATTTTCAATAAATTCACCACGTAACCATCACGTTGCAGATAGCAACAAAAACCTCAGTGAGAAGCGTTCCTTCCTAAATAAGAACAAAACCCCAGCGCTCCTCCCCCAACACACCAATCAGCCGTGCAACACACTCTCCAATATCATACATGCAATTTCGAAAAAACACACCTCTTAACTCATGACCCCAGCACATGAAATTGTCAAAATGACAGGACTGTGCATTCCCTCTTCTTTCGGCGCACGTGGGTTACCTGTATCGCTCTCCTATTTAAAATCAGCATACCACTAAAGTACCCTTCAAATCTCATTAATTAATAATAATAAAACCCAACGTTTCCATCTTAATACGTGTCACATTCTACGCTTATAAAGCTCACAGAAATAGCCAATCAGACCCATGGATGCCCTTAATCGACGTGGCAATCACCAGGCCCCACTTAGCCACGGAGCCGACGTCCATTATTGGCTCAAGCGCATGATTTATCCGTGTAAGTGCTATGTACGCAAACCAGCCTACCTGCCAAAATTATTAATTGCTCAATACCCTTATTACCCCTGATCCATGAGCCTCAGTCCAAACGTTAATAAATGGAAATAAGGGTGTTATAGTAAATATGATTTCATTGAAAGGATAAAATAATAATAATAATAAAAAAAGAGTATTATGGAATAAATTAACGGTGAACGGAGAAAAAACCGGCCGGTTAGAGGGGTCTCGTTATTTCCTATATAAAGCCATAACCAGACTCTCTCTTTTCTCATATTTTTGCATTCGCTTCTATGCGCTTGCTTTCTCTCTCGATAGCCAACCTTCATCTCTACACTACTTGTTAGATTCCAAAGCAGCTCTTAGTAGGTAAAAAAATAATCTCTCTCAACTTCAGTTGTCCATTTTTAACTTATATTAATTTAATTTATTTTTTAATTAGCTTTTTTTTCTCGAAGTAGTATTTTATCTTTGGAACCAAAGAACAAGAAGGAAATTCAAAATTGATATTGAAATTATAATTAAAATAAAATGTTAAATCGCGCGTTTGACTATGGGATTTATGCGAGAGCTAATAAGGATTGATCCGTGGAGGTTAACAGCGGGAATCGAAGTAGTGATTGATCTGATGCTGTTTTGTGGAGCGATTAGCTCGTTTGGTTATTGAATCCCTAGAAATTGCTTCTAGGGTTAAGTTAAGGATTTGAGTTATTAATGGATTGGTCAAAGAAATTAGGGGTTTTGGATCTGGTTTGATTTGTGATTCCATTTAATCAAAAGGCCGCGACTGAAAGCTGTTCTGTTGTCTCTGTGAGGGAATGGATTGTTTTTTTTTGGTGATGTTTTATAAGATTTGGTTTATAGTCTGGTGTGGGGCTTTGATACTTATTATTATTTTAAAAATTGGTTTTGTGAAATGACATTGCGTAATGTGAATGCCTCCTTGAATGTGATCGTGTCTGCGTGAATTGATTTTTTTTATTTCTTTTTGTGATACGATTATGCAGTATGTGATTTCTTTTAGAGTTGCGTCTGCTCTTAAATAGGATGAATATAATAAATTCTGTACTGTAAAGAGCAAAAGCCCATTGTGATAAGCATGACTTGATTTTCCGTATGTATGTGCATATGTACTTAGATTGGGGGATTTGTTTCCATGAGTATTGGCTACTGTGAATAATTATATAGGTGTGGCTAGCAAGTTTAAAGAAAAATATTGCTAGCTCCCTTTGTACTACCTGCTGTAGGTGCTTTAAGCCTCGCATCTCGTTCTAACTTGGCCATGGAACGTGATTGCTTTCATATGTTTATTTGAAACTTGGATTACGTGTTGAGCCTGCTAGGTTTTCTAGCATTAATTAATCTGAGTTGAAGCAATTGTGCTGGGTGCATATTGATTGGATTAGCATTGCATATGCATATTCTCTACGGGTCTTTACTTTTTACTGGGTAGTTTGTTTTTGATGATGTCAGAATAGAAGGGTTTGAATATGAGTGTCCACCAACCAACATTAGGCATGAGAGAAATACACCTGGACTAGTGATTGTGAGGACCCGATTCTTGACAGGGTACTCCTTTGCACGAGTCCTTTTTTTACCAATGAGTTGTGGGCCTTACTAGTTACCTATTAGGTGTTAGAGATTAATATAAAACCATTCATTTGACTTCACCCAAAAGCTTGCTTAAGGTTTTTGAGTGAGATGATTGTTTAACATGGTATCAGAACTTTAATAACCAAACAATTAAAAGTTCTAATCTCAACACCTCCATTCTCTCTATTGAGGATATGTGTTAGAGAGTAATATAAAATCATTCATTGGGTTAACTTGAAAGCTCAAGTTTTGTCAGTTGAGATGGTTCTTTAATATTAGGAAGATTGTCAATCACACGTGTTCTTTGTAATTTCATGTTTTTTGTGTGGTGTAATAAATTGCTCCTTATTGTTGCTTTCTTTTTTATTTTTTAATTCTTTTTGTGAATCTGATTTGCAGATATCCAATGCTTGTATAACTCTTTTGACCAACTTGTCAAGGGGCTTTTTATGTCTTTAAGGTGGACATTCTTTGATAAGAAAATAAATATTGGAGTAATTAGTTATTATCGTGTAGAAGATTCAGTTTGTATGCATTTACATATGAAATGGGTTCTAGAGGAAGGCCAGTATTTGATCTTAATGAACCCCCAGCTGAGGATGACGAGGAGACCGATCATGTTGTATGCTTGCAGCCACACAAGGCACTTCCTTCTGCAAACCCCCCCCCTTCTGGCTTATTTGTAGCATCAATGGGCTCTGGAGGATTAAAAAATAATCATGCCTTTTCACATGCATCATCTGCATCTGGTTTTCAGCCTTTTGTTCGACCCAAAGTTGCCTATGGCCCTGAAGTGGGTTTTGAACAGAAGATGGACGAGGAACAGAATCCCAAGTTTGCATCACCAGCAAAAAAATTTACTGATGATGATAAGAAAAAAGCACCATCTGTAGTTTCTGGTTCTGCAAACATTAAAGCTGTTGAAAGAGAAGAAGGTGAGTGGTCTGATGCAGAGGGCTCTGCTGATGCATGTGCTGGCAGTGGTATGTGTGATCAGGGCAGAGCTTCTCAAGATCAAGTAAAGTCTGAATTAGAAGGCTGTACTTCTGGTGCAGTTTCCATGAATTGTTTTAGCGGTGTTAAGGTTATTGAAAATGCCAAGGCTGAAAGCAGTGGCTGTGTTTCACCTGGACTGGATCATGGCCAGAATGATCATAAAAGTAACAGTAGTCGAAATTCAAATGGCAATGCAAATGGTGATGTATCAACGGATGGCCAAGAGGAAATTGTCCCAGTCTCAAAACAGTGTGAAGTTAGAGGTATGGAAGCAAGCCATGCACTTAAGTCTTCGAATAATCTGGTAAAGAGGAAGATAGACCAACACAAAGAAGCAATGCTGGGTAAAAAGCGTAATAGACAGACCATGTTGATTAATATAGATGAAGCCAAGCAAGCTGGAAGCATGAAAAGTTCAACACCAAGAAGGCAGTCAGCTGTTACACGTACTCTGAAGGAAGTTTGTACTGTTCCTCCACCTGCTGAACGTGTTGGAGAAAGGCCTAGCCATCCTATAATTAAGGATCAGAAACAGGCTGATCTGCCATGTAATGGTGGTGTGGAGTCTTGTCTGCCCAAATCTGAATGTACTGGCAATGTAAATTCCGTACAAGCAGCTAAGAATAGGAAAGTGAATGGCGATTCTGATTTTTCTGTAGATTCACACCTGCCACCTATCCCAAAACAGAATTCATGGAGGCAGCCTGCCGAGAGTTCATGGAAGCATCCTGCTGATTTAAGGCAGCCAAAAAATTCACAATTCTCTAACAGGAAGCCTACTCTTACCAGCCAAAGTTCCATGGATTCAAAGTCAGGAAACAAGAAATACCTTCCTGTGAAAAGGCCAACTGTAGCCAGTACCCCCTATCAGGACACATCAGTGGAGCGTCTCATACGGGAGGTGACTAATGAAAAGTTTTGGCATCAACCAGGTATTAAACAAAATATATATATGGCTTATGCATTATCTTTGACTGTTTGGTTTCTGGGTGGGAGAGATAGAACATAGGACCTGCATTTTGCATCTGTTTCAAATCTTTAGGAGGGGGTCAGAAGTACAAAATAGTAGAGGACAGATTAGAGATGTATCCAGAAGAGTTTGCAAGTCAGTAACTCATAAAAGCTGGATAAATTAGTCTTGTGTCTGATTTTTTTCCCCTACATTTTCTTACTAGTTTGAAATATTTGGCCATGTTGATTTTGTATCACCTTCCAGTTTCTCTCTCCTTACAATAGGGAATAGTGGATCAGCTAGGTTTTTATTGTGCTCCTCCTTGATAAGTAAAAGCTGGTGTTTGTATTGCTCAGGCCAGGCCCATGCATACCAGAGGAGATTTCATGGCTACATGTTGTTGGCGGGGTCCAACTGTTGGAGAGCCTCTTGGATGGAATAAACTTGTGGTTTATTAAGTTATTGCCATTTAGATTTACAGCCATCATCCTTTTCCTTCCTTTTTGGCAGGGCTGCATATGCATTATTTTCCTTCTTGTTTGCTAATTGCATTGTTTTTCTAAATAGAAGCAAAGAAGTTTGATAGAGATTTGCTTGCCAATTTATGTATTCCTTGTATATATCCACTGAGAAAATACTTGGATTTCGAATCTTTGCATATGTTTTTTCTGTGAGCCGCGTCCAATTTCGTGTGTTTTTTGGTCCCTATATTATTTGAATCTTATTTATTTTTATTACTGTGCAGCAGAGGACTCTGAGCTCCAATGTGTTCCTGGTCACTTTGAGTCTTTGGAAGAATATGTAAAAGTATTTGAGCCTTTGCTTTTTGAGGAATGCCGTGCTCAACTTTACAGCACCTGGGAGGAGTCAGCTGAAACCAATGCACATATTATGGTTCGAATAAAGAGCATTGAAAGGCGGGAAAGAGGTATTGAGTCAAATTATTAGTGTAGTGGTGTATATCTTTCCTGTTTTGTTATCTTATTGAAAAATTCTTGTGACCACAGGATGGTATGATGTCATCGTTCTTCCAGTAAATGAGTGCAAGTGGACATTCAAGGAGGGTGATGTTGCAGTTCTTTCAACTCCAAGGGCTGGAATAGGTTTGTTATGACCATGCCACCTTTACCATGTCGCCGTGTTGAATAGATAGAAATGCATTTTGGTTTTCTGATATGCAAAGATTATTTTTCATCATGTCAAGCAGTAAGATCCAAGAGAAACAACTCCTCATCATCAAATGAAGATGAAGAAGAGCCTGAGATCAATGGACGCGTGGCTGGCACTGTTAGAAGACACATCCCTTTGGATTCTCGTGATCCTCCTGGTGCAATCCTTCACTTTTATGTAGGGGATTCCTATGATCATCACAGGTTATTTCTTAAATCTCATTGTCTTGTGGTATTTATGCTTGCTTTGAATGATTTCAAGTCACCAGAATTCTTTATCTTATTGGACTTTATTCTGTGTTTCATAATTTTAATGCTTGCTTTCTTCTATAATGTTTTCTTCACCAGCAAGGTTGGTGAGGATCATATTTTGAGGAAATTTCAACCCAGAGGCACCTGGTATTTGACTGTCCTTGGATCACTTGCAACCACCCAGCGGGAGTATGTTGCTTTGCATGCATTTTGCCGTCTTAATTTACAGGTAACTGCCATGTTCTCTTTTTGAATACCAAATTTGTCCTTGTTTCATATTCCATACACACACCTCTAAATACAGGAAACTAAAGGTTTTATTTCCATCCTGGTAGATGCAAACTGCAATCCTAAAGCCCAGTCCAGATCACTTCCCAAAATATGAGCAGCAGACCCCAGCCATGCCCGAATGCTTTACTCAGAATTTTGCTGACCATTTGCGTAGGACATTCAATGGACCCCAGCTGGCTGCAATCCAGTGGGCTGCAATGCATACTGCTGCTGGTACAAGTAGTGGGGTAACTAAGAGGCAAGAACCATGGCCCTTTACTCTTGTACAAGGGCCTCCAGGGACAGGTAAGACACACACAGTCTGGGGAATGCTAAATGTCATCCATCTGGTTCAGTATCAGCATTACTATACCTCTTTGCTTAAGAAACTGGCTCCTCAGAGTTATAAGCAAGCCAATGAAAGCAATTCTGACAATATTGCTTTGGGGTCAATTGATGAAGTTCTTCATAACATGGACCAGAATCTCTTCCGTTCCCTCTCAAAACTGTGTCCAAAACCCAGAATGTTAGTCTGTGCTCCTTCTAATGCCGCAACTGATGAACTTCTTTCACGTGTTCTTGATCGTGGATTTATTGATGGTGAAATGAAAGTTTACAGGCCTGATGTGGCCAGAGTTGGGGTTGATACACAATCACGTGCTGCTCAGTCAGTTTCTGTTGAGCGGAGAACTGAGCAGCTTTTAATCAAGAGCCGTGAAGAAATTTCAAAATGGATGCAAGATTTAAGAGGTCAGGAAGCTTATTTCTCTGCACACATCGCTGACCTTCAAAGTAAGCTTAGTGTTGCAGCGGTGGATGGTCGTTCCCAAGGATCTGTTGGTGTTGATCCTGATATTATCATGGCCAGGGACCAAAACCGAGACGCGTTACTTCAGAACCTTGCAGCTGCTGTTGAAAGCAGGGATAAAGTTCTAATTGAGATCTCTCGCCTTCTCATTTTAGAACCCAGGTTTCGGTCTGGTAGCAATTTTAATCTGGAAGAAGCCCGTGCTAGTCTCGAGGCAAGTTTTGCCAATGAGGCTGAGATTGTTTTCACTACTGTCTCAAGCAGTGGTCGCAAGTTGTTCTCTCGGCTCACTCATGGTTTTGATATGGTAGTAATTGATGAGGCAGCTCAAGCCAGTGAAGTAGCTGTTCTTCCTCCACTTGCACTTGGTGCTGCAAGGTGTGTTCTTGTTGGCGATCCTCAGCAGCTTCCTGCAACAGTTATCAGCAAGGCAGCTGGAACCTTGTTATATAGTAGAAGTCTTTTTGAAAGGTTTCAGCAAGCTGGGTGCCCAACAATGCTATTATCTGTACAATATAGGATGCATCCTCAAATACGAGATTTCCCTTCACAGTACTTTTACCAAGGACGTCTCACTGATAGTGAAAGTGTTGCTAATTTACCTGATGAGACATACTACAAGGACCCATTACTTAGACCCTATCTATTCTATGATGTTACTCATGGGCGGGAGTCACACAGAGGTGGATCAGTGTCTTATCAGAACATACATGAAGCACAATTTTGTCTTCAGCTGTACGAGCATCTTCAGAAATCCATAAAATCCTTGGGCATGGGGAGAATCTCGGTTGGCATAATAACTCCATACAAGTTGCAGTTGAAATGCCTCCAGCAAGAGTTTTCAGCTGTTTTAAAGTCTGAAGAAGGGAAAGATATCTATATCAATACCGTTGATGCTTTCCAAGGCCAGGAGCGTGATGTCATTATTATGTCTTGTGTACGGGCCTCAAATCATGGTGTTGGCTTTGTTGCTGATATACGCCGAATGAATGTTGCTCTTACCCGTGCCAGAAGGGCTCTATGGGTATGGTTTCTTTCTTTTGTTTTTTTACCTGCACTCTCTGTCACACTTCTTTTTCTTTTTCCTTGGCATTTTAATATTAATTTTTTAGCTTGTCATTTGTGCCATCACCCACTAACTGTGTCTAACAAGTCACTGAATTTGATTTCTCAACAGGTCATGGGGAATGCCAATTCTCTTGTGCGATCAGATGACTGGGCTGCTTTAATTTCTGATGCTAAAGCAAGAAACTGTTATATGAATATGGAATCCCTCCCCAAAGATTTTTGTGTTTCAAAAGGAACACTTGGGAAAGGTTCTTCCAATGTAAGGGGTATGAGGTCAGGTGGACCAAGACACAGATCGTTTGATGTGCACATGGAATCCAAATCAGGGATGCCATCAGAGGATGATGAGAATTCAGGTGCATCTGTAATTTCCAGGAATGGGAGTTACAGGCCTGTTAAGCCACCAATGGACAGTTCATTAGATGAATTTGATCAATCAGGTGATAAATCAAGAGATGCCTGGCAATATGGTATACAGAGGAAGCAGGGTTCCTCAGCAATCGTAGGAAAGAGGGACTCCTAGAAGTGTTGGTGGTTGTCTGCAAATTCTTTTTGAACCTTGGGGGGTGGCGTTACCATGTGTATATATCCCCTAAATTTGTGATGCTGTTTCCTAGTGCCAGGAAGGCGCTTTCAAACCTTTGCTCTACTCATTTTGAGGCAACACCTGCCAAAACTCACCCAGACCTAGTTCCCAACTAAGGCTGCTTATGCCAGGTACTTCTGCCGAACAGAATGCGAAACAAAAAAGTGGTGCTGCACTAATGGTGAAGGTAAACTGATGAAATAAGTCAAGATGATTGCTTTTGCAGCATCTACAAGGTTTGGGGGTGCTTTTGGGGAGGTTGTGGGAAATCATATACCCTCAACGGATTCAAAGGTGAGAAATAATTGTTAGATGCCATGATAATATAAGGTCCCATTTATCTATCCTCTGGTGATCACTGGGTTCATTGCGTATACTTTTGGATTTGCTTGAATACCAGGAATTGGTTGGTGGCATTGAGATGCCTCTGTTTTGCAATGGAACCCCATGCAAATGGAGAAATTACTTTGGATTTGGGGAGTTGGAGGCTCACAGGCACGCAACTCCTCCCTTGTTGGAGCTCTCGTATTGCCATCCCATATGGACCACCCGGTTCTTTATCGGTATCAGAGCGTCGACAAAAGAGTTAACATTTGGAAGATGCCGTGTATATTAAATTTTTGGCGTGCAAATGCACCAGGACGTCGTCTGAAGATACTGGATGGTTTAACCATAGTGTTCTTTCTTCCTGCTGTTTCTTCTAATTATTCTTTGAAGGGCAAGTAGGAAGTATGCCTGCAACAGATGGGAGATTCGCAAAATTCAGTACAGGAAAAAGAGGAACGTACAGAATTTGTTTAACTAAAAATTTCAATACTAGAGACATTTGTTACTTCTTTCGACTTTGTACACAGTTTTAGTTTTGTAATCGGTATGTATCTTATTGTTAACACAAAAGGAAAGTAGTAAAAAAAAATAAATTATTTTGTTTCTAGCGAGATAAGGTATTTTAGAGAAGATTGTCAAGGGAGTAAGTGATTGTCGTTTTGGTAGATTTTAAAAAAAGTTTTCTGTTTAGAAATATATTAAAATAATATTTTTTTTTTATTTTTTAAAAATTATTTTAACATCAAAATATGTAAAAACAGTAATTTTTTTAAATTTAAAATAAAAAATAAAAATAAAATAAAAAATTTCAATATTTTTTAAAAGTGCTTTTAAAATATAACAATATTTAATTAACACTAAAAGGTTCTGTTTTTCCACGTCTGATTTGTCTAGTTGTTTAGTTAAATAAAACTTTGGTTCTGATATTTATTAAATATAATTAAGTTAATGGCTGATGTTTTGAGATTATATAAACATTCAATCTATTTTTCAGTTAAATTTTATTTTGGTTTTCACATAAAATATCAATATAATTTCTTAATACGTGTAATCTTATATTATAATCTTATTTTTTATTTAATTTTACTCCATTGATTTCTAAACATGCATCTATTTCTATCCTCATTAATTAATAAAAAAAAATAGTTTGATGTATCTATTTCTATCATTAATTAAATAAAAAAAGGTTTGAATAAACAAAGTCATTAGATGTAATTAAATAAATGATATATGTTGCGAGTTTTTATTTTTCTATTTTAATCTTCAAATTATCATTAATTATTTTTATATATTTATAAAGAGAAATAGTTTTTTAATTTATTTCACTTAATATATACAGACTTTTTTATTTTCAAATAGAACGTTCATAAATGATATATGTTGCAGGCATACTTCCTACTTTTTTTATCCAGTGTGAATCAGATAGCTAGTAGATTTTCCAGGCTACAAAAAAAAAAATGCACAAGGAACCGGGCACGTGAGTCTGAAGTCCTACCTGTTTGCTCATCCTTCGTCTACTTATTATGAAATACTCTTTTTCAAACATTAATAACATTCCTTGTACAAAGTCAAATTAAGTAGCCTTCGAATATTTATTTATTTTAAAAAGGTTGTCCTAATTTATACACTGCATCCAAACGATCAGATTTGAAGATGGCGATGGCGATTTAGTTCATTTATTAATTGAAAATAAGATATATGGTTGAGTGTTTTCATATAAATATATATATATAGGCGAAACTTTCAAGAGCATGGTTAGCTGGCTGGTGTCCTTAGCACGTGGCATAATATATATGCCTTATTATTCATCCAAAACAAAAGCCTCTCGGACTTGGCCCACGATAGGTGGAAGGTCCGACCCTTCTGCTTATTTTTATCCCCCGGGTCAAATCATCGTCCATTCCGCACGTTTTTTTTTATATATAAAAAAATTTTATTATCTTAAATTTTTTTTTGATATTATTTTTTTATGTTATGACCTCACTTTCTGGAAATTGCACAAATTTATTTGGAAAATATACTTTAAGACTTTTGTTTGATATACAATTTAAATAGAGTTGAGATCAGATTTATTTATTTTTATTTAAAAATAGTTATTTTTTATTTATTATTGTTTTGATATAATGATATCATAAATATTTTTAAAAATAAATAAATAATATTATCTTAAATTCAGGTGAAGATATTTTTTAAAAACAATCACTATTATAATTTCAAACACTTTTTTTAATATAGTCGGAATAACTGGTTTAAAGGTTATTTTAACTTTTAAAATCAATTTGTTTCTATGTTTTAAGAATATTTTTTGAAGATGCCCATTGAATTAAAAGAAATTGACTGAAAATTATAAAAGGGCAAATATCTCATGACTGCTTAAAATAATGAAGAAAAAAAAAACCTGAAAATTTATTCAAAGTAGCGCGGGAAAATGAAACGATTCGAAAATTTTCAATGATAGACAATGCTATTATTGCTATCAGATCTGGGGTAGCATTTTAATTTTTTAAACCCGCCACTTTTAGTTCAATTTTTTTATGAAACTAAGAAAAGAGCACGAGGTAAAATAAAAGAGAAATAGACAAGCTTCCTCCAAGTTTCACAGGAACACGAGGAGGCTAAAAGTCTTATGAAATTAATACGAGAAAAGACCTTTTACCGTGTTTTATGGAACGTTGGTCAACTTATATGTGAATGAGAAACATGTTTCATGGAAGTTGGAACATTGGCACAACAGTAAATCTAATCAATAGTTCTGTCGGAAATTTGTCTAATTTAGACAAGCTATGTATGAATAAAAAAATATTCTAAAAAACCTTTATTTTTTCTACTCAAATAACCTTTTTTTTACAATTATTTCTTAACTTACGGTGGTTAATCAACTATTGATAATGATATGAATTAATTCTTTAATTTTTTAACTTTCAAAATTCATTGTATTATAATTCAAAGACTATGTTTCATTTGCTTATGGGGTGTGCCGTGCGGCCTGCTCATAAACAAACAGTTATTTTATTTAAAAATACATTTAAATCAAGTTAGAGTTGTTGATATTTTAAAAAATATATTGCAAACATCCTTACTGTATATGTGAAGAGCAATAAAGCACGTATCATTTTTTTATTTGATTTAAACATTGTTAATTTTATCATCATGGTGCATGCTAGAACTTTGATCTTGTACATGTATATTGCAATATTTGAGTATATGTTTAGAATACACACTGATGTTCTTTTATTATATTCTATATTAAAAAGCATGTTTGTTTTACATTTTATTTTGCATGTTTATAAATTTAATATTGCAGGCACTCTGGGCTTAAAGTTAATTTGTGTGGATAACTGACAGATGACCTTTCATTAACCTCTTATGGCTAGATCATAAACCTTTTATATATAACCTAACTATTGCACATACATCCATCATGAACATGTCTAGCCCACTACTCGAGTTCTCACTGATTTTAAAACTACATGGTATATTAGTTTATCCCCAACCTAGATCAAATGATATCATTTTGAAAAGTGATAATATCTTTATAAAATTCAAAATACATAGTAAATAGAAACATCTACGCTTAAATCAATAATACAGCATATAAATTATAACGATTACGTGTTATAGTCAAGTACTTTCTTTTATGTATCATAATATATCGCATCCTTGAAATAAAATATTTAAAAAGAAAATAAATTATATGAATAAATTTCTAGTGAGTCATTCCTGTCCAAACTTTATATATTTTAATAAATATAGAAAACAATATTTTACGTGCATAAAACATCATCTGGGTTTTTAAGAATAACATGGAATTTATTGACAATCAACTTAAAAAATGAAGTAAAACACCAAATTGGTTAGCTAGAGTCACTCGATCCACGTTATCTTTATATTAATATATTGATGTCAATAGTCAAATAACATGTATGGAAGCCTTTTATTACGGTGCTAGACAATGCTTTATTACAATAAATATTATATTCTTTTATAATCTTCAATAAACATTTTGCCTTACAATATTGAGGGAATAAATCTCTAATACTCTCACTTGTACTAGACTTTATAAGCATTGAATTTAAGTAATTGGACCGTTTTTGCCTCTCATATTCATATTTTTTTTTATGAACAGCATGTAATTCCACAAGGATGAGTGATTCATCCATATGCAAAGCTAGATCAAAATCTACTAGTCCCAATTCTCAGTGGAGCGTGCCACTTAAATCTTTGGGTGTAGAGAGACTAAGGGCTTAATAACATCATCTGTTTAAAAATAAAACTCAATTGTCTAAAATTTCTTTGTACGGGTACACCATGATCATGATTGTAAAATCAAATTAATAAAAATCAATTTAGCAATAAGAAAACTTTGATACATAATGTAAGATCATTTTAACATGCCAAGTATATAGTATACAACAAAAAATTATCAAGATACACATCTCCTGTCATGATGGATTAATTGCTGAGACAATTGTTCAGAAATTATTTTATTGTCATAAATATTTTTTTTTTCTTATCTATGTTGGACTTTAGGGTTACTTTCATGCTGATAAAAAAATACATGATGAACCTCTTTTTGCTAGACTAATAATTCTTATATATAACCTAATCTGTGCATCCATCCATCCATCCATCCATCCATCATCCATCATAAATATCCATCACCAGAGTATAATAAACTCTAAGCTATAACCGACACTTAATTTAAAATCTACATGGCATATAAGATATTTTTAAGATATTTTTCTAACATAAAATATGGGAGCAAAAGGTTCGTATTAATAAAAATAAAAATAAAAATAAAAAAGGGCCATAAAAGTTCAAAAAGAAGAGAAAAAGGGACGAAAGTAAGCCTTTACACCAATAGCGAAGTACTTCACAAGGAATCGCAAAGGGTATCCAACTGTTATTCCCGGGAGCATTGGCGGATCCCGTTGGACGCTCTAATACAAAAGGTCAAAATTGCCCTTACGAAATAACCAAAATCTCCATACTGAGTGATACGTGCTCCTCCTGGAAAGGGTCATTTACGACCTATCATTGACGAGACAAAGAGGTGGAGCACGTGTCCAAAACAACATGCATGTACACACGTGAGTTGTAAGAAATAATTGAAGAAGGAAAAAAAAAGAAAGAATTACCAGCTCATAGGCATGCGAAGACGCTTCCTGAAATCCAATATGGTCATGGGAGGAACCCGTGTCGCGTGTGGATCCAAAACCTCTGCAACCACCAATTAGCTACTTTTCAAAATTGATCACAACAACCACTCTCACTCCCTGTATTCATAGAGGAAGATATATACCGGGTTTCTATCGGTTGAAAAACTTAAACCTGAGGAATCGGTCTTATCCCCCCCTTTTTTAGGCTTCCTAGTCGCCGAATCAAACAGGTTTGTTTGTCGCTTCAATTTTTATTTTATTTTCTTGGGAAACCGAGGTTCAGATTTGATTTTTGCCTATAATGATCTACGTGGTTTCGTGGGTCATTTTTTTTTAATTATTTGATTTATCGAAATATAATCCAAATCGTGATTTAGCATAGCTGTATATGCGCCACCGGTGGGGCGTAAAATGAAAAGGAAGGGAAAAAAGAGAAGATCTTCAGGGGGAAAAAAAAGGGGCTTATGTTAAATATCTGTCACAATCGTTTGATCGATCAAGACGTTCATGTATCAGCTCTGTAAACTCAAACTTATGCCTCTTGCGTCCAAGAAAAAAGTAAAAATGAAGAGTAGAATTGGGGTCGTGGAGTGAGTGTTAGTTTTTTGTATGGGCTAACAGTGAGATTTGTCTAATTTTAGCGTCGCTGAAGCTGTGCCGAATACTAAAAGATAGGAATTCTTGTGTTTTCTCTTAACTATAACAATGCAAGTGTCATCCATTGTTACCGGTAGATCACTGTGAGGAAGGAATATGGCCAAAAAAATTTGAACTTTTTGTTAAAATAAGAATATACCAATTCATCATAACAATCATGAGTTTTATATGATGCACTATTGATTTACCCGATCCATTAATTTTGAACCCACTTCAGTTAGGTGCCAAAATTTTGAGTAGAGCACCTTTTCCTTGGCGGGCTACTTGCTTCTCCTAGTCATTAAAGAGGCACCGGGAGTTGGCATCCATTTCAAATAGATGGTTAAATATAATATCAGGGGCAGACTGATTTCTTAACATGATTACAGATCTGTTTCTCTCTAATAAGTTTTGGATTCATTTCTTGGCACCGTTTGAAATAAATGATTGTGACTTCGTGAGCTTTTCCATCCCATTGCTTCCTATCCTGCACTTAGAGGCATTGCTCGTTAAGAACTATGCTTAAATATAATCTTTTACACATGCTCTGATAGTTGTCTAACATCAAGAAATAGGGTTGGGCGATCAAGATAGCATGGAGAAAATATATTGACTCTGTTTATATTGCTGTTTGATACTATCTTTCATGTGGTTCACAGCATATGTAAAGGTGTTGGATCTATGGTTCTGTTGCCTATATTTTACCAAAGCCTGTATAACTCCAGCAACAAAAGATTCAATGTTTTATCGAAACTGCTTTTCTCTTCCCAACAATTCCTTTGAGATCAGAAAAAGATTACTGTAAATAGATTTCATGTAACTTTAACTTTCTTCAATGTAACAAATAATTTCAGCCTGAGTGGAAAAAATAAAATAATTCAAGGTATCTGCAAGCTTTTGTCATATTATCTTATGAAATACTTGTATATGGAATGATGTTTGGTTCTTGAAAAACTCCATGCAATTAAAACGATACAAAATACAGACTACAAGGTATGAGATAGAAACATGGATTACGATGTAATGGTGTAATCTCAAATATTGGCTCACAGGGAAACTTAAAATGAGTGAGGGCGTAAAGAGATCCTCTTCAAATGGCTTTGAGAAGCCTTTGACAACTGAACACCAGCAGGAAAAGGTATATCCATCTCATCTGCTTGTCACATTCGTTACTTCATATGGGAGAAAACTTTCAAGCACATGACTCTTTCAAGTATGCAGGTTAATGAGGTAAGAAGATTGGTGGGGGCGCTGCCTGAGAAGTTGTCTGTTTATTGCTCTGATGCTTCAATTGAAAGACATCTAAGGGCACGGAATTGGAATGTCAAGAAGGCACTGAAAATGCTGAAAGAAACCTTAAAATGGAGAGTAGCATTCAAACCAGAAGAGATTCGCTGGGTACACTGGCATTTCTTCTCATTCTTGATTATCTCTAGTCTCTGCAAGTAAAGATTTGTTTGTGTCCAAGTCTTGGGCAATGAGTGAAATCTTGGCAGGGTTCAATTCAATGGTCTGCTTGAACTTTAATGAGCAATTGAATGAGTCTTGAAGCTTTCCTACATCTTTCATTTCATGCATTTTTTAAGGCACTGGGAAAATGGCCTCCAGTCATGTTTGACAGAATACTAACCTGAGAAAAAATTTACAAAGCTTTTTAAGAAGTTTTAATTCAAAACGTGCCTGTTAGGGGTCCAAGCATATTGAAACTGCAACCATTATTTATTACAAGCAAAATTTAGACATATTTGGCATTGGCTTTGCGTCTGCAAGTCCTGATACAATTAGTAATAATCTCCACTAAGAACTCAGCACTGTGGGTTCTTGGACTGGTCAAGTTTGTTTTAGTTGTGGATTTACTCATGCAATGGTGCTTAAATCTGTTGCTGTTTCTGTTTGTAATGCAGGAAGATATTGCACATGAAGCACATACAGGGAAAATCTACAGATCAAGTTATGTTGACAAGCATGGAAGAACAGTTCTTGTCATGAGACCTAGTTGCCAGGTTTCATCTGACAATTCTCCTGACTTTCTGTCTTGTGATTTGTGAGGCTGGTATTTCTTAGATTTGAATAAAAACTTGGTCCATGTAGATACATCACTAGGACATGCTCTTAATCCAAAGTAAGAAAAAAAATGCCAACTGGTCATTCATGACTGACACCTAATATTATCACATGATTCTTCTCCTCCCTCCCGCAAGATACTTGGTGATTTATAGTTGAAGTCGATCCAGCATGTGAATTTCATAATCTACATCATTGAGAATATCAACCTTACTGCAATCCTTAGTGACAATATTTGGTGTAAAATCAATATGTTTGGCCTGATGCTGAGATCTTTTGCAATTTAATTATGTACAGAAACATCATCTCCCAGGGATCAAATTCAAAAGTAATCTACTACATTTTCATGTTGGTTACCTGTAATAACTTTAAGTTCATTTTGACTGCAGAACTCCAAGTCAATAAAAGGACAAATTAAGTATTTGGTGTATTGCATGGAGAATGCCATTTTAAATTTGCCACCAGACCAGGAGCAGATGGTCTGGCTGATTGATTTCAGTGGTTTCAATTTATCGCATATCTCATTGAAGGTGACACGGGAAACAGCCCATGTTTTACAAGACCATTATCCAGAACGCCTGGGCCTGGCAATTCTGTACAATCCTCCGAAGTTCTTTGAACCATTTTGGATGGTAACTTGTTGCCTGTTTCTGCTATCCTTTTCCATGAGGATTAAAACTCTAATAGTTTAA
Organism: Salix viminalis; assembly: GCA_029228465.1. Lineage (NCBI taxonomy): Eukaryota > Viridiplantae > Streptophyta > Magnoliopsida > Malpighiales > Salicaceae > Salix > Salix viminalis. Next base: position 11,020,861 of record CM055427.1, read on the forward strand.
TCAAAAAATAACTTTATTTTGGCTCTTGCAAAGATAAATTTGTGACTAGATTATATTCTGGATAATCTATTTTTGCTTGTGTATACTGTGTAACGGATTGCTAGAAATTAGATTACAACAACCACCATCACCAAGCCTCAACCCCAAACTAGTTGGGATTGGCTATATGAATCTTTTTGCACCATTCCACATGTGTACACCAAATTGACCTCTATTTTGAGAGATTTTAACCCTCTGATACCACTTCCACACATTAGATTAGGGCTCCCTCTTCCCCACTTTCCCCGTACTACTGCAGCATATTACCTCTCTGAATCAGGGCTTTGGTGTCCTACATTGGTCATGGCCAAACCATCTAGGCTCCTTTTCTCTTTGTTTCACCGATGAGTGGTACATGAGTTCATTTCTAATCTTATTCATTCTTTTGTTACCATACATCCTCCTTAGCATATGGATTCTCTCCATTGCATGTTGTTGCCACAATATCCAATGTTCTCCCATACACCAGGGCTGGCCTCAACCTGTGGTTGTGGCTGCATTTTTTAGTTTCCAATCTTTAATGTCATGAATGTATTTGCAAAATTTGATGCAACACTGTTTTAGTTTTAAGAGTGAATTGTATGGATCAGCGATTAATTTCATTTAATGTCTTGCTTTAGCTTTTGTGATGTTTCTGAGCATTAGCTATTTGGCGTTCCAGTGTGTTTTGTTTTGTTGAGTCACAGTCCTGTTTATGATGCTATTAGATTATTTCTGGTAGTCTTTTCTGATTTCTAGCTCTACACTCCATGTGCTAGTCTGCTACTGATGTCAGGATAATCTTTCATTGCAGGTGGCAAAAGCCTTTTTAGAGCCTAAAACTCACAATAAAGTCAAGTTTGTTTACTCTGATGAAATCAACACCAGGAAAGTAATGGAAGATCTATTTGATATGGACCATCTCGAAGCTGCATTTGGTGGAAAAGATAGTGTAGGTTTTGAAATAAATAAGTATGCGGAGAGGATGAAGGAGGATGACAATAGGATGCCATCTTTCTGGACAAGAGCGAGTTCTCCCTCAGCAGCACCTCAACCGGACCTGGCATCTACTACTTTGGACCCACTTAACTTGAACTCAAATTCTGATGCTTCTGACGATGATAAAACAGAAGGTTCCCTGCCTCATGGAATAGATTCGGATACTGTTTTCACTGATGAAAATACTTTAGTGATTGATGGTGGTAAGAAAGAGTCGGAGTCGGAGTCGGAAGATCCGCATCACTCTGATGTGAAACCGGATGATAAAGCAGATGCTTGAGTTTTGCCCAGGCAGAATGACCCGACAGCGGTTGGTGTAGGGCAGCTGACAGCCTATCATTTTAATCAGACATTACAACATCAAGAGTTTCTGTTAAGTTGTATTGATAACATAATTGAATTTAGCGAATGATTTCGCCTCATTGACTTTCATGATATGCCGGGAACAAGCATCAAATGCACGCTTCCATGTTCCTGTGTGTTTTGATCTTCATCGGTAGGTGCAAAGCTTTTTAGTCTGTTTCTGGAAATCCTGAATTTACTTCTTGACGAATCGTGCCCTCTCTCTCGGACTCTAAAATGGTATCATTCTCTGATGCACGGTTTGTGCAGCTGTGCCGTCTTGAAATTCTTCTCGCCGCTAGGTTTCCTCAAGATGATGTTCCTTTCTATACGTAAAAGGGTCCTAGTGTGTTTGGGAAAGTAATCTAATAGTGTTTGAAAGAAATATTTTTTTTGCTTTAAAAAATTACTAGTATTTTATAAATGATTTTAATGTGTTGGTATTAAAAATAATTTTTAAGAAAATAAAAAGTATTTTAAAAAACAACTGAAATGCTATCCATTTCTTCCCCAAACTTAGATTGTCATTCAACATTGAGCAACTGGAAAGCAAAAGCGACGAGATTACACATCAAGTAAATTAAACATTTTTTTAGCTAGGATTTTAAATAGAGATTTGTCTGGTAAAAAAAGATTTTTTTTTTAAAAAAAAGATGCTATCTAAAGAAAAACTGATATCATTAATATTGTTCCCACAAAGAGAATATTGTTGACTGTAAGTGTTCCAAACATGTCTTCCCTGCTTCTCATCCATACTATACCCAGAGAAAACATTGTAGAATGTAATAGAGTTACAAGATGTCTTTTTTTTTCATTTGATTTTCCTCCCTTCGATTTGATAATCTTGTATTGCGATGATTTGTTTTACTTGCCTAGATACGAGGGTCCTTTCATAGAAAAAAAACTCGACATTTGATTAATGTTCAATTTAGTGAAATTAGATTTGTTTTATTGATTTAAAACAATCGAATTTTAGGGAGTAAATTTTAATATGAGATAAATGTTCACGCCCCTTGTTCTGTTATATCATGGACTAAATTGAATGGGCAAGGAGAGTATTTCTGGCCCCTTTTTTTTTTATGCCCTTTTTACTTTTTAGATCGCTCAACTTTTATTTCCAATTTGATCTTTTTTATATTGAGTTCATTTGAGATTGAAATTGATGATCTGTTTCAATGCCTAGACGCAATGATCTTGAAATATCTTTCTTTTAGAGGCTTATTCTTGAATTTGAGCTTATTTTTTATTGCTATTTTTAGTTATTTTTTAAAATTTCATTCTTTTAAAATTGAGTTGGTTGAGAATTGAGCTGTATTTTTTATTTTACTTTTTTATGGGATAATCCCAGTCTCATAATCCAGGCTGACTAGGTTGTTGGTTTTTTTTTAATTTCACCATTCAACACATAATTAGCTAGAGATCAAGCTTCATAATTTTTTTCTTCATAATTTTTTTTATTTGATTTCTATAAGGGTCATCCTAGTATCATGTTTTAGATCATAGATTTAATAGATTAATCCAAGTTTATTAAAGTTATGTCATTTTCATTCTAATTAATTAAAAATCAAAATTTATAATTTATTTCAATACCTTTTTATCCTTAAACATCTAATACCAGGTTGATTCAATTATCATCATCCCTGTATTTTTTAATATAAAAAATATCATCCAATACACCATATTCTTGATATTTAAAAGATGTTATCAAATATGCATTAAATTTGGTTTCATGATTATTTTTCCAAAAAATGTTAAAAATCCCTATATATATATTACATTTTTAAAAAAGTTCCTCATAAACACAGCATGGCCAAACAGCCACCTAGGCATGTTCTTGAGAACATAATGGATTCTATTTGGATCCCATTAGTAGAAACTTTAATCGAGCTTGATTTTATTTTAATCTACTATATTCGGAAAACTATCCATATCCATTTTATGAGCTCAAAACTTAATCGTTACCGTTGATTTGAATCCAAAGATGTGGATTCTACAATTTGACTCGCCATGTTCCGGGATCCAACTCCATGCCGAGGAACAACAAAACACAGAGGGAGGAAATCACACCCTGCACATTGTAATAGCTAAATGGTACCATAAAAAGAAAAACCGCATTGCACTTCAGTACTTTTACACCATTTAAACATCACCATCAAGAATCCTACATCTTCCTTGGAAGAAACATGGTCATGGACTCAACTGAAACACGCAGACTTGACTTGCCCGCATGAAAATAATAATAATAAATAATATATATATATATATATATAGCAGTAGAAAGCTGTCCGCCCTGCTGATTGGGTACGATGACCATAAATGCGTGTGCCCAAACGTATCACATAACTACCTTTTCTGCGTTTTCTTATTTATGACACCAACAGTTATCATGATATTGATGCAGAGGAAGATGCCCCCCCTCTGAAAAAAGAAAAGGAATGTCGGTACTCATCCAAGGAGGTGGAAACAAAAGAAGAGCCAGTGATTGCAATTCTTAGATCCAGAAGATGATAATGATACCAAGTAATAGAACTTACCGATATGTGAGCATGCTAATGCAGCATTTCATCTAACTTCTGCCTGTATAGAGCTAATCTCTGCAACAACATTTAAAATTGCAAAAACTAGTGAGGCCATATTATGTTAAGTACTTGAAGGAAACATTATTATGAAAGTGAACAGCAGCAAAAGAAAGAAGACAGCATCAGCAATTAGCTGCCATGTCTTCCTTTCTTGGAATGTGACCTAGGTATCGAAATATGCAGCAATGACACTTCTGCTACAGTAAGCACTCATATCGTACCCGCGTAAGATGTGGGACTTGTAAGACATGAGTACTGCGCAACTGTTAGTACATGCAATGGATTCTTAGTATTTTTTTCCCAGTTTCCTTAAAAACATGTTTGTATGATATTTCTCATGCATCTCTGTATCATATCCATACTTCTCAGGTAATGACACCACCAAGTCTGCCTATGCTTTCTCGACCTAGGGGGCTTACCAGCCAATCTGAGAAGCAGGTTCTTAGCTACAAAAGTAAATTACTGAAACAGATTATACTGCAGTTCAATTAATTAAATAATTGATCTGGTGGCCTCGATGGGAACTCAGAAAGGTTACTCTCAGACACAAGCTAGCATGCATGTTTTGGATGGTTGCTTCATTAATTGAACAGGGCAGTTAAAATCTATATGATAGCTTGTTTTCAAGAAAAAAAATTCCATGCTAATTTCAGATAGGTTACAATTGTTGAACTAAATCATCTATCCCATGCTTAAAATCATTCCAAAAAAAAAAATTGAGCCAAAATGAAGGTTTTCAAGTTCAGAAGCTGCAGGGATGACCAGAAGTTGCATACCCTAGTATATGCATACACGCCAGCCTCGGTTGGTCCTGCAGGGCTTCCTCTCCTAATGAATTTCCCCCCTTTGAAATGTAAAGCATTGGTATTCCAGTTGATAATTCTAAGTTGATAACCTGTCAGAACAAAACATGACCAAAATATAGTTAAGATGATGATATAAAAGAAGAGATGATGCAGAGATGCTCAATATAGGGAACACCCCCGTATCAAAGTTAAACAGTTTATCACCTCCTGTGAAGTTAATTTGTCAAGGTACATGATTATGGACCTGAGTGAATTCCCATGGGCCGCAATCATCACATTCTTCCCAGATAGAAGTTGAGGTTCAATCTGCAACACAGTATTCTGCGGTCAGGGGCAAATGAATTGTATACAATTGCTCTAATCTTTAAGTAAACCACCCAATCAATGGCGAGCAAACCATAAGATAATTAGGAATAGCGAGGCATAGTCATGCATACATGATCTTTGAAATAAGCAACTGCTCTTTCAGCACACATTTCCAAACTCTCGCCATTGGGTGGAGGTATGTCATAACTCCTCCGCCACTCATGAACCTTTTCCTTCCCAAACCTATCTGCTGTTTCCTGCTTATTGAGACCCTGCAATTCCCCGTACCTGTAGAGAAGATCACTTCATAATTTGCACATAACATGGGATTGCATGCAAAAGGGTATGATCAGAGAAAAGGAGACAACATCATTACATTCTTTCATTTAGTTGCCAAGCTGTTACAACTGGGATGGATTGCTTTTTAGTGTCTTCACTAAAAATTTGACTCCATTCCCTTGCCTGTTCACTCTCATTGTGTAAAATGATAGGAACCTGCCACAAGTTCGATAGTCAATATGGTAGCTACTAAAGATGAGAAAATAGAACTTTTGAGGGGGGAAATGGGAGTCTTATAAATAGGTCAATTTTAACACAAATAAGTTCCAGACTGGGTATTTATTTGACTGGTAACCAGTGATGCTGGTTTAGCTCAGATTAGTGTAAGATTGACATATTATTCTACCATTACATCAATAGCTTCTGAGATTCGAAAGCCACTACCTAAAATTTGTGTTTTCTAACAGCCAATGGCATGCTTTACCCATCTACCTTTTTGCGACGGTGCTGGGTCATTGCAAGCATAGCAGTCATTTGAGCACGGATCAAGGCTGATGTGTATATCATGTCGACAGGTATGTTGCTGATTCTCTTACCAGCCTCAATTGCCTCCTCCACACCTTTCTTTGTCAATGGCACATCAACACAGCCCTGTGAACAGGTTCTTTTCATTCCACAGTGACTCGCCATGCCTGATCAGGATCAAAGCTGCTTCACCTGAAATAGATTATGATATGGCATTGAGAAGTTTCACAATAAGAAAAAACTCAGCTCCGAAATTTTGATTAGACGCCAGATAATACGGATCAAATTATGTATTTTCATGATATTTTTGCCACTGCATTCAGGATCTTATGATCTATGTAGCCACATCCATACGTAAGGAGACCCTTTCGAGGATAAAATTGGCAACTGATATGAACACCTAAGCTTTGATAAACATGAATTTCAGATAAACAATGAAACAGGCTTACTTGATTTCTTCCGCAACTCATCGGTGCTGTTATTTGGGGGATATGAAACTGGTTGAACCACTGATGTATGAGAAGCTGAGGCTTGAACAACCCCGAATTTCCTCCTACAAGAACTAAAACCTTCTCTGCTTGACAATCCAGTCTCAACCTTGAAACCTTTAAATGTCAGTTTCACCGAAGCATGGCCAAACTCATGACGAAAATCAGAGTTCTGGAGGTGTTGATGGGACTGAGCAGTCCCTATGGGTTGGTGAAACACAGAAGTGGCCATTCTGAAAATTCAAGACCCACAAATAATTATACAAGTGAGTTTCTCCATTCAAGGACCAACATCGACTTCAACACAGTGTGTAGAAAGATACACAAATCAACACATGGTAGCTTTGAAAGGCATTACAGAAATAGCACCTGGTGTATTCTTTTTCAGAAACTAGCAAATTAAATCAACACTGATAGCAAAAGAAAGCAGAATAGAGGCCTAAGAATCGAAGAAGCGCCAAAAAGATTCAAACCACATGCAACCCAAATAAGATCCAACATATAACCAACGTTAAAAGAGAGGAGAATGAAGAAAAGACCACCAACAAAAGTCGCATGTTGCCGCGGCAACCAAAAAATAATAACAATTAAAATATACACATACAGATCTATTTTGGAAGGGCGGCCATGTCGAAGCAAAATATCTCAAATTAAAACCAGTCACTTAGTGACAGAATTAATAGAGAAACACATTATTACAAAGCAAGAACACGGATTATTTTGAAGCAACAAATTACCTTTCAGGAAAACAAGAAGGAGCCCAGAAACCAAAACAGCAAAGGAAAGGAGAAAGGGAGGAGATATATATATATATATATATATATATATAGGTGTAGACTAGAGAGTAATATACGAGAGAGAGAGAGAGAGAGAGAGGAGGAAGCGACCTGGGAGGGGTATTTATATAATTATTAGAGGAAGTAGAGCGAAGAAAACGAGGAGAAGTGCAAAAACAGAGGAGAATTTATTTATTACGAGAAAAGTTGACGGAGAAGATGAAGAAAGAAGAACAGCTTAGTTAGCTACGTGTCCATTTCAATACTGTTTCTGCTTGTATATTTATTATTTCTATATTTTATTTTTAACAGTCGAGTTGACAAAACAAAAACAAGAAAAAATGCTTCTTCGTATTTTTTAGAACAAATCGTCGGGTTGTTGTCTCTCACTCTCTCTTTTTCTTTTTTTTCATTTTTTGTTTTTCCTGGTTGCTCTCTCCCACCTTTTCTCTGTTTGTTTTCTACTGTAGCATTGTCTTTTACAGGCATGCACGACACTTATTCATTTATTTATTTTTAAGTTGGAGTATAATGTCTGGTTTTGATAAATAAAATGAGTGTATTAATTAACAAAAGCTAAGCCGCGATGGATAAACACTGTAGCTCTAAATTTAAAAATATTGTTAATTAAAATAATATAATTTTATTCTTCATATACAAAAAATCTTAAAAATTAATTATTGAGAATTTTAAAGTTTTTTTTATAAGGTGTATTATCAAGTAATATATTTTATTAAAAAAAAACACAATAAAACAACTAAAACGCTCTTCAAATAAAAGTTCTAAAACTAGCTTCAGTAATCAATATGGTACTTTGAGAGTGGTTGTTAGATGAAGAATATAGCCTTCTACCGTGTTCTTGGAAGAGCTACCGTGTCATTTTTTTTAGCTGCTTGCATTGGTGCTGACATGTTGATTTATCACTCACTGGTGTCTCTTTGTTTTGTTTTTTTTTCTCTCTCCTTCTCTAGATTGTTATTTTGATTTTGATTTTTTTTTCTTGTCCATACCATGAAAGTTTGATTTGTTATTAATTTCATCATTTTATCCAAAACAATGATATATTTTTTTATTCTTCTTTCACACTTTGAGTAAAAGATAAAACTTATTTTGTATAACAATTTTTATCCTCGTTCTTTTATATATATTTTTTTGTAATTTTGCTAAAAGGATTTTTCTTTTCAATTTAACTAATCATTATAGTATAAAATATATTTTTATTACGATTTTGATTCTTATTCTTGTGGTTTCTATTTTTAATTTTTTTATATATTTTTTTTAATTTTATATTTCAAATATTTGATTGATCGAAAATTGAACTTCATGTTTTTTTTCTAAATGGGATGCTTAAAGTCTTATGGTTTCAGGGTCACAAATTAAATAGTTAATGTGAGTTTTTATTTTTTATATTAAGTTATTTCAATCTTATGACATGGGCCACAAATTTGATAGGGTAATTTGGACGAGTTTTACCTTGATTACTAGAATTACATGCTTGTTATGCTAACTTAGGCTGAATAGAACTGAATTTTTTAGGTCATTTGTTTTTTTTTACCATACTTCATCGTTCCATGTGTAATGAGTTGAAAATTAAACTTTATCGTTGATTCCTTTTTTTTTAACAATCACATGTTATAATGATCATTTAAAAAATGGCTTAATATGATATCATTGTTTATTTTCTATTATTTAATTAAAATATAATCAATATATTTAAATCTATTTAGGTCATGACTATAGTTACAAGTATTTATATTTAAAAAAAAACATGCTTGTTGAGCATAACATTATTTTTTTTTATATGTTAGCAAATATACTAAAAACAAATCTAGTATATTGATACTCATTTATATTTACCATAGTTATGACATTCCATTTGATCTAAATAAAAAATAAGGTTATGAGTTTAATGAGTTAATTTACATAAGCAAACCAGTTTAATTTTGATTAACAAGATGACAACATATTAAATAAAAAAAAATGTTTTAAATAAGATTATTTTATGTAAAAAAAATTTTTAATTTTTTTTCACCATGTCTAACTTCAGTTATTTGGATCATGGGTAAAGTCATCATGCCACACAGGTTGACTTTCCAAGCAATTAAATAACTAACCTCGCCGTAGCCATGCTAGTAACGGATCACTAGGTTAACCCGTCAGTTTAGGTTTGATAATTATAATATTATGATATTTAGAAGAAAATATCTAGAACTAGAAATTTTTCCTATGGTGGAATTAATATCTATTTGGCAGTATGATTGAAGTTGTTTTTAAAAATATTTTTTTATTTAAAAATATATCAAAATCATTTTTGACATCAATACATGAAAATAATCTAAAAACACTATTTTTTTAAATTTAAAATAAAAAAAATATTTTTTTTTTAAAAAAATTTGGAACGCATTTCCAAACAGCCCATGAAGATAGATTTGCTATCATAAGAAAATTTTCCCCCATAATTGAATTAAATCTCGAGACATTTAAATTTAACGTTAATATTATAGAATTACATGGTAAAAAAAAACTCCTGGCGTCTAAATTTAGATTTTTTCTATGATCTCAAAATAATAAAAATCAGGATCAATATCTACTTAATATATAACTATCATGCGTTAGATAAATTTATCACAGCAGGTTCATACTGTTGATTTAAATCATATTATAAAATAATTGTAAATTTGATCTAGCAATTTATAAGAAGGACTGTAGCTTTCTAGGATAGATATTAACATTTTTATATAGGGAGAGAATTTCATTTTAAAAAAAAACGATTCGATCTCTAGTTTCTCACTCACTCTCTTTTAGAGGCAGACATTTATGAACAGGGTAAAGAATATATTTGAGCCAGGCAATGCTTTCACATGGATTGTTGGATAAAAAATAGTACTAGATAGCACTAATATTATTTTTTCAAACATACAAGGAGGTTGATCTTGTTACCTCATGGGTTCATAGACAATTTAAATGGTCAATAAAAACATAATTTGATTCACAAAAATTTAAGACAATATTAAAAAAAAATAAAAGTGAAACAATAATATATTGAATAAATTTAGGTCAATCTCAATTAACCTGTTAAATTTATTACCTGAATCACGAGACCATGATAATCTCATGTAAAATTATATATGAAACTCATTTCCCAATTAACCCAATATTGGAGAATGAAATTCAAAAATAATAATTAAAGTATAACAAAAAGTTTTACTTGAGTCAACCTCACAAACTCGTAATCTAAGTTATAATAACTGGATAATTTTATATAAAATAAACAAAAAAATAGCTCAAGTCAACATAGGTTAACTTACTCAACTCGTGACCAAGATCAAGAGTGTGCAATAACCCTGTAGAAAACAAACCAAAAAAGGTTATGAAACCTCATTCTCAATAGCCTTGTCATTGAAGATTGAAATTAAAAAAAAAGTTGATCTAAAAGCACAACACGATAAAATTACTTGGGTCTTCCTGGACTAACTCGCAAAACATGTGATATAAGTTATAAGATCGAGATAACCTTATAAAAAACTAAAATAAAATCGCGAAGCCTAATTAATTATAAACCCAATGTTAACTGATAAAATTAAATAAATACCAATTAAAAAAAAAAACTCAAGACAATTGGGTTAACTTACCAAATTTGTGACTCGACTTATGAGATCAAACTAACCTCTTATAAAGTAAACTAAAATAAATCACGAAACCTAATTTTCAATAAATTAAATATTAAAAAATTAAATTAAAAAAATAACAATTAATAAAACAAGAAAAATAACTCGAGTCAACTAAGTAAACTCATTAAACTCATGACATGAGTTACAAGATTGAAATAACAATATATAAAGCCAATCATTAAAAAATCCAATGACCGTAAGAATTGAAAAAAAAAGAAAAAAAAAGTAATAATGACAACTTGCACAAAAAAGTTAAACCAGGTAAGTCCATAAAACATGTGAGTTAAATCATACTATTGGTACAAACTAACAAGAGGCAAAATAAGAAAAAAACTATAAATACTAATTTTCAAACCAAATAAATATTGAAGGATAAAATTGAAAGATGTTCACTCTTTTTTTTTAAAAAAAAACTAAACTAAACAATTATTTAAGCTTCAAATTATACCATCAAATCTTTAATTATTTCAAACTAATAAAATAAAATTATATTTTGTCAAATCAAATATTAACTATGTGACAAAATATTTTCTCAACCACCAACCCAACTCAATCTTTGATCATAGACAAAATAAATAAATAAACCACCAATACCAATACCAATGTTAAATCAACACAAAAATAAAGAATGATTATTTTCTATTAAAAATCGTACGAATCCAAATTATATTCCTCTCGCAAGCTAGGATTTCATAATTGATGGCTCTTATTATTATTATTATTATTAGAAGAAGAAGAAGAAAGAATCATTTAAATCAAATGTGGTGAATCACGTGTTTGAATTTGAAAATTCATTCCTCCCTTCGTGGTTTTTGTCGTTTTTTTGCTGAGAAATTGAGTTTCAGATGTTAAATTAAACCCGAAGCAATAGGACTGTCTTTTACTTCACCTTCTAATAAATTATTATTAATAATAATATTAAATATACACAAATTATTTTAAGTTTTGAAAGTACGGGTAAAGTTGTTTTTTAAAGTGTTTTTATTATTAATAAAATCATCAAAATAATTTTTTTAAAAATTATTTTTAATATTAAAACATGAAAATAATCTAAAAACATATTTTTTTTAAATTTAAAATAAAAATAAAAATTATTTTTTTTTTTTTTTTTCCAAAACAATTACCAAACACATTCTCAAACAACACAATTGAGATGAGCCGCCAACCATGTGGCATAGTCATGAATACCTGCAATTCCATTACTGGGTAGGTAAGCAAATTTCTTTGAAGTTCAAACAAGTCTCGGCGAGGCTTCAAGGACCGGTGCCTCCTAACTTGTCACCCGCAAAATAAATTATACCTACCACCACCACCACCAAACCGAGCTGCCCCTTCAAGTCCCCACAACCATTACCGCCACCTAACACGACCGCGTCCCTTGCGGGGTTTGATAGAACACGTGCTCAAGGCATGATCGTGCACACACATGAAATGATGAAATTCACACCTCCTTACGGGAAATGAGGTGTTAGACTGGGAAATTTTCCAAGCAGAGGCCAGTCAGCAATCAGGCTCGACCTAGGGTCGGGATTGTGGGTTGGTAGGTTTGCACTTTGCAAATGATTTATTCCAGATGATTTTGTTTTTGGTGTTTTTTGTTTAAAATTAACATCACTTTTAAAAAATATTTAAAATTAGATCTAATCTAGTCAAGTCACCTGTAAAATCGTTCGGGTTTGATTAAGTCAATTTTTTAATTGTAGATGAAAATAATTAGTGGAGTTCAAATTAAAAGTCAATTGTATTCTATATTAAGTTAGATGTATAGTTTTGTTTTCCACGTCTACTTAATCAATGGTATTTTCTTTTTAAAAAGTCAAAAGTACATGGAAGGTCAATCATTGTCTTGGTGCTTTGAAAGAATATGCCAATGCATTATTCCTCATCTCCTAGAGGGAGGCGTACGAAAGTGGACTGTAAGCATGGAGTTTAGGGTATTCCAGGTAGTTTCCTCGTGTTTTTCATCCGACCTTCTTTCTCCGATCACCGGGGCAAATTCCGTTGATAAAAAGGTGATTTTCTGGGCTGAGAAAAAGGGAAAGAAGAAGGGAGTAAATTATCAACGCATTAAAAAGATAGAAGTTCTGGTTCTTATAGATTTTGCTGGACACAGATCCTGTTGATCCATGGCAACCTTAGTGGTCACTGGTAACCAAAAGATGCCATCCCGCAATCTAACGTTTAAGAATACGACGTCACATAAAGGCACGACCGGTGGATTTGACAGGACAGAACTAAACTCATTCATAAGAGGTTAGAGCAATGAAAAAACTCAGGACCAGGCTAACTATAGATTCAAGATGAACCGAATCAGACCCAGTCAGTTTGCGATCATAAACTGGATTACAGCAAAGCTAAACATACGCAGAACGTCCTTCTATGGTCGGGAATCAAAAAGATTCGGGACAGGTTTCTAAATGCTTTGAGGTTTATCGGATTGCAGTCAAGAATTATCGACCATTGGATATAAAATTTATTGTATTACAGGTGAAGTGCCGGGCCAGTCATCAAAATCCTTTTGTTTTATTGTATGGAAACAGATTCTGAATTTCTTCTCTATCCTCCTCAAATACTCTCCTATCAGGCTATCAAGTTACCCAATGACTTCCTGCTTGTCCAATGATACGAGACGTGGTGCCTGAGAGGGGTTAGGATTTTGGGACTGGTTTTCTGGATTTGATATCCTCTGCTTATTTACCGCTTTGCCCAGCTGAAGGAAGAGAGTGATGTCTGTTGTTGCTAATTTTGTGGGCATGGAGTTCGAGTATCTTCAACCTTTTTTTTTCCTTTCCGATTCTTGTGCGGGGAAAATCCAAACATCGAAGTCATTTGCTGAATGAAAAAAATTCGAAAGATTTGTTAGCAGTGTTTAGGGATCTGATTGGTTTCAGCACACGCTTCACCATTTGCAAAAAGGAGTGCAGTTCAAAGGCCCAAATACCATTTTCTTGCCACGTTTATTGTTTTCACCCGATCAAGGAGGTGGAATTCCATAAACAAGTAGCCGTCGAATTAACCATCACAGCCCAGTATTTGCCCTTTATCTTAGTATGGTAGTGCTGAACATTCTATTATAATTCTGGAGAATTAATTCAGATTGACAAGAGAGTTGCCAGGCTTCAGCATCACAGGGAAAACACTGATAATAATTATGGAGTAAATTCAGATTGAAGCCACGGGTGGAATTCTTTCATGCTATCTGGTCCTAAACTTTGCCTTTCCGATATCAGAGGAGCAGGACTGCTACTAGAACCTCTGTGGTGCATGACTGTGTTAGCCGTGGAAAACAGGAAAACCACCTAGAAGTTAGTTTCTACAACTCTCAATTAGTTAGCAAATTCAGAAGCGATAAGATTTCAGGCCACCGTCCGGAGATAACGTTAAACTAAACTTTGCAGGGGCCGCGGCTCGCGCAGCCCCCTCGACCACAAATTTTGACGTAGGATCTCCCTCTTGGGGAGACCTTAAAGCCAGCACCCATCCTCAGTGCAATGGACGTCACTGACCTAGGCCATGAACCTTATTGATCGTCCATAGACCCCGTCCAGGTAAGTATGTATCAATGTGATTCGAGCTTCATATTAATACCCAAAGGCCTTGTTTCCATGCTGTATGTTCTCGATGTGGGATATTTAAATTAGATCTCGTAACCAAGCGCCATTGCAATTTGTATCCCCTATGCACATATTTTCTCTAGTCCATCGAGTTTATACCCCAATTAGGAAGTTTGTATCCAAAGTTGGAGCAAAAGTTTATTGATTACATGCCAGAGAATGAAAATCTTGAACCCCTGATGGTTTGAAATCATTTTCCGGAGCTCAACATCGAGTCGCTTGACCAATGCATCATTGCCCAATCTTGTCACAATTTGTTAATGATCTGACTTGGGATGTTGGAAAAGAATTGCAAGGAAGCAAAAAGACAAGAACAATGGCCTATTAGAATTCACTAAGAAGAAGAAAATACTCTTCACTTTGAAGAAAAAATCAACAGCCCAATTTTACTGGCACAGCGAAGCAGAAAAATTACATTACACAAACCCTGGGTGTCTCGTTGATAAATTCATGTGCAAAGACGTCTTTTTTCTGGATAATATGACAGAAAACTGAGTGGCAATAGAATCTACATTTAGTCGAGGAAATACCAACTCATATTTGACTACTGAGGATAGATTTACAGCAGATGACATTGTCATAAAACTCATGCAGAGAAACAGGAGAGTGCCAACCTTATTTTGCCTATTTTTGTCACAGTAATGCAATTGCATAGCCAAGGATCGGAGGGATGATGGAAAATCCATAAAAAGCACAACAGAGATTGTAACTCGTGTCCTTGCTAAAGTGGGCACTAAGTTGCCTACAGCCCGTGGAATGCCAGAATGGTCCAGCATAATCAAGCTCCACCATGGATGTGGAAATCTTCACGGGTATTAGTTTAGTTCTTTTTTGGGCGAGAACGAATACAGCCGAGTGAATAATATTTCTCGAAGATTATAATGAGAAACGAGCGGATGATAAGTGCTGAAAAGCACGGATCTCTCCAAATGCATCGTGAGGCTATGATCATTTAACGAAGAAGATGGGCAGAATACTAACTCAGTTATTCAAAACGTGATTTGCATACAGTACTTGGAAATCCCAACAGAGTCCATTAACAAGGATAAATTAATAGCCCTCTAAAACACCGAGAAGCAAAACAATACGGGTAACAAATTTAATAGATATTAATAAAGTAATAAACCACGCAAATATCAGTCAACTAGACACATCTGTGGAACTCAAAGTGAATCTCTAATTATCATCTTCCTGGTATGACCTGAGAAGCTCAGTGCAGCCAGACATGGGTTGTGCAGCCATGAAACCCATAGAATTGGCATAGCGAGTAGTCGACACAAGTCCATTGTAGCTGGTCAAGATAACACGGGCACGATCACGGCCGGAAGATGGTGAGCTGCAGTCCTTGCGGGGGCTGCTGACTAGCATGGCATCACAGACTTGATCCCTATGGTCCTCATCAACAGTGATGGTGTATGTTCCAGTTGAGCCTGTTGTGCCTTCCTTGCTATAGACAAGATCTTGTGTCTTCCTGTCCCTGCATTCCAGTTTAACCCTGGCACCTACAAGGAACAGAAAAGCGCAGCATCATATAAAGATCTTAAGTCATTCAACACAATTCTGACAATGCAGCCTTTATAAACAGTGTGCAAGATACACGAATGAATGGATAGCTAAAGATTTCCAAATTGTTTGGTGATTATGCCACAACCACTAAACAAGAAGCAAACATTCTTGAAGATGAACCTTTTTTTTTATGTCATGTCAATCACAGTTGATAGGTTTTGTGATCTCTACCATATAAAATCATTAACCAAACAGCTAAAACCCGACCACACTTCCTTGACAAGTAGAATACACTGGTTCTGGGCGAACATTTCAGCCAGCAAATGTTCAAGTTTTGTTTTGTTTTAAACAGATCTAATATGAACAGCAGCCAAACACTAACCAGCAAGTAAATCTAAACATTTCTGACACAAAGGGTCTGTTTCCTAACGAAAGAGGATAAACCAACTACAAAAACAACCATCTTTTTTAAACTGAGTAAGATCTCCAAATCCACAACTGAACTGAAGTGAAACGAGAGACCGCAGTCATACCTGCAATGTAAGTGGTCTTGGAGGTTTCAAAACCAGCAAGGCAAGTGTCACAGTACACGCGTCCTTGAACCGCATAAGGGTTTCTTCCAGGGCGAGCACTTACAAGGGCCGGTAGCACACAGAGAGCAAGCAGCAGAAATACTCGAGCCATTTTGTTAGAGATAGAGAGAGAGAGAGATGTTGAGATCGGAAAGCAAGTGCGTTGAGTAGAGAAGATAAAAGCGCTTTAAAAAAACCAAAAAAGAGAGATGGAGATGGGAAACAGGTGAAGCAAAAGGAAAAGAGTGTAATTCCGAATGCAAATGCGGTGATCACGCGTTGAGAAATGTTCGGGTGCACCAACGCGATCTTCAGTAAAGTGTTTTATGGCATTTTCGTCATTTTAACAGGCTGCTTTGTCTCTCGTGGCGTTTTCCCATTGGATAGATAACTGAAATGCACAGGGAAAGTGGTGCAGTGATTAAAGTATAGCTGGAAGTGTCGGTCGGAGCTCACATGGGAGAGAGAGTGTAGGTTGTCCAAGGAGGGAGGTGGAGGGTGGATCACTAACTGTATCCCGGCCCATCATACATTCACATGTGAGTTTTGGCCCACTTTAATTATGGGCTCTGTCCGCTGAGCTCCCTTTTTCCTTATTTAAAATCTTATCTACACGGTTCCTAACCTAACCCTTCCCCTCCTTTCCTTTATTCAAAAAGAAAAACACAAAATTGTATCGCTAATTTTTCCCGACCAGCACCTCCACTCATTCGGTTTCAAACGCTTGACGGCGGTTCTCTCGCTTCTGATCTCGTGCCATTTGCTCTTAGTGCTAGTCGAATTGTGTCCAGAAACAGCAGGCTCAGAAACTGGGTCCAATCTGCATTGGGCTGGTTGGGCTGATGCATGTGTGGGTGCAGGTTTGGGCCGACAACTTTGCACATGGGCCCGTAACTGCTTCCACAAGTAAATGACAAACAAGATAAAGAGTTTGGGATAAAATACAAGGGACGTGATCGGGTTATATATAGCTGAGCGAGAAATTCCTTTTTTCTTTCTTTCTGGCGGCAGCGTAACGTACGCCACTGTATATTTGGATCTTGTGGTTGAATCATATATGGCAGTATCTGCGTTTTTCTCTGATCGTGGAGTTGACAAAAGCTGTAAATTTCTGCTGTAAATTTTCATCTGCGTACGATTACAAGCCAAACAGGCCTGTCCCTTCTTAGCAGGAGCTATCCAAACTACGCTGCAAGTCAAGGCTGGCAGCTGCGGCAGTATCGATCGGTGCTGGTCAACAGATCACTCCACAGAAGGCACTGGTCAATGTCTTCTATTGGAGCAAATTAACTTGGTGCATCATTTTTCAGCCATGATTCTACTATTCTGCTAGTACTACAGTTCCTCTTGATTCTGCACTCAATTTTTCAGCCGTTGATTGGGTAGTTAAAAAGATAGTTATCAGTTGGTAAGGCCTATAAAAAAACAAATGCATGATGCTTCAACAAGTCAGAACAGTTGTGCTTGAAGCATAAATACTTTTCGCAGGAGTTAATAGAGTGGAGCATCTCCTTGGAGCAATAAATGATTTGCTAATATCAACATCAAAGTGATGGATTATCTGCCCCACTAGGGTTACATGATGCACACTCACGCAGTGAAGAGATCTCAAAATCCTTTCTTCTATCATGTGCTTCTCTCTGCTTTGTGATGCAAACCGAAGTTAAAGAAATCAACAAACAAAAAACACATCTTTGATGAGCAAAAGTGGCTTCCCAAATTCATGAGTTTATTCTCTTTAAAATAATAATATTGAAGTATGTCTTTTTAGAAAGTTTACAAAGTATATAATAGGCTAGAAACTCTACCTCGGTTAGAAAACAATATTACAAAAAAGAGGAAACAAGAAATCTAGAAACAACAAAAATTGCCTCAACCGGAACTCCAGGACGAGATTTTTGATGGTTCATGTAATGATGTAATGGAAATTATAGGAAAAACAACTCGAAGAAAGTCTTCAAAAAATATTTGAGCGCGATCCATCGGTCAGATAAAAAGTTATGACTCTTTTAAGTCGTCATTGTGGTCTATACATGCATATGCTAGGCTATTTATTTAATTTATTTGGAATAAATTTTTATATAGCTGTGATAAACTCACACCTAATTATTTAAAATCACATGTTATCGTAAGTTTCACCATTTCAAATCTCCCCAAATCGTTGAAGAGAACTCGTTCTCGAGTTTTGTTCCACCTTTAAATAAGAAATCAAGTGATGGATATTAAGGACATCACAAGTCCTTAAATGATGAGGAAGGTGAATTTACGAAGGTGAATTATGTAATCATTATCATTTATCTTCTACAACTCTTCATAGAAATCTATTTTTCTCTCTTTAAAATGGTTATTTTAGCCATTTGACTGCTTTAGTAACGGTGAAAAAACTACAAGCACCTAGACACTAGTTTAATTTTCTCTTGTTTTAAAAGTAATTGAGTGACTTAATGTGCTAAAACAATAGGAGAAGTCCAATTTATCTTCGACTCGTTTAATAATACCAAATGAACCTAATGAAAATATTATTTTGGCCCTTAATTTCACTTTGCTGGCTATTACCGTGGAGGATAAAAATGTTATTTTACTATATATAGTAAATCACATTAAAATAATTCTCAATTCACAAGAAAGCACTGCTTTTCTTTTTTGAATATTAATATCTAACAGCGTGTATCCCTCTTACAAATATCCTTAGCTTTTGTCCAAGACAGTGTTTAATTGGCGGCTATCATTAATCATTACGTCACAAAACTGGTTATAGCATATGTTTCTCCTTAGTTTCAACCACATCAATATATCACGCTTCTCCATAATATACTCATCGTTAATTATAATTATGATTATTGTAGAAATATCAGATGCCTCAGCTGGTGGGCGCCCTACAAATGCTTTGTTAATGGAGATATTTTGCTTGTGATAGTGGGTCATCCGCCCTTTAGTGGTCATTGTTAGCAGAAGCAACTCAACGAACAGATATTTATATATATGACCACTTGCAGAAATACGTTGTTCTAAAGCAAAACTTTACGAATGAAAACAGCAATTTCATGGCAATAGAGCTAAGATATTGTACCCCACTCGTTAAACGATCCCTCGCAAGAAAACTCACAAGTCTTGGGGTGATTTTTGCACCCTCGCAATCACTATCGTTTTTGAAAACCCCTACTTAAGCAACCTTTTACCCGTAATTTACAGCAGTAAAGAGATCAAGCATGTATAGGAATAACTAAGGTATTTATATATGTTTCTATGAAAAGAAAACGAATACAGAGGTTTTCACTGTATTAATAAATGCTAAAATCAGTGTTAGCATGGTGTTTACTTCAAGAGTTTCTACTACTGGAATTTTCAGATGTCTTTTAGAGATAAATAGATGCGCTGTATAGAAATTTTCTTCAATAATGAAGTTGCTTGTCGCTTCAATACATATAAAATCATTTTCTGTTCATCCCCAAAAAACAAAATCAGTGTTAGCACTGTGGTAATCTTCTAATTACCTGCAGCAATTATGGCAAACTTTAGCAGATTGAGCCATCGACGCATATTAATTTTGATGTCCGGCTAGGTTTTCCTCTTTTTCTTTGTTAGAAGTCTTGGTGCTAGCATCGTTTTGTATATATATATATATATATATATATATATATATATATATAACACCATGAAATTACAAAGTGAAAAAAGAAGTACGAACTACACAGGCTCATTAATGACCCAAGTGATGCACTTAATTTGTACTCTAGATTACTTGGTGCTTTATAAAACTAATTTAACTTGCTTTCTTTACGTCATTCTTCCACCTTTAACTTTCTCTTTATTGGATCGTACGTTTTGAAGAACGAATGTCTAATCACTGATACAACTCGATCTACTGTCAGTGGTGCCACTGTATAATTTCAATGATTGATCAGTTCATAAGGCAGTTTAGGCTAATCAAAGATTGGATCAACAATAAAGAAGATCTAGAAGATATAAACTTTACCATATTAGCATATTTCAAATGCTCCACGATTGATTCTTATCTTCAAGTATAGATGCTGATGAATTGTTACATTAATTTGAAGCAACCAACATATATTTCTTCTCGTGATAAAAGTTACACCATATATGCTATCACAATGTGCTCCTAGATTATATTTATAGCATATTCTCCACGTTGAAAAGAACCGACACTTTATTAACCACTTCAACTAGAGATTTGATATCTTACAGTGAAGGATTTAGAAAAACCCTCAACTTTCTACTTCACTGCCATATTCTCTTTTGTTATTCTCATGCTCACAGTTTGCAGAGTACCCCGGTAGTCCTTTCTTCTCTGGCCTTTTGCAATGCCATGGATTTCGGAAATCTCAAGTGGATGGTATTGTAGCTTTTTTCTATATATTCATAACAGTCATAACCTATATATAAGTGATGCAAAAGCTTCATATTCAGAAAATGTAATTACGATCCATAATGTCCCACCTAATCCAGGAAGAGCAGAAAATTAAAGCTGAGGTGTATATCATGATTTTCAGTACTCAAAAACAATGTAGGTCAACAAAAAAGATCGGCATACAATATACAATAACCATTACGTCCAAGGGGTTTTCGATTAAAAAGCTATAACCCGGTCAGCTGCTCGAGGATTGAAAAAACTGTGACGGGATATTGTTCAGGTTTACGTGAACTTCTCATGTTATGTATGTGGATTGAAAATATGAAAATAAAAATGAAAGCAATGGTTTGAACATATAAAAATTTAGTTTCAATATATAAAAAAACAGCTCGATAATACCATGTAGTTGATTAGAGAGAGGGGGGACAAAAGAGGTGATGGGGCAGGTGGTGACTGCCATTAATTAACTTCGTTAGGAGTTGAATGCATCTAAAGATATGGGGTTAGATTTTTATTTGTAGTTGAAAGAGGAGAGCTGAGAAATTCAAAGCTGGCGTGTACCTTCGCACGCCCACCCAGGATGGTAGTAAAAAAGGAAAATGGAGACAAACAAGATCCAGCTCCTCCAAAAATAATGAAGAAATCAACCACCGAAAGCAAGACGAGGTTTCCGTGATGTTTAACATTTCAAACGACATGATTTTAATGAATGTTTCAACTGCATAAATACTCGGGAAAAACTAAAAAAAAAAAAACTTGCATGGAATCCGAAACCAATCGCATGCCTGCCTAAGATTCTACAAACTGCTGACCATTAGTCAATTTCGATGCATTACAAAAGCAAGAGTTGCCCGGAGAAGTTTTCTTTCCGGTCAGGGTCCACTTCACCCGCATTCCATTGGTGCTCAGATCATTGGAGGGTTTTTGCTTTGCAGTTTTATAAGAAATAATAGTTTGTGCCGCAAGGGAACAAGGAGGCACTTGCACGTGAATTAGAATAATTACAATTACGCAACTAGTTGAGTTTATTTCGTTAAAACTGCAATTAATTACAGTATAGACAACGCAAGTGGGTAGACCAGGAGTCCAGACCAAGCTCCCCCAAATAATTGATGCACACACAGCATGCTAGCTCTGGAAAATGACTCGTGAGACGGCCGCATGCGGTGATTGGTCTTCGGCTGTAGCTGGATGGATACAATAATATTGTCGGAAAATTTTGTCTAGAATTGTGATTAATGAAATAAAATTAAGATTTGATTGGCAAAACAAATTGCAGATGTAATTAAAACCTAAAGTCATAGTTTTATTCTTTAAAAAATAAGTATGATGGTGTTTGCATCTTTAGAAGGTTTTAAAATACCTTTATATAAGCTAGAAAACCCTACTTTTACTATTAAACAACGAAAAATCTAAAAATTAGAATCAAAGCAATATATCCAAAAACAAAAACTATGAGAAATAACAAAATTAACCCAAACATCAACTTCTACTCCTAATTCCAACAGATCTAACTACTTGACAAGCGATGAAGTGACTTTGCATAAGCTATTTTTTGTTCAGAATTTTTTGTTTCCACAAATCCAACTGCATCAAATACAGAAAGAAAAAAAAAACATTAAAAAAGTAATAGAAATGAAAGAAATCAAGGGGAAGATATTGTAAATAACAAAAGCAGACAAGAATGATAGAATAAAAGGCATGGATTATCATAAACTCAACCATACAAATGACTTCCGAATTCCCATCACATGTATGGTCTGAGAAAAACAAAATTGATGATGTTGTGCACAATAAATAGATATGTGAATGAATGCCGGACGAATATCTACGGGGTGGAAGTAATAGTAAGACGGTAGGGGTCGAGGCAAAGAGTTTCGTGGCTATTTGAGTGTAGTTAGGTTGTTTTTAAAAATATATTAAAATAATTTCTGATATAAATATGATCTAAAATATTAAAAAAATATATTTAAAAAAATATATTTTTTTGAAAAATACTTTTTAAAAACGCATTGTAAAACACTCATGTGAGGTGAAGGCGATAATTGTCTTATTAAAAATGAGGTGACAAGTTTAATTAAGATGGCGGGCACATGAGTGGAGGGTCGAGGTGGTGTGTTCTTGGTGAAGGATGACGGGCTGTGCTGAGGCGGTGAATGTTTAACTACTGAAATCATTAAATAACTGAGCAATGGAGATGAATCTGTGATGGTTTAGTAACATCAGATGATTGGTAAAAATAATATATATATATTCCTGCTAAGATCTAGTGGAGTTAATATGTTTTTTTTTTTAACTGTCACAGGAATAATGAAAGGATGAAAAGAACAAGAATTGTTTTTAATTTTGGAGATTGTTTTTAGCCCGAAAAAAATATTTTATATTGAAAACAAGTTGCAACAATGTATAAAAAGCTCCTTCTGAGGGAGGGGGTGAATTATTTGATGAAATGCAAAATATTAAATTTTAATTTTTTTAATTGAAAAAAAAGCTGTATTTGAGTGTATAATCACACATACATACATATATATTAATTCTTTATTTAATGTTTCATTGATGGTAGTTTTTGTTTTTATTTTTATTTTTAATACGAGTCTCCTCTTAATTTAATTAATTTTTACTTTGGTTATTTATGTTTGACATGATAAGTGACCCATCTTATGAGAAATTTAACGATCACGAGGCATTGGATTGGTCAACTATTGGATTTTGATAAACCTAATTGAACGGGCAGACAAAGGGACTCGATCGATTCAAAACTAGAAGTAAGAGAGTTGATTTGATCAAGCTTATAATATAGGGACTAATTTGAACCGATTCATATGAGAGAGTAAATTACAGTATCAATATCTTTACTAAAAAAAATATCAGAAGGTACCAAAAGAATGAATAAACAAAACAAGTGAAGGGGTCAATGACGTGGATTTGCTATAATAACAAAACAGCATATTAATTCAACGGCCCAGATTCACTCCTGGGTTTCTGGCTCTTCTTTTATCTTCCCAGCCCCCTTTTCTACTTCACTTCCCCTCTCGTCTCCCTCTTTATCAGACTCTCTCTCCTTCTCCCTCTCTATATTCCCTCACTGAAAGGAAACTCAAAAGCATAATAGCTAGCAGTTGCTAAGAGCATAAGAAAGATGTTGCTGGGCAAGAGACCACGCAATCCAATGAAAAGAACAACAAGCTTCTCGGAGATCACCCTTGATCTAAACACTGCTGCTAATGAAGCAGCCCCACCACCGTCTGATCATCCTCAAAAACAAGTGGGACATGGTG
Source organism: Salix viminalis (assembly GCA_029228465.1). NCBI lineage: Eukaryota > Viridiplantae > Streptophyta > Magnoliopsida > Malpighiales > Salicaceae > Salix > Salix viminalis. The sequence goes on from CM055427.1 coordinate 11,044,992, forward strand.
GCCTGACAGATCAACGGCTCTTGGCTGCCGCTGGATCACCAAGAGCTACCCATAGAAGGGCTTCTGCTGATTTCTTGGAGACTGCTCACTTCTTGAGGGCGTGCTCTCTTTGCAAGCGCCGGTTGACCCCTGGCCGTGACATCTACATGTACAGGTAACTTTCTCTCTCTAGTAACCTTTTATTTCACTAATACGTGTTAGATTTACATGGTGAGCTTAGTTTATCATGTGACAATTCGATTCCCGATCATTTTTTGCAAGAAATAGCAGCATAATCCGACACATCTCCCATGAAAAAATAACTCTTGATGCAACCAACTCCTCTTCTTTTCATTTTACAAGACACCTTCGTTTAATTTTATCATCTGTCTGGTCAGAAAAGGAACAAAAAATGAGTCTTCCATACACTAATAATTTGTTTTTTTTAATTAATTACTGTGAACCTATCTTGTTTAACAGTCACATGACATCGACTTTGTTTTTAACGGAGTTTGTTTGGCTTCTTGCAGGGGTGACAACGGTTTTTGCAGCAAAGAATGCAGGGAGCAACAAATGAGCTTGGATGAGAGAAAAGAGAAGTGCTCATTAGTATCCAAGAAAGATTCTGTGTCCTCCCCCACCGGAACAGCAGTCTCCGCTAAGGGCGAGAGCACCGTCGCCGCCTTGTAGAAATTAATTACCAAGAAAAATGAAAAAAATATGTTCGCTTATATATAATTATATAATCCAAGTCTAGAAGTATATGAACGTGGGTTTGAATGAAGGCGTATATTTTTGTATGCGAAGGGACAAGTTTTGAAGCTGCTTTATGTGGATCCGCGGCGCATATATACTATTATGCCTGCCCAGCTAGAATTAATGAGTCTGCGCTTCTTCTTCTTCGTTTTTTTGTTTTGTTTTTCATTTTGCTTTTTCTAACATCGTTTTATTTGATCGTGTTTTGTTCTGTTAGTAATGGAAGATAGTTGCGGATTCACAATTTTTTTCTCCAATTATTGCTATTATTATATGCAGAATTAAATGGGCGTGTACACGCGCTCCCATACATGGATGCATGGTGGTAAAAAAAAAAGATTTATAGAAATAAAATTGACGGGTCTGGGATTGAACATTGAGTGGGATGGATGGTATTGGTTTTGAAGAAGATTCCCGTCATTTTCACAGAGTTACCCCCTCCATCTTGTTTCGATGCATGCTAATCAGAGAAGTTTGCACGCAAAAAAACCAATAATTCGTGAGTTGTCTCTGGAGTGCGAGATGATGTATCGAGCCACTAGTTAGTTCTTATTGTTGCTGTCTCGATGGTTTGGAGTTTGGATCACATGTAGCTTTAGAAAATTAGAAAATAAGAAGTTGCAAGAAATAATTTAAAATAAAAAAATAATTTTGAAATGCAATGACAAATAAACCAATTTGATGTATAATCATCCACTTCTCCTATCTATTAATTTGATGTTTTGTTGGGATAACATTTGGGTTTTTGAAGGTTGGAGTGTATTAATTTTGTTTAAATTAGCTAAAATTGATGTCGAATAGATATAAAATTAGTCAATAAATGATGATTGGTTAATAGTTCATGCATAATATGTCAACCATTGGCATGCAGGAAAAGATCAAATATTTACACAGCATATCCATTTATTATTTAAAAATATTTTTCAAACAAAAAATATTACAAAAAACAATCAAATTACAAAGATAAACCAGGTCTCACGGGTGAGATTTTCCCTTCGTTGACCTGGCCACGCAAATAGCCATCCCCCGTCCTAGAAGAGAACCAGGAGGACATTTGTGGTGGAATGATAGGATAATTATTGATTTAGAAAATAAGTACGGAGGGTGGAGGAAAGAGGTGACATTTTAGAAGATTCTGTCGAATATTTGAGTAAATGACCGTGGAGAATTTTTATTTATTTATTTATTTATTTATTTATTGGGGGGTGACAAGTCTGGAGGACTGGTAGTTCTGCTTCTGGAAGCTGATTGGAGAATGGGAATCATTGGCCTAGTCACAGCGGGTCCCATTTATCACCCAATCACAATAAAAGAAATGGAAAAATAATAATTCATTCAGAGGCTGAGATGGGACTAGCCAAAATGAATATAATAAATGTCCGTTGAAATTGGCTCCCCCGTCATTTCTGATTTACCCTCACACTGCTGTCTTTTCACCAGGCACCGTACAGTGTTCTTCAGCCGGTTAACATGAAGCTTTGCTGCTTCGTTTCAATTTATGGCTACAAACGTTGTTGTTTATCAGAAATTAATTAGAAATTAGAGCATAAAACCTAATAAATTTCCATCCATAAATCACAACACAGTGGGATAAAACCTCATTACAGAACAAAAAGATCTTACAATAAATTCAAATTCAATTTTGTTTTAATAGAAAAAATTGGATTGGAAACAAGTCAGATGAACCTTAACTCCATCTTGTGAGATTATAATTATTAGTTTGGGGTCTTGACACTCGAGTATCCTAGAGAGATTTTCCTAGAAAAAACAAACACATGTTTTGAGAAAATTGAGATTTCTATGTGGGGATTTTGAGAGGCCTCGGTATATAAGGCCAACTTAGTTTAATTATTGTGATATTTAATAATTTATGATTAATTTTTGCTCGCATCCATGGTGGGGATCTATGAGATGAATTATGAAAGGAAAAAAAAAAAAGGAAGAAGAAAACTCTGCCTTTTCTATAGGAAGAGAGAAGCTACCTTGATTATGCTCTTCAATAGCCACTTATAGGGTGTTAAGCATTGTATCTCAAAAGTGTTTTTGAAATAATGAATTGATTTTTTTTATATTTTTATATTATTTTAATATGTTGATGTCAAAAATAATTTTAAAAAAATAATAATAAAATCATCACTTTAATGTATTTTTGAATCAAAAATACTTTAAAAAATAACTTCAAATAAATATTTAGACTTGAATGATAGATAAAGAAAAAATCACTGTATAACTTTTAAGGTTCATCTCCGATAGATTGTTGATCTATTTTTTTTTTTTTATCGCAATCACTCGATAGATTTTGTCATGAATAACTTAATCATTTTATCAGCTTAAACTAACAAACAGGATCAAATTGAGAATCCACTAATAAAGTAATGGTTAATCGCGATGAAAAAAATAGGTCAGAGACTCAAAGGTTCTCACGAGTCTCTGCGATTTGGACTCAGCTGGGAGATGACACACGCTGCGAGGAATAGAGAAGCAGCGATATAATATAAAAACATGGAGATGCTCACAGATTCTCTGCGGCCAGTGCAGCAGTTGGGAAGCAAGCTTCATTAAATGGACAACATGGTGTGTGTGTATATATATATATATATATTTTAAAGCTTCAACGATGAATCTCTTCCGTTCAATTTGCCCAATTGCAGGACAGGATTAATTCCGGATGCTTTCTGTAGAATCTTTATTGTTCCTTGCACTCGCCATGCCACTCGTGCGTATAACTCTCTTCTGCACTCCATTCTCTTAGCTCTGACCACCTTCTTTCATTTCCTTTAATTTTCTTGCAATATATACATATACATATACATATATATGTTATTAAACAGATGGAATGACATTTGATTCGACGACGTTATATTGTTGAATGATCTCTGCATTAATTGACCTCCATTCTTTAATCCCAGTGGTTGGATTTGATCAATTAGAACAGCACTCCAGTTTCCACCACGATATTTTGAGCTCAGACAGTACTGCATTCTCTTGCTCATACAAGCTGGTACCGTAAACTCGTTCATAAATCATCTGTTTAAGTATTTATATTGCTTTGAATTCATGCTAGCGCCATCTATTTTGCCGAGGATAGGGAAACAGACGGCACGAGAATCTGCAAGATATACAAGGAAAACAACAAAATCTTATTGTACAACTCACTCATAGTGAAAGTTACCCAGCTTATTACGTCTAGCAGGACCCCAAACTTGTATTTTAGTCGAATACACGGTACTCCCCACTTGACCAAGTTGCCATGTGTCTGCATCGTCCCTTTAACGGGTTCTTTTTAATTTTAAGACGCCAAGCTACTTCTCATCACTGTTTATTTATCCTCGATCGGGCTGGAATCTTGATATTCCTAGAGCTGATTGAGAGCAAGAATTTAAGATTTTTCTCGTAAATACCCTCCTCCCCTGTCAACACTCAACATATATATTATAACATTCCAGTACGTCAGAAAAGGTCATTGCCCACTAGCTTCCCTGTAACTATTAGACCGGGGAACTCCGGAAATTATGTTCCAGACAGATCCATACACTCGGGCCTGTTTGGCACAGCTATTGTTGTTGTGGTTGTGGTTGAGGTTGAAAAAAAACAGGTTTATGAAAAGTGTTTTTAACTGCGATTTGTAACTAAAATTTGTGTTTGGTTAAAACTGTGGTTGATGTTGAGGATACTCGCAAGTAAGATCACAGGTGGTGCACAGTGCAATTATGAAACGAAATTGAAGAGGCACAAGCAATTCTTATCCACATATAGCATTTGTACAATCCTCCAAAAAACAAATACAGAAAAAAAAACTTTATTTTGTTTATTTTTTTTCCAAAAAGCCGAACAATGATGAAGATGCAAGTGATGTTAATGTTAAGGCCTCATTGGTCCCACAAATCACCATCGCTTGTAACTTTTGGCCCATGCCCTGAAATTGCAAGCTTTGCCGTAAATGAATTGTGTTTGAAGTTGTTTTAATAAATGTTTTTTTTCGTTTAAAAATGAATTCAAGTGGTATTTTTTATTTTTCAAAATTATTTTAGATATTATTACATAAAATAAAAAAAAATCAATAATAAAAATAATTTTTTTTTGAAATGCATCGAGAAACACCCGGAATTAATTTGTCCCGTCTCGGGGATAGCAACTCTTGGCGCCCTTTGCACCTTCCAAAAGCTCTTTCTACCAATCCCCGCTTCACAAGTGCCCTTATGATTTTATCAACTGCCACTATGAATCTTCATGAATGCATGGTAAGTAATGATACGTCCTGGTTATAGCAAATCAGTGGTTATAGGGCCCGGGTTTGTCGCAAATCTGATGAAGAAATTTCATAAAATAAATATGTAAGCTTTTTAAATTATTTTTATTAAAAAAGTTATGATTAAAAATCAAAAAGCCTGTGAGAATTATTTGAGTCAAAAGAATGCAAAAATAAATGTTAACGTATCCACTCAATTTTTTCTAGTTGCATTTCGAATAAGTTTTTTTCAAAGTAATTATTTTTAATATTTATGTGTTATAAACATGTTATTTTATATCAAATAAAGATATGCATGTTGAAACTCTATTAATCTTACGAAAAATAAATAGATCAAGAGACCATGTCTCGTATGATGACAGCATGTTCATGCAAAATGAAAATACCAATCAACGACAAGTTAATAAAATGTTAGCATTAGGATACAATAATAAAAGATTTTTTATTTACTTCAATTGTATTCTTGTTGAAAACATGAAAAAGTCAACCATGAACCACAAAAAATATCATGCATATTGATAATTTTGCTAGTTCCAGATAATCTAAAATGGAACTTTAATTATTAATTGATCTCGGCTATAACAATAGATTTAATCCAAAATGCAACTATAAAATGCTTGTTTTAAGAGATCAATAATAATCGCTAAAATTTAATTCAACTTAATATTACGTGATGATGTTAAAATTGTTTTTAAAAATATAAAAAAATATATTATTTTAAATAAAAAAATATTTTAAAAACTAAGGAATTATTATGACTCCCCACACCTTTAAATGAGGTGGGCCATTTTCGAGGAATCAGGTATAGGTGGGTGTAATGTACGTGCAATGATTAGGAGGCAAGTTTTTGGTTTCCAATGCCTCAACGTGTGGTTGCAAAATTGTGGATTTCTCAAAACGAAATACTTTCGCTTCAAAAACAAAATGACTAGGGTCCCATTTTGTCCATTGAAGTGACCCATCTCGCGTAGGGTACCCTATATACTTGTCCAATAGCAACGAGGGGCTGTCGTTTTGGTCCCACAGCAGGAGAATGACAATTTAGGAGCCTGTCCGCTCGTGAAATGTTAAAACTTAAAATCATAGAAAACTTGGCCGGTCTGGAAAAAGGTTCAGTGCTTGCATTATTTTGGCTTGGCGGATGAATCTCTAGCTGCATTTCTGGAGGGCAGATACTACACAGTACACACAGCTCACTTATTATGGGGCTGTTGGGAGTGTGGTTGCGGTAGCTTTTCAAAGTGCTTTTCGTGCCGAAATACATTAAAATGATGTTTTTTTAATTTTAAAAAATTATTTTTGGCATCAGCACATCAAAATAATCTTAACGCACTAAAAAAATTTCATTTAAAATGTAAAAAAATAATAATTGAAATTTGGCAAAACGCTTGTTGCACCGCCCATCCAAACAGGCTCTCATATATCTCTCTGTCCCTCTGGCCACTGTTACGATCTAAAAGTATGTTTAATAATGCATTTCAAAAATGTTTTTGAAAAAAAAAAGTTTTATTTTAAAAAATAGGTATTTTTAGATAATTTTCACGTGTTGATGTCAAAAATATTTTTTAAAAAATAAAATAAAACATTATTCTAATATATTTTTAAATAAAAAAATATTTTCAAAAATAAATAATGTTTTTCATTACATTTTGCTTTGTTTCCTGTGCTCAAACAAAGAAATAAATGAGAGATTTTACTAATACTCGTTAATAGTAAAGGCCAGAAAGGGTCCCATCTATTGTCCAAATTAAAATATTTTACAAAAATGATTGGATGATTTCTTACCACTGAAACAAAAATGAAGCAGGTGAAAATTATTTGTTTTATTTTCCGGGTATAAACGAGATCGGAATTGTTCTTAGAAAAGGAGGGTGGACCGTAGCCCAGTGGCCGAAACTAAAAAAAAAAAACTTCCATTCGTTTGAATTCGGGTGGGCTAGATTTTGACAGAAAGCCCATTAAAAGGTCTTGTTTGGACCCGGCCTTTTCTCAGGTAAGCAGATATTTAGCCCGGACTACAAGCATGACTGGGGAGCCCAAGCCTAAACATCGTGTAACTAAAACACTGGATGGCTAAATTAATTAATTAATTAATTAGAAATTAAAAATAACATCCCAATATCTAAGCAGAATTCAAATAATAGCAGAGATATTCGAGGAGAATTTCTTATCTTCAAAGCGATATGCTTTTTTTTTCTTTGGATTTAAAATTCCCATTAAACAACAAACCTTGGCTACCTGTACTTTTTTACTTTTTTTTCTCTTACAAGATCTTTGGTTTCTTGAATTTGATTCAGACTTGTTTTTTACAATTCTAATAAAATTTCCTTACCCTGTTCAGTTTTAGAATGTACTAGTTAAATTGTCCGCGCTACGTTGCAGACTGAGTAGATAATTTTTATAACTATTGAGATTTAAACAATTAATATAATTTGCTAGTTCAAAATAAAATATAATATTCATACATGCAAATTTGATATAATAAAATAGATCAACACACTTTATTATAACAACAACAACATCAAAAACATCGAAGTCTTAACATCTAAAATTATCATTATTATTACTGTCAAAACAATAAAAAATATTAAATTAATAATTATATAACAGAAATCACGACCATGCAAAACAATTAAAAGTTCAAGGACTGGAATGAAACCATCATAAAATCAGGATCTGCCTTGTACTTTAGCATGCAGGAGAAAGAAAAGAGAAAACAACTTTCAACCAATCACCTTTGCCCACAACGCGCCACACCATGAGGAAGTGGACATGACGGTTCATCGGGTGAGACACGGGATGAATATTTTCCGACACCGAAAACCGCCGCAAACGCCACCTGAAGCTGACGTGAGGTCGAATACTGTGATACGCGCGTGCATAGTATTAGACAAATAATAATAAAAATATGGTCAATTACCAGAACATCTCTACAACTAAATATTTAATTTTGTCTTATTAGAAGACAAATTAGTATTTAATCATTTTCAAAAAAAAATAAAAAATTCCCGTGGTACCCCTTTCGGCCATAATTGTTTTTTATCTTATCCGGGGACAAATTAATATTTAGTTATTTTAAAAAATATATAAAATTCCCGTGGAACCCCTCCCGGCAGCAGTGATTTTTTGTCGTTTTGAGGGATAAAATAGTTTTTTTACTGTTCAAAAAATATAAAAAATAAATCAACCGCTAAACTGACCCGAAAACCAAACCAACCCAAAAATATATTATTATAATCCATAATATTTTGTCTCACGGTCTAACATGAATGCCTGATCTCTTTATATATATATAGACACACTAATTTTCTACACTGTATCCTGTATAAGTATAAACACTCTATCCAACAGAGAGAACAAGAAAACAATTATTCATTGATGTTTTTAGCAGTCAAACACAACGATGCACCAATACAGATGTAAGAATAAATTAATGGTACTCTTTTTAAGGGTTCTAAGTTCTGACCACTCTCTCGTACAGGGTTCGATCTTCAATGTCCAGCTTTTGTTCATATTCTGTCGGTACGAATCATTGATGTTATTAGGTTGATATTTATTTAAATGTTATTAAGTTGATGAGTGATCATTTAATAAAGTCGTGGAAATTTGTAGTCCATTCGATAGCAGGCATTATTTTGCTATAAGGTTAGCCGACGGACCAAGTTTTTTATTGGATTGATGATTATTGTCGATTAATTAATTTCCTCTAGATGAGTTTTTATTTCTTTATTAAATTCTGTAACCTAATTTCATTTGAACCCAATCAGTCTCTTTGACTTTTTCTTTATCTTGGTGATTATTCTTCCATGTTTATTTTGAAAAAAGAACATTACCATTCAATCCAGAAATTTATTTTGAAAGATATAACAAGAAAAAACAAACAGTATTTTTAAAGATTCTAAATTTCTTTGTGAAATTCTATTCAATACTTGTAAGGATGAAGAATTTAGAATAAAAACTTAAAGAATAAAGTAAAATAAATTATGCCCTTTTAATGAATATTAATAAAAGTATTTTTAAAGATTCTAAATTTCTTTGTGAAATTCTATTCAATACTTGTAAGGATGAAGAATTTAGAATAAAAACTTAAAGAATAAAGTAAAATAAATTATGCCCTTTTAATGAATATTAATAAAAATATTAAAAGATTTGAAAGAAAATTACTTGTTTTGCACTCTTCTTATCAACAATGAAGCATGTTCGCCTCCCCTCTTTTTTTGTTTTTTACTCTTATCATTCAATACCAACATGGTGTTTGACATTACCTTCTAATTGGGTTTTTAAAAATTATTAAAAATATTTTTAGTTTTAAACTATTTTTATGTGTTTTTTTTATTATGTTGATGTGCCGATATTAAGAATGATTTTAAAAAAATAAATAAACATGATTTTAATGCATTTTCAGGTAAAAAACATTTTGAAAAATAATGTTTTTTCATACTCCTAAACATGTACTTAGCTAATTTTGAATTATTTTTTATAATTTATTTTAGTTTGCTTTCTATAAAATTATCATAATCTCAAATAAATATTCTAATATTTGATTTTGCAACGTCAATTTTTGTTATCATATATTTAAGTACAAAATATTAAAAAACAATTATAGAATCTAGTGAATGTCATGAAAGAAATCGTAAGTTTAATTGGTTAGAGCAAGTTCAACGGGAGAGCCATCTTAGTAGACAAAGCTAAGTTTTTGTCTTTTTTTCTTTTTTAGGTCTCCAACGGGAAACCATCCTGGTAGCCAAAATGTCTTTTCTTTAACTGCTAAGTCATTCCTATACATTTTGGAAGAGAAGTCAAAAGTTAAAAAAAAGAGTACATGTATCCATTATAGATAAAGAAAAGAACCCAGATACCTTGATCTGGGGGAGGATGGGGTGTCTTGTCATGTGCTGCGGGGTTGATTAAGGGGTGCTACCTGTGTGGGGGAGAGGGGGCTGGGGGAGAAGGGAGTGTTGTTCTATGTATGTTGGGGGTTGACGGCGTAGAGGTGAGGTTTTTTTTTGTGTGTGTGTGTGGGGGATTCTTCTTGGATATATATAGATATTGAAAATGATGTAACTATATCGAAAATATTTGTTTTTGTTTTTAATCAAAAATACCTCAACAAAAGAGTAAAAAATTATATATAAAATTAATAATTATATTATTAGAGGGTTTTTTTAAAGCAATTATTTAAGTATATAACTTACTCCTATTAATTGTATAGTTAATTACATAATTAAATTATATACAAAATAATTACACTATATTTAAAATGATATATAAAAAATGGTTTTTCTAAATGACTTTTACCATTAGAGTAGACAAAAACAAAAAAAAACTATATTTACACTATTCAAAAAACCATTTTAGAAATTTAGCTCTTTGAAATAACTTTTCCATTTTGACTTGATCTTGATCTAGAATGCCCAAATCAATTTAAAATATTGTTATCTTAATATTAAAATAAATAAATATAATAATGAGTTTCCCTTTAAAACCAAATCATATTTTTAGTTGTTATTATTATAATTATATCATGTCAAAATAACTCCTCTAAATTTGATAAGAAATTATGTTGGAAAGTTTCAATATTGACTTGTCAAATTCAATAATAAAAATAAAACTATATATATATATATATATGTTTATATACTACTTGCCACCGTACTATCATTTAAACAATTAATTGCCATTAACGTGTTGAGCACCATCCCACCAAAACCATTGACGTCATCACCAACTCCAATAAGCGCTCGTCTGACATTTTATTTGAGTTTGTTTTTTTATGTTTTTTTTTTTTAAAGAAATATATAAAAATAATATTTTTATTTTTTAAGAATTATTTTGACATTATTATATAAAAATATTAAAATTTTTAATTTAATGTAAAAAATAAAAATATATATTTTTAATTTTTTTTTCTAGAATACTTTTGAAATACAATGTCAAACAGAGTTTAAATGATATAATTAACCATCTAGTAAGTGATTCAGTGGTAAGAGTCTGTGACTAAAAATGTTTACTCCCCATGTGGTCTCAAATTCAAGTCACATAGTTGTTAATATGATGACTATTAAAGGTTTACATAGTCATTAATTTTAGAACCAATAAAATTAGTCGATGTACATATAAAATCAGGACATCTATGTTAATAAAAATAAAATAAAAATAACATAACTACAACTTTTTTTTTTTATCAGTATTGCTACCATCCATCACCTCCATTTCTATAAACATTAGTTTTAACATTTTTTCTTTTCTTAAATCCACTGGAGGCGAACTCTGTCCATCTCTTCCCATCTGACCCCAATATCCAGTGTTTGCAAAATGGAGTGGTCATTATCGATCCCATAACACGAAACACAAACATTAATAGTGAAGTGGGCGTGTTGTTCTTGCACGACCTCAAATAATTCCCATTAAAATAAAGCTAAACTGAAAATAAAATAAAAAAATAAACTGGCGAAGCCTTTGCTTATTAGTTATTACAGCAAGCTTTTGCTTTTCGCTGTTTTTTATTTATTTAACTTCACCCTTTACTCAGCCATATGTTTTCCATGGGCCATCAAGGAGGAGCTTCCTCTCTCTTGTCCAATTTATTATCCACTTCTATTCTTAAACTTATCATGATATCTTGTTTATTTTTTATTTTAAATTAAAATTTTAATATTTTTAAATTATTTTTATGTGATAATATCGTCAAAAATAATTTTTTAAAAATAAAAAATATCATTTTAATACATCTCTAAACAAAAATTAAAATCACATTCGAAACATCCTTAACTACATTATAAATCACGAAACATACAGTTTTCATGTTCAAGACAGTTCTTAAAATCTTTAGTTATAAGATGGTGACAGCTTCTTCTCTACAATAGTCCAATCCAAGAACTCCATCCCCGTAGATGAGCCATACATACGATGGAACATTGGACAACTCATTCATGGTATAATTCTTGCTTGACCACAAATAATTCCCATTAAAATAAAGCTAAACCGAGAGAGAAATAAAAAAAAAGATTCGAAGAAAGAAAGGCAAGGATAGCATGGAAAGACCTAATCCCCAACCAGAACCGAACCCCCACCCCTTGCGAAATTAATATTGAAACCACGACACTGATCAAACCCTTCACCTACACACCGCATCTTTCTCAATCAATCACTCCCATTTGACCTCTGTTCCTCTCTCGCACGCGCCATGGAACAAAAATGAAGGATCGATGCTCACTCTATCCGGGCGAGGAAGATGAAGTTCATGGTCTTCCTGGCAATTAAAAGGAAGGGTTGGTGGACTCCGCAACCACCCCTCAAGCCCGTAGCAGTCAAGATGGAAGAAAGAAACTCTCGTTTTATGATCCAAAATAATCGACAGATTAGATAGTGTTATCGAGTAGGAGATTAGATTATAGATTGAGACCTGGAGAGTAATGTCACGTGATCATCGTATTTACCCTCCTCCAAATCGTTTATATCGATTTTTAATTGCTTTTTGTTTTTCTATAAAGTATAAACCACCAAGATTCAATCTTGACCGTTGAAATGGGCTGGCAGTTTATCAAACTTGTAATGGAAAAAAAAGATGGGAGAACGAGGGTAGATGGACCTAAAAATAAATAGGGAGGAAGGGAAGGAGACAGGTATGGTGAGTGGAAGGGCAGGCACCACGTGCCGGGTAGCAATAAAAGCCGTTACACCTTATGAAGGTCCACCTCCTAACTCATACCTACCCTCCTGTAAATTTCCTCTACTAATTAATAAATAAACTCTTTTTTTTTTTTTTTAAAAAAAGATGGGTCTGATGTCACCCAACAATATAAAAACATGACAGCATTTCATATCCCGCGAACTGGAACACAAAATCACATTTTTTCTCCATCTCCCTCTCTCGCTCTAATCTCACACTTCGATGCTTTAATCGAGTTGAATTTGATCCCAGCTTCTCAGATTCCAGCAGGTTCGTTTCCATCCTTCTTTTGTTCTGGTTCACTTGAAATGTCAACATGGTGAGGCTTAATGGGTGGTTTTGTTTGATGTGTGGATTCGAGGGACTCTGATTTATCTACCTTTTTTTGTGGGTTTAAAGAGTGTTTTTTTTAAGCAAAACCTCTTGTCTGCCTGTTATCACTGTCTCAAAGATCTTGCATCCGTGAATGTGATGCGCTCTACTATTAGGCCGTGTTTGGTTGCTTATAGCTAGAATTGGAACATGATGGGAACTGGGGTTCTGCTCTAGTTAATTGTCTGAACGCGAGCAGGTGTTCATGATGTCACGGAATGAAACAGTCTTACTCTGATTGCGCTGTTTAGTTCTTGTGTTCATATTCACTTTGTTTCTTCATGTTTGTCAACTGCTGTGATTCAATTCGAAGAGAACCATCTACAGTAGATAAATTTTTGAAGAGATGATACTGTCAATTCCACGAGCTATATAGGTAACATATTGTTTTTCTGGTGCAGCATGTCAGAAGCACAAAGGAGACCGCCTATAACCTTGGGTATTGGGGGCATGGGGCGAGGGAATGGGTACCTAAATGGTATAGCTTCATTAAGGAGCCCTGCTACAATATCCCTAGTGGATCAATTCTGCCATGCCCTTGGAGGAAACAAGCCAATACATAGTATTTTAATTGCAAACAATGGAATGGCAGCTGTCAAGTTTATACGTAGCGTTAGAACATGGGCGTATGAAACATTTGGTACGGATAAAGCTATCCTGCTGGTGGCAATGGCTACTCCAGAAGATATGAGAATCAATGCAGAACATATCAGAATAGCTGATCAGTTTGTGGAAGTTCCTGGTGGAACAAACAATAATAACTATGCCAATGTGCAGCTCATTTTAGAGGTGTGTACTCTGAACTCAATCTGGTTTTGTGCATTCAGGTTATTTTGTTGCTTCAGTTAAAAGTAGAAAAAAGCACTAGAAGGCAACTGAATCGGCATTCATGTTATATTGGTGTGTTTAGTATGGCAGCGGCTGTTAGGTCATCTATTTTGAGAAGAAGCTTTGTGTAATTTTCAGTTTCTTTGACTGAAATCATTGAAGTCTGCTTTTAATTGGATAGAAAGGTGAACTTGATTAGTCAATGAATTGTACAATAGAGGTGAAATGAGGTGTGAAATAGAATCTCGCAAAGTCTCTCTTCCTTCTTCAAGTATCTCAGAACATCAAGAAGATCTATCTGCAACTATGGAATTTGCTCTTATTCTTACTTAGCTATCCTTTTATCCTTTCTAGTTCTGGTTTGTTTAAAATTATCAGTTTGTTAATAAATAAATTGAGTTCTTTTTTCACTTGCTTTTTTTTTCTTACAAATTGTAATTTGCACTTGCCAGATGGCAGAGATAACTCATGTAGATGCAGTTTGGCCTGGTTGGGGTCATGCTTCTGAGAACCCTGAGCTTCCAGATGCACTGAATGCAAAGGGGATTGTATTTCTCGGCCCCCCTGCTACATCAATGGCAGCACTGGGAGATAAGATTGGTTCATCTTTGATTGCTCAAGCAGCAGATGTTCCTACCCTACCATGGAGTGGTTCTCATGTAATTATCTCTTGCAAGACGTAGTGTGATTTTTTTTTTCCCGGGCTATTCCATGTCTAAGATACTCCAACTCTGTTTTGCAGGTGAAACTCTCTCCACAAAGTTGCTTGGTTACTATCCCAGATGAGATATATAGGGAAGCATGTGTATATACAACAGAGGAAGCAATCGCTAGCTGTCAAGTTGTTGGTTACCCTGCGATGATAAAGGCATCATGGGGTGGTGGTGGTAAAGGCATAAGAAAGGTATGCTTCATGCATGGTTGTATCGTGATTTCTGATTTAGAATGGTTCGCTTATGGAATATATTATTCTAACTTTCCCTGTGTATCGTTCATACTTCTCAGTTGTTAAAAAGCACGACTACTCGTGTTACCTATTAATCTCTTGGAATAGACACTGCAATGTGTTATGTATATCACTTACTGAACTAGCTCGAAAATTTTGTAGGTTCATAATGATGATGAAGTCAGGGCACTGTTCAAGCAAGTTCAGGGTGAAGTCCCAGGTTCACCTATATTTATTATGAAGGTTGCTTCTCAGGTTAGATTATCCACCACCATCGAATTTGAACAGATTCCTTTCATACTGTTATTACAAAGATCTTATTCTGATGATCCACTTCGAATTTGTTTCTTAGAGTCGACATTTAGAAGTCCAGTTACTTTGTGATCAATATGGAAACGTAGCAGCATTGCATAGCCGTGATTGCAGCATTCAGAGGCGGCACCAGAAAGTAGGCTCCTTCATTAGATGTAACCTTAAATTTTGCCTACGTAATTGTCTGTTTGGTTTCTTATTTTTGTCATCATCATCATAAAATACAATGTAACAGCCATATCATCTTCTCCAAGGAGTTTGTCCTTCTAAGATCTGACAGTGTGGCATGCTGATGCTTTTAAATAGATAATTGAGGAGGGTCCAATTACTGTTGCACCACTGGACACGGTCAAAAAATTAGAACAGGCAGCAAGAAGGTTAGCAAAATGTGTGAATTATGTGGGAGCAGCCACCGTGGAGTATTTGTATAGCATGGACACCGGCGAGTATTACTTCTTAGAACTCAACCCTCGGTTACAGGTATGCATATTTTTAAGACCTAAGTTTAGGCTTTTGTCACCCTCACTAACTGTCATTTCACGTTGTCATTTTTCATTCTTGTTGGATTTTTCTGGTGCGTTAAGATGTTTTAATCCAAGAATGCATTTGATGGGTATATGGAAGCATATGAAGCTAGCTGGTAGCCAGGAAACTTTGAAAAGTTTTCCTTTCTCGAGTTAAAGTCTCTTAGGAATACCATGATCTTCTTGAAAGGACTTGTTTGCATGATGATAATAAACTCGCCTTGGTTGTGTATTTATGTTTTCAGGCATGAATTAACATATTGGGCAGCAGCTTCTTAAATCATTTCTGTTCATTTCATCTGTGTACGAGCCAAATGGCCATTTATTGCACAATTCAAACGTTGGATTTCTCTAAATACCTTGGGATGATTTCAATGTAGGTGGAGCACCCTGTCACTGAGTGGATTGCTGAAATAAATCTGCCAGCAGCCCAAGTTGCAGTGGGGATGGGTATTCCTCTCTGGCAAATTGCGGGTATGACACTAATGGATCCACAATTTCATCAAGGCCTTTTTCCTTAGCCATTGAATATATGATTTTTTCTTTTGTTATTTATATTTCTCATTTAATTAGAGATGAGGCGATTTTATGGAATGGAACATGGCGGAGGTTATGATGCATGGAGGAAAACTTCATTGGTTGCCACCCCCTTTGATTTTGACAAGGCTGAGTCCATAAGACCAAAAGGTCATTGTGTAGCTGTGCGCGTGACGAGTGAGGATCCAGATGATGGTTTTAAGCCTACAGGTGGCAAAGTACAGGTATGGCTCTTGGAGTCTTTTACCAGTCCTGCTTGAAGCTCATAAACTTTTCATACACCCATATTGAATTGCATGGCCTTGTAACAGGAACTAAGTTTTAAAAGCAAGCCGAATGTGTGGGCTTACTTCTCTGTTAAGGTACTTTTTACTGTCTGTCTTTTGATTATTTTTTTAAATATTTTTGTTGACAGAACCTTGGTTTCTCTAACATAGTCATTTGGATTATCATCTGCAGTCTGGAGGAGGCATTCATGAATTCTCAGATTCTCAATTTGGTAAGCATCAGCTATCAACTGAAAAAATTAAATGTAGGTACAAGTTGATGAGTAACTGCAATCAACTGTCATTCACAACACCAGTTGATTCTCTGCAATACAATCAAATGAAATTAACTGGTTGTTGCAAGAGGTCCAGCGCCTTATTCTTCAACTTAAGCCAAAATGGTTTTAGGTCTCTGTGAGCTTTGCATGTTGAAATCTGAAAGAAAGCAGTTTTAATTTCTTTTGAAGTGCACACAGTTGCTAATGGAAATTCTCTGTAATATTTTTTTTGAATTGGAATATATAATTGCAAAAAAATTATTGGAGACATTTAACATATTGATTTTCTTTACCTTGCCTTGTTTATCTGGTGATGACAGTGATTGATGTTAGATTTTATAATCATCTACAGTAATATTTCCCATCAATTTGCTCTACATTTTTGTTTCCTGCAGTTCATTGAGTGTTTGCCATACTTTTCCTCAGGACATGTTTTTGCATTTGGGGAATCTAGAGCTTTGGCTATAGCAAATATGGTCCTTGGACTTAAAGAAATTCAAATTCGTGGAGAAATTCGTACAAATGTTGACTACACAATTGACCTTTTACATGTAATTTTTTCACACGTTTAAATTCATTTCTGCCGATGTTCCCTTTCTTCACATAATTTGATAATAGAGATGCTCCAGAATACAAAAACTGACATAGATTGAAATGCTATACAGGCTTCAGATTACAGAGACAATAAAATCCACACAGGTTGGCTGGACAGTAGGATTGCGATGCGGGTCAGAGCAGAGAGACCCCCGTGGTATCTCTCTGTTGTTGGAGGGGCTCTGTATGTAAGTAGAAGTCCATTGATATGAAAACAGTAATCGCAATATCATGTTTTATTTTATTTTTATCTTGCATTTATGTTTGAAATTTTGTTTGCTTCAGAAAGCATCTGCTAGCAGCGCAGCTGTGGTTTCTGATTATATTGGTTATCTGGAAAAGGGGCAAATCCCTCCCAAGGTGCATTAAGCATAGTTATATCAGTACCTGTTGTTCCTTCACTTGGTGTTTATCAATGTTAACATTTGCCAATCATGTTTACAGCACATATCTCTTGTTAACTCTCAAGTTTCACTGAACATTGAAGGAAGCAAATACACGGTACTTGATTGTTATACATTTTATATTATCCCCCCTCCCCCTGTTTTTTTGCCCATCAAGAATTTTTGAATATTCATGCCTCATGGACTCATATAACATGCATCATTCACATTTTGAAAAACTAGATTGACATGGTTAGAGAGGGACCAGGCAGCTATAAATTGAGGATGAACAAATCAGAGCTTGAAGTAGAGATACATACTTTACGTGATGGAGGCCTACTGATGCAGGCAAGCATTCATTTCCATGGCCTTGTGAATGTTGCATTGTTGCTTATGTTATCAGTATTCTCTACACACTTATTTTCCTTGATATGAATTTGACACTTCAATGAAACTTATTGCTTCCAATTTGTTACAGCTGGATGGGAACAGCCATGTGATATATGCTGAAGAAGAAGCAGCTGGAACTCGCCTCCTCATCGATGGAAGGACTTGCTTGTTACAGAATGATCATGATCCATCAAAATTAGTGGCAGAGACACCATGCAAGTTGCTGAGATATTTGGTTTCGGATGGTAGTCATATTGATGCAGACATGCCATATGTTGAGGTTGAAGTTATGAAAATGTGCATGCCTCTTCTTTCACCTGCTTGCGGCGTGATTCGGTTCAAAATGTCTGAAGGTCAAGCAATGCAGGTAAATAATACTCTTTTGGAAACTTAATTGCTCTGTTTTGTTATGAATTTATGAAAAAGAGTTTTCTTGTAGGCTGGTGAGCTTATAGCAAGGCTTGATCTTGATGATCCTTCAGCTGTACGAAAGGCTGAACCTTTTCATGGGAGCTTCCCGGTGTTGGGCCCTCCAACTGCTATTTCTGGAAAAGTTCATCAGAGATGTGCTGCGAGCCTAAATGCAGCACGGATGATTCTTGCTGGTTATGATCATAATATTGATGAAGTAAGTATTCTCACTGTTTTACAATTTCTATTTGAAGTTCAAACATTATTGTGAATCATCAGTCTTTTTTAACTTCATTTGTGCTGCGCTTTAAATTAATGCTTCATAAACTTGTAAATACCATATGCCTGCAATCATTTTATATTAATCCCTTTTATTAAGAGTTTATGTTTCATCAACAAAAATGACAGGTAGTGCAAAACTTGCTTGTTTGTCTTGATAGTCCTGAACTCCCTTTCCTCCAATGGCAAGAGTGCTCGGCTGTTCTCGCAAACCGCCTTCCAAAAGATCTTAGAACTGAGGTGAGTAGTTATCATGTGGCTTTCATTCCTTTATCATGCTCATAAATTTGTCTGGATTAGCACTAGTATCTGATTTTGTGCTGGTTTAATTTTTCCAGTTGGAAGCTACTTGCAGAGAGTATGAGGGGATTTCAAGCTCCTTGAATATTGACTTCCCTGCCAAATTATTAAAGGGTGTGCTTGAGGTGATTCCTTTTATCATGTTCCTTGTTTCAAAACCCTTTTTGCTCCTCTTCCTTGATGTGCTCAATACCCTTGGTTTGTGGACATTATTTGTGCAGGCCCATTTATCTTCTTGTCCAGAAAAAGAAAAGGGAGCGCAGGAAAGGCTCGTTGAACCTTTGATGAGTCTAGTGAAGTCTTATGAGGGTGGAAGAGAGAGCCATGCCCGTGTTATTGTTCAGACACTTTTTGAAGAGTATTTATCCGTTGAAGAGTTATTTAGTGATAACATCCAGGTTAGTGTGTTCAAATGAAACACAATTCTTTCTATGGAATTGGTCTTATAAGTTGAGAATCTTGTCCTGATAACTCGGGATTGCTAGCACAGTCTTTATATCATCCCGATTCCTGAATAAGCATCATGCTTCAATTACATCCCGATTACTGAATAAGCATCATGCTTCAATTAGAGTACAAGATTGTTCTTTTATTTGTTCAGTTCAAGTTTTAAGTAACGACTAGTTTAAAAGAATCTTAATTGGTGGCTCTATATTGTGGAGAGCGCTAATTTAACAGATAGCAACTTCATCCATCCTCTTTGTTTTCCTTCCCATTCTCCTTTTTTTTAAGCGGTCAATATCTATGTTCTTGACAATAACTGCACAAACACCTCTTATTGTGCTTGCCTGCTTTTCTTAATTTGTCCTGATAACCTGGTTTAAAATCACAAGGCACAACAGTTGAATTCCTGTCTCAACTTTCACTGGACTTGGAGCTTGGTCCCCCCTCCTATACTTTAGCTGACATTTTAATAATTTTTTGCTTGCAAGCACCATCAGGAATTTCTGGGTCACTCCACTATAAAGACTTCTTCAATATATTATTATCTTTTAATTCCTTAATTAATTTTCTCTGCCTGTATCTTTGTCCAGGCTGATGTGATTGAACGTCTTCGACTTCAATATAAGAAAGATCTATTGAAGGTTGTGGACATTGTGCTTTCTCATCAGGTATCACATTTATGTTGTGCTCAGCTGGATTGCCTCTCGTTTCTTTTAGTTTTCTATTGAAATAACTTCAACTAATACTTTATAAACGGGCTTGCAGGGGGTCAGAAGTAAAAACAAGCTGATACTATGTCTCATGGAACAACTGGTTTATCCTAACCCTGCTGCATACAGGGACAAACTAATCCGCTTCTCTCAACTTAACCACACTAATTATTCCGAGGTTGACTGCTAGACCTGTTTAGTTGTGCATTTACTTTACCACAAGAAGATAATATCCTCCATATGTCATTTTCTAATAGTCATTTGTTGTTTCCGTTTCTCAATTTAAGATCATTATCAATGTTGTCTATGCAGCTTGCACTCAAGGCAAGTCAACTACTAGAACAGACCAAACTGAGTGAACTTCGTTCCACCATTGCTAGAAGCCTTTCTGAATTGGAGATGTTCACAGAGGATGGTGAAAGTATAGATACTCCTAAGAGGAAAAGTGCCATTAATGAACGAATGGAGGATCTTGTTAGTGCTCCTCTAGCTGTTGAAGATGCCCTTGTGGGTCTGTTTGATCACAGTGACCACACCCTTCAAAGGAGAGTTGTGGAAACTTATGTCCGTAGGCTATATCAGGTACCATATCACTAACATCTACAACTTTTTGTCTGTTATTCTTCTGGACAAAATTAACATTCCTTTGCCTGCCATCAGCCCTATCTTGTAAAGGGGAGTGTCAGGATGCAGTGGCACAGATCTGGTCTTATTGCTTCATGGGAGTTCTTGGAAGAACACATTGAGAGAAAGAATGGTTCTGGAGATCAAACATCAGATAAACCACTGGTTGAAAAGCACTGTGAGCAAAAATGGGGAGCTATGGTTATTACTAAATCTCTTCAATTTTTGCCAGCTATCATTAGTGCTGCATTACGGGAGACAGTTCATGACCCTCATGAAACAACTTCAAATGGATCTTTAGAACCAACCAGCTTTGGAAATATGATGCACATTGCAGTGGCGGGCATCAACAATCAGATGAGTCTACTTCAGGATAGGTATGGTGGTTGTTTCATATTTCCTTTCCATATTTTTCATTTTATGATGCATATTGGATTGCTAACCTTTTATTATTCATCCCTCTGTGGTATGCGTTTCATTTAGGATCTAAAGGCTAGTTCCACTTTGAAAATCATTCAAGAACTTATTAAATTCAGGCAGGTCTGATTTAAATTTGTGTATAACACCAATCATTGCAAGTCCAATTTTGGGAACAAAGCAGTTACTGAGTTTCTACAGTACTTGAGAGGGAAACTAAAGAAACACATGATTTTTCTTCAGGTTAATATCCTGAGGAGTAGACCCGTCATTTAACCTAGTCCTTTATTGGCATTTTCCCATGACTCTTTGCAGTGGTGATGAGGACCAGGCTCAGGAGAGGATTAACAAATTAGCCAAAATACTCAAGGAGCAAGAGTTGGGCTCGAGTTTACACAGTGCTGGTGTTGGTGTTATTAGTTGCATTATACAGAGAGATGAAGGGCGAGTTCCTATGAGGCATTCCTTTCACTGGTCAGCAGAAAAGCTATATTATGCAGAAGAGCCTCTGTTGCGTCACCTAGAACCTCCACTGTCGATCTACCTTGAATTGGTTTGTCTGTGGCTTTTTGTTTTAATTAAGAAAAGAAGAGATCAATTTACATCCTTTGATCTGAATTTTATCACAATATGTTTTTATACAGGAAAAGCTTAAAGGCTATGAAAATATACAATATACTCCATCCCGGGACCGACAATGGCATTTGTACACTGTTGTAGACAAGCCCATGCCAATCCGGAGAATGTTTCTTAGAACACTTGTAAGACAGCCTACAATGAATGAAGGATTTACTGCATATCAAGGGCTGGGAATGGAAACAGCTTGTACCCAATGGGCTGTTTCCTTTACTTCAAGGAGCATTTTGAGGTCATTGGTGGCTGCAATGGAAGAATTGGAGCTTAACGTGCATAATGCTACGCTCAAATCTGACCATGCTCATATGTACCTCTGTATCTTACGTGAGCAGAAAATAGATGATCTCGTGCCATACCCAAAGTAATTTTTTCCTATACTCTTGTTAAGTTATATGCTCTCGTGCAATAAGCCATTGGACCTTTTGTATACTTATCATATTTGAGATATTGTCACCAGGAAAGTTGAAATAGACACTGAGCATGAAGAAGTAGCAGTGGAGGCAATCTTGGAAGGGCTGGCTAGGGAAATCCATGCATCTGTTGGTGTGAGAATGCATAGACTGGGCGTCTGCGAGTGGGAACTGAAGCTCTGGATGACATCATCTGGACAGGCAAATGGTGCTTGGAGGGTTGTCGTCGCAAATTTGACTGGTCACACATGCGCTGTGCATGTAAGTATATATGTCATTTGTTGCATGTCCTGAAGGTAGCCCTTTCCAGACTTACATTTTATAGGACAAAACCCTTGGTTAAACTCTTATTAGGGGCCGAGGATCAGTTCATTCGGGTCACTTTTCACCCAAAAACACACACAACATACCAAGTTTGCAAAAACTGAGATTTTCATACAGAATTTGACTGACCCGGCTAAATATTGACTGTTCTTCAGTTGGTTCCGTATGGTTATTTTTCAGCCCAAATTGTAGATAGCAGTTTTTAAAGGGTAATTATGGATAGGCCTTTTTACTCTGAAACACTGAATTGGCCCATACTAGGGTCAATAACCAGGGTTAGGTTGCTGGCCCAAATCTGCCCCCAGCTTAAAGTTAAATTTCGTGCAACTCATGGCAAAATTGAATCAAATGGTCGAATGAATAGATATTATGAAAATTTCAAATCAAACCTCCCCAAGACACTTGAGAAACCGACCTGTTTTGTTTCTTTAGTTTGATTCAGTTAAATGATCCAGTTATTCCAATAGGTTTGCTTACCCCTAGTTAACCATAAGCTTGTTGATTTTTCATTTGGTTATCCTGGGCTATAACTGGCATAACCCATAGTTTTCAGATGAAATAATGCTATATTTTGTTTATTTAGTTCGGGATGTTGAGTGTTCAGTGTGGGAATCTTTATCGCTGCTGTTGCAAGTCAGCAAATTTTGGGTTTAGCACCAATGCAGTTAAGGTGTGAAAATTGCCACCATGGTAACTTTTGGGGTATTATTCAAACAATGTACTGGATTTGGTTCCCGCAACAGTTTAAAACATCTAGTTTTCATGGAAAAGGATCCCAGTTTCTTGGTATTTGATGTGATGATAGTTCATTGCCCAACTTGCTCCTGTAATTCTTTTCACTCGTTTATATAATTTTCTTTCATTTGAAAAATAACTAGCTGGTGATATAATATTCAGATATACCGGGAATTAGAGGATACTAGCAAGCAAGGAGTGGTGTACCATTCAATCTCTGTACAGGGTCCTCTGCATCTTGTACCAGTACATGCGCCCCATCAACCTTTGGGAGCTCTTGATCGAAAACGTCTATTTGCAAGGAAAAGCAGCACCACTTACTGCTATGATTTTCCAATGGTGAGTCCTGCATTGTGTACTTGAAGACAACAGAAGTTATTTTTTTGGCACAAAAATAACTGATGGGTCAAATTATGTTACTGACATATTTGTTGTGCTCAGGCTTTTGAGACAGTCTTGGAACAAATATGGGCATCCCAATTCCCGGGCATGGAAAAACCCAAGGATAAAGTTCTAAAGGTGACAGAGCTCATA
The DNA here is from genome assembly GCA_029228465.1 of Salix viminalis. Lineage (NCBI taxonomy): Eukaryota > Viridiplantae > Streptophyta > Magnoliopsida > Malpighiales > Salicaceae > Salix > Salix viminalis. The sequence goes on from CM055427.1 coordinate 11,068,902, forward strand.
TTTGCTAATGAAAATGGTAGCTGGGGCACACCTCTTATTTCCACACAGCGTCCAGCTGGGCTTAATGATTTTGGCATGGTAGCTTGGTGCATGGAAATACTAACTCCGGAGTTCCCTTTAGGAAGGACTATTTTGGTAGTAGCAAATGATGTGACCTTCAAAGCGGGTTCTTTTGGCCAAAGAGAGGATGCATTCTTTCTTGCAGTGACTGATCTTGCCTGCGATAAGAAAATTCCACTTATTTATTTAGCAGCAAATTCAGGTGCCCGTATTGGGGTTGCGGATGAAGTCAAATCCTGCTTTAAAGTTGGCTGGTCAGATGAACTTTCTCCTGATCGGGGCTTTCATTATGTATATTTAAGTCCCGAGGATCATGCTCGGATCAGATCATCAGTTATAGCGCACGAGTTGAAGATGGAGAATGGAGAAACAAGATGGGTGATCGATACCATTGTGGGGAAGGAGGATGGCCTGGGGGTAGAGAATTTATCTGGAAGTGGGGCCATTGCCAGTGCATATTCTAGGGCATACAAAGAAACCTTTACCTTAACCTATGTGACTGGCAGAACTGTAGGAATTGGTGCCTATCTTACTCGGCTTGGAATGCGTTGTATACAGAGGCTTGATCAGCCTATTATTTTGACTGGTTTTTCTGCTTTAAACAAACTTCTTGGCCGTGAGGTGTACAGCTCGCACATGCAACTTGGTGGACCTAAAATTATGGCAACTAATGGGGTAGTTCATCTTACTGTCTCAGATGATCTTGAAGGGGTATCGGCTATTTTCAAATGGCTAAGTTGTATTCCTTCTCGCGTGGGTGGTGCACTTCCCATTACAAGCCCATCAGATTCTCCAGAAAGACCTGTGGATTACTTACCAGAGAATTCATGTGACCCTCGAGCTGCCATTTGTGGTGTTTTTGATGGAAGTGGGAAGTGGCTGGGTGGTATTTTTGACAAGGATAGCTTTGTTGAGACATTGGAAGGCTGGGCAAGGACAGTTGTGACAGGACGGGCAAAACTTGGAGGAATCCCTGTTGGAATAGTAGCTGTTGAGACACAGACAGTTATGCAAGTGATCCCTGCTGACCCAGGACAGCTTGATTCCCATGAGAGGGTTGTTCCTCAGGCTGGGCAAGTATGGTTTCCAGATTCCGCAACCAAAACAGCTCAGGCAATATTTGATTTCAATAAAGAGGGGCTCCCGCTTTTCATTTTAGCCAACTGGAGAGGCTTTTCTGGTGGGCAGAGAGACCTTTTTGAAGGTATCCTCCAGGCAGGTGCAACCATAGTTGAGAACCTTAGAAATTACAAACAACCTGTGTTTGTGTATATTCCCATGATGGGCGAGCTTCGTGGTGGGGCATGGGCTGTTCTTGATAGTAAGATCAATTCAGATCACATTGAAATGTATGCAGATCGAACAGCTAAAGGTAATGTCCTTGAGCCAGAAGGAATGATTGAGATCAAATTCAGGACAAAGGATCTGGTTGAGTGCATGGGTAGGCTTGATCAACAGCTGATCAGTTTGAAGGCGAAACTTCAGGAAGCCAGGAGCAGTGCACCGTATGGAATGGTTGATTCTCTCCAACAGCAGATAAAAACTCGTGAAAAGCAGCTTTTGCCTGTCTACACTCAGATAGCCACAAAATTTGCCGAGCTTCATGATTCTTCTCTAAGAATGGAGGCAAAAGGTGTGATAAGAGAAGTTGTTGACTGGGCTAGGTCACGCCTTTTCTTCTGCAGAAGGTTGCATAGGAGAATTGCCGAGTGTTCGCTGATCAAGGACGTGATAGACGCAGCAGGTCAGCAGCTGACACATAAATCTGCAATGGACATGATCAAAATCTGGTTCTTGAATTCAGATATTGCAAGAGGGAGAGAAGATGCTTGGGTGGATGATGAAGCATTCTTTGCATGGAAGGATGATTCAGGAAAGTATGAAGCCAAGCTACAAGAGTTGCGGGTCCAGAAGGTAATGCTTCAGTTAACAAACGTCAGTGAATCTATGTCAGATTTGAAAGCTCTACCGCAGGGTCTTGCTGCCCTTCTAAGCAAGGTAAAATCATTGTTCATTCTTCACTTCACCTTCCTATATATTATTTTTTGCTGTCCAGTCCAGAGGTGATGCTTTATTATATTTAATGCAGGTGGAACCATCAAGCAGAGAACAATTGGTTGGTGAACTTCGTAAAGTGCTTAGCTGATTGCCAAGTTTGTTCTTCGCCAGCAAAGATGGTCCTGCACCCATTATTTGGTATTTCTTACGCTCTAATATGTACAACTCTGATAAGAAACATATTAGTAGATGCATTTTAAACATCCCTGCCCTGCCATCCCGCTGGGAACTAAAGGCTACTTGTGGTGCTTATGTAATATTACCAGCTAAGTTGATCATCGCTGTATATTGGAGGAGTCAGTCAGTCAGTCTTGAGACATAAAATTATAGCTTTCATGCAACTGTACACTTTGCTAGTCTTCAGTCCAGTAGGGAAATAAACATCTTCGATGAAGGAGAGGTTCGCCAGCAGCACTAGAAGCCATTAGCCAATGCTTCTTCCATGAGTAGCGATTGTTTTTGTAATAATGATATTTAAGATGGTATTTAATCCTTCTATTTTCATTTAATGAATGAAATTCATTAGTACCACCATCCTTATTTTCCTTGTGCTCCGTGTTCTTTTCTGGTAGTAAATTCAGACCGTGTGCGGGCGTTTGACGTTGTTCAAATGGTGTTAAAGTATTGTCCTTTCCCTCACAGGACCTACCTTGTCGGATGCTGTTGAAAAGCCCCATGGTTTCGTTCGCTTTTTTGGCCTCACTGTTTTTTTTTTTTTAAAACTTTAATCGCACGTTAATTAAACAGTAAGGCCAAAAAAGCCAACGAAGATTCCCACCCCCTCATAGTGTGTGTGTGCTTGACGTTGCTCAAATGGTAGAACTTTCTTTTCAAATCTTCGTGTTTCCTCCTCCTTCTCTTTCTGCCTTTTCCTCTTCTTCTCTCTGGCGTTCTTTTCCCCTTCTTTCTCCTTCTCCCTTTTACCGATATAAATAATATGTTAGATGTACCGTGATAACAAAGAATTTGTGATTTATATAATATATTTGAATTCGAGTCAGGACATATCTCTTATAAGCATCACCATGTTTGTCATTATTGTTAAGCTGCTGCTGCCATTTGCAGGCGAAAGACGACCATTATCAAATAAAAGTTGCAATGGAAGCTGCAAACTTATAATTAATGGCGGTGGTGTCTCATGACAGAAACATTCCACGGGCGACCTGTCTACCCTTATATATCCACCGACTACGTCACATTTTTTAACTCACCTGAATTTAACCAAAACATCCGGTTAAACTAGGTTTTGATTGGACTGATATAGTTACAAACTCAATCAAGATTAAATCACATACCATAAGGTGTCTAAATCAGCCCACTTAACCAACCAAGTTTACAAACCCAGCCAAGATTCGGTAATAAATCACCAGGTTTCTATGTCAGCCTACCACGTCTTTTATTTTTTAATCAAATACTTCAATATTGAATTAATTAGAAATTAATAATTGAAAATTTTAATTTATTTCACAAAATTATCTCAATCTTATGATCTAAATTTTAAATTTAATATATTAACTGAAGTCAATTTTTAAATTTTATTTAATTGATTTTTGTTTTTGTTTTATCCTTTAATAGTGAATTAAAAATTACACTTCATAATTTTATCTTATTTTTATTTTCTGAGTTATTATAGTTTCATAACTTAAGTAATGAATTTGATATATTCAATATGTTGTTATTATTATTATTATTATTATTATTATTATTATTATTATTATTATTATTATTATTATTATAATCAAACTATATTTTCATTGATTATTCAATTTGATTACTTCAGTAAACCTTCACATTTTTAAATTTTTTTCTGCTAGAAAAAGAAACATTATTAACATCTAACTTTTTTTTCAAATTCAAGAAAAATAATTTGACACTACCGGCAAGCGGGTGAATTATCTAGTGGGTACTATGCTGCAACAGAAGTGAAAGTATTACGTTTTACTCATGGTTTAACATGATGAACGATCAAGAAAACTCAAAAGCCGACATGCACCTTATTGCCACCATTACCAAAGTAATCTTCCATGTTTTTTCCGAGGGACAAATCACATTCATTATCATGAAAAAAATGAAACGCATACAAAAACATGTGCAATCTAACAAGAAACCAGCGAGGAAACGAAAAATACTCAAAACACAAGTTTTCGTATTTCAGACAAGTCTATAAGCACTAAAAGAAATATCTATTTACCGATACAGAATTTACCAAAAATGTTTGACAAAATCTCTTCAGAGATGTTTTCTCCACTTATCTGTCCGAGGGCCAATGCAGCATCCCTCAAATCAATAGTCCAAAAATCCAGGGGCATTTGCTCCTCAATTGAAGACCTCAACCTTACAAGAGCCTCCTTCATCCGCACAAGCTGCTCACATTGCCTCTGATATTTGATCGTTAAATTACACAGATTCAGTTCAATGCACATTAAATCATGATTTGAATCAAACTCAGAACTAAAGCCAATGATTGGATCATAGTTATTACGAGTTAGAACACAAAGCAATGCAGAATCAACAACCAAAACAAGAGAGGAAATCACAGTGACAGGTAACTTACCTGGTTGACAGTCCATTTGAGCCCCCCTGCAGGTATCTTGTTAAGACCCACAATCTCTGAAATTGCCATCTCTAAATCTTGAATTCCTTGACCAGTAATAGCACACGTGAAAACATGCTTGCTAAAAGAATCACCACCCCTATCAACCCATTCTGAACACAAGGACGGGGAACAGTCTATTTTGTTAACTACAAGGATCATTGGTGTAGAAGAGCCAGCTGATTTCTGTTTTTCCAAAAGTAAAGGGATAAGTTATATAACTACATACCAAGTTCAATGCATTAAAAGAGGAAAATGGAGAAGCACCAACTCGAGACATGGACACTACCAACATTTAAAATAGTGTTTGTGCGTGCATGCACAGGCAGTGTTTGTGTGAGAGAGAAAGAGAGAAGTAGGCTGTAAGACCTTCTTAGACACAATCCTATTCAAAAGTCCGGTGTCTTCTGGTGTCCATCCATCAAGAGCACTAACTGTCATAACAATGACATCAGCACCCAGGGCAACTGCTTCAGATCTTTCTACACCTGTAAGCAAAACAAAAAAAAAACAGTTCAATAGTAAGAACACAAATATGTTTGCAAGGGGTAAGACATCAACAGAACAATGTAGTTATCAGATAAATTTACCAATCTTCTCGACAACATCATCAGTCTCCCTGATCCCAGCAGTATCAAGAAGGATCACAGGGATGCTACCAACCGTAATACTGGCTTCAACAATGTCACGGGTGGTTCCAGCAATTTCTGTAACTATTGCCCGCTCACTCTGCACGCTAAATTAAACATGGAACTCAAAATATGTCGATTCTGTTTATATGTAAGGTAAACAACATGATAAAACAGAGAATTATGCTGGAATCATGTCAACAACACCTTAAACTCAAAACTTTTAATTTATTGCTAAGGTAAGGATTAATGCCAAAGCTAGAATTATAGAAGAAGTGGTTTTCACAACATACTTTGCTCCATGCATTAAGGAGGCTGGACTTCCCAACATTAGGACGGCCAACAATTGCTATCTGCCAGATTTAAAAGAAGAAAGTCACCAAATCAAAATCATAAACATTATCCACTGTTATTGTATCTATTGAATTAGTCTTCATATACATAAGAAAATTTCCATTAAAACTTCATTATGCCAATATTGCTCCATGCAATAAGAAAACATGCATGAAGCCCACTTTCAGACATTCAATTTTTAAAGTTCATTATGCCAATATCAACTTCAATAACTTAAACTGTAAGCAAAAATAAAATTTGGCTGACAACCTTGTATTAGCAATTTATCACCACGAAACAAAGCAGATTTTGCAATTTCTTGATCATTAAGCAAATTACAAAGCATTGAAAAAGTTACAAGCCTGTTAGTTGTAGATAATGTGTGTAATGTGCTAGTTAACAATAACTTGAGCAATGCAAGGCGACCACAGTTAGAAAGCTGTCATGCTGATTATACCTGTAATCCAGATTGCAAAAGCTTGTCGTAATTGGCTGTCTTCAGTGCATTCTCCACATTTTCTGACATGGAATGTATTTTCTCCATGATTAAATTCAAATCTAGTGGAGGCATCTCATCATCAAAGTCTAAACGAGCTTCAATCTCAGTAAGCAGCTCAATGCATTGCGTTCTTAGTGATTTGACCATAGAAGCAAAGCCTCCCTGTCATAAAAATTGTTTCAGGCTTGCTAGACATGCTTTCAACAAAGCCTCACATGATCGATGTAAATAAGAACTCCTAGTTACTTGGAGGTCAGAAGTAGGATTAAATTGTGAAGACAAATGGAAGATAAATTGAGTGCTTCAAAGAGCACTTACCTGAATTCCAGCGAGGGCTGCATCTGCAGCAGCCGTGGATTTGGATGATATAAGCTTTTCAACATTTTCAGCTTGCGAAAGGTCCAGTCGGCCATTTAGAAATGCACGTAGAGTGAACTCACCTGAGAGAGAGAAACGAAAAGGAGTTGACCACTTTGCAATGCACATTAAGGCAGTCACAGTCGTCGAAAGCCATAGATTTGTATTGCCAAAATTCATATGTCCAAGAACTAGATCAAATAAGAAGGCAACCTGGTTCTGCAAGCCTAGCTCCAGCTTCTATACAAGCTCTCAGCACGCGACGAAGACAGACTTCGGTCCCATGACACTGAAGCTCGACCACATCTTCTCTAGTATAAGATCTTGGAGCCAACATGGGTACAGCTAAAACCTGAAATAAGTAAAAAAACCACCATAAAACTCTTTTTTCAAGTAATAATGACCAAGACCGTGGGCTAACCAAAACAACCAGGCCATAACAATAACATGTTTTACATTAATAAATAAATAAATAAACTATCAGATAAAACCTCCCATCAATCCAGTTTGCAAAAATAAAATCCCGTAGGAAAAGATTGCAATTTCTTTCGCCAATTCATAAATTATGATTACTCAACTACGTTTCAAAAGCATTGATGACGATCCCTTTTCAACATTTTAAGCTCTTACATAAAAAACATGGAAAAACAAGCATACCTCGTCAACTACATTTCCTTGATGATCCATAACCACCCCGTAATCTACGACATGACTGGTAGGCTTCCACACACAAAATCCTTTTTTCTTCTTTTTTCTCATTGGTTTAAACACACGTGCAGCAATCTCGACGGCAGATGGACCAGATAACCTGACAATCCCCACGGAAGAAGGTGGGCCACCCACGGAGGTTACAATGGCTGCAATAGTGGTAGATATCAACTTGTCATCAGTACCATTGAGGCCCATAAAGCGCTGGTCTTGACCATTGAGAAGTAAAGTGGCTTTTGAATTGAGAGAGGAATGGGGTTTTGAAAGGGTTTTAGGTTTGGAGAGAAAGGAAAGATTTTTTGCAGCGGGTTCATGGAAGAGTGGTGAAAGGGAAGGGTTTAGGGTTTTAGGCTTGAAGAAATGGGTGATGATAGTGCGAAATACAGGGAGAAGAGCCATCGTGTCCTTCTTCCTTTTTTGAGGTTTTCCCCTGAGGAAGTAGGAGTTGGGGTGGGTGGGGGGATAAGGTGCTTCTGTTTAAATGGGCTTGGGTTAGTTTCAATTGTGTTCGGCGGCCTGGCCCACTCTAAAATGAGTCAATCTTTCTCTCTTCGTATTTTTCTTTTGAGAGTATATTAAAAAATATGGTAGTGGTTGTTTAAAAAGTATTTTTTTATTAAAATAATTAAAAAAAAACATTTTGAATATCAGAATAAAAAAATATCTGAAATATAAATTTTTTTAAGTGAAAACAAAGATAAATTCTTTTATTTTTTTAAATACTTTTAAAACACAAAAGCAGACATACTTTCTATCTATTTTATATTTGATTGTTTCTGTTTTTTGCATGTAAATTACATTTTAATTTTTTTTTATCAAATAAAATCTTAAAATAAATGAAAGTACAAATTATATAAAAGTGTTTGAAAGGGAGATTAAACTTAATTTTCATTAATAATTATTTTAATATTGTTTTGATAACTTGTCCTTTCATTTATTTTCTACCGTGAGATTAATTATTTAATAGATGGTTCATTGGTAATAGATCGAGACTAAATAGTTTATCAGGGGATCTCAGGTTTGAGATCTGTGATAACTAATATGGTGGTCACTGAAGGATTACATGGTCATTAAATTCATGGTCTATGAGAATAATCAATATGCACACAAACTAACTCGGACATCCAAATCAATAATAATAATAATAAAAAAGAACTTAAGATTAAAAGATCTGTCTTATGTTATGGTTTGAGGCTCGAATGCTATATTAGTTAATTTGATGATTACTTATATAATTATTAATTTTATAGTCCATAGAATTATTCAAAATAAATTGAACCTGATACGAAATTCTGAACAAAAAAGAAAGAAAGATCACGCTATCATGTTTATAATAAAAATAAGAAGCATGGGATCCCTTTCCACGTCATATTACTGCTGCTACTAATAATAATAAGAGAAAGAAAGAACACGCTATCATGTTTTCATAGAAATAATTAGCATGGATTCCTTTCCACATCATATTTATTTATTTTTGTATAAAAAAAGTCAGAATGAATGTGGCCTGGTTCTCGTCGATGTTCTTAAACCCAAAAAGAATGATGATAATAAAACCAGCTCTATGGATTTGGAAGGTAACGTGTCAATGTCCATTTCCATATCATACCCCACTAGTCTCCCACAAGTTTTTCAATAAGCCAAGTCTTCCAGATTCTTACCCGCCAATTATACGCTTCCTTTTATTTATTTATTTATTTATTTTATTGTTGGGAAAATGTTGATTTTACTTATTAATACCTTCATTTCGACTGCAACGAAAACAAATAGCGTGCCAATTTCCTTCTCCTCGACTCCTCCTGTTTTTTTCTTGTTTTACACGCTCCAGAGTGTCGCAACTCAAAAGTGTTTTGATTTACCTAGTATTATTAAAAAAAATAAAAATAATACGGTGGGGCAAGTAAAAAAATGTTTAGAAATTTAATAGATACTATTTCCAATTTAACAGCACAATCTTCTTTCCAAATATTTAAAAACTGAATAAGATAAAAGTATAGGTAAAGGGTGTCACGGGATGACATGGGGAGATGTAGCTGCTCATCTCGATTTTTCAAGTTGGGATTCAAGTTCTAAAAGAGCTTAAATTTCAAATTATATATCCTAATTCATGATCTTCTTCTATGCATCTGTATTCCAAGTATTTTCTCCATAGAATTACTTCACAAATTTTCTTTAACTGTGCTAAAAGAAACTCAAGCTTTAACAGCTAGTGATCATGTCCACCCCTTGTAACTGTAAGAAGAGGGGCTGGGAAACCATGAGATTTACAGTTTTACTGGTCAATTTCTAGGTTTGTTTTTTAGAGATTACCAGTTTAATTCTCACAAATCTCAGGAACTCTGAAGATTTAGATGATTGTTAATTTCAGATCCGTGTGATCAGTTAAAGTGCACGCAAACTAACTCAAACATCTATATTGATAAAAAAAGAAAAAGAAAAAAAAGGGTCCGGGAGATGGAGCAAAACTAAGGAGAAAATAGAACTTGTAAGAGAATTGCAGCATGTTGGATAACACCATTTCACACACACACACACACACACACAAAGAAAAAGAAAAAAGACAAGACCATATGCTTATCGCCTCTCTCACCCCTTTTTATTTATTTATTTTCAATTCCTCCTTTTTTTTTCCCTTCTCGAACTTCATTGGAAAGCATATAATGCACCTTTCCTGTGTTTTGGTAAAAGAGAGTGGGGAGGGTTAGCTAGCAGGGACAACCCACTGAAGAAACCACCTTTACAAGGGCCCAGCACGACTCACATTAAAGCTCCCCCCCTCCATTTTAATGCCCACACAGCACGACATGAAACCTCGTTTCTCAAACACAAAAACCACCACTTTAACTTCTCTCTCAAACTTCTCCCACCGATTTCGGACAGCATGATGCCACAGCATCAGCAACCGTGAGGAAGATCTTGTCCTCTCCGATCATCTGTGCAAAACTAGAGGCGTGGAGCTTGTCAATCACCACCGGTCCAGGGTTGGCTAGGATAAGCTGCGCAACAACACAGGGAACATCTGGTGAGGCAACTCTTTCAATACCAAAGCAAACATTATCGTATAACTTGGATTTCATAGCATGTTAGGTGACAGTACTGTAAATGTGCAAACTTAGTTAATTACCTGAATCTCTCTTTTCTGGAGACTTCTGTATAACTCTTCCAACGCATGGATGCCACTGGTGTCGATGTCAGTAACGGCTGCACCAAATCCAAAAACATCATTAATGAGTTTTGGAATCCAATAGTAGTACGTTAGACCAATGAAGATTCAGTAGAGAACAGCTTACGTGACATCTCCACTATTAAAAACTGGATTTTTGTTTGGCCCGATTCGTTTACTAGATCATCCTCATCAATTAACCATCTCAATATCCTGCAGGAAAAGTTCCATCTTTAGCCTCACCAAAGCTATGCTGCAAACCTCAACTCTAAATAATGAAATCATAGCTATGTCCTAAGCTCCTTTTACTTGTGAACGCTGCAGCCCATATCGCTTAAAACTCAACAGGACAAAAATAAAAATAAAAATGCCTGCGGTTTGAATTTCAATTCACAGATGGTCTTTCTCCACCTAAACAGTTCAAAATACACATGAATCGAATAGCTAAGAGGCCAAAAAACATCTTTACCTTTCTTTTATGTAGTTGGAGTTAGAAAAGTAGATTGCAGAATCAACTCTCACTATCAAAACACCAGGGACCTTAGCTGCTTCAGGATATTGTAGAATGTTTCTGTATACAGTTGACCTTGGTAGATTTCCAAGAATTGCTGTCCGGGGCCTGGTAACTTGTAAGAGAATCTTGGCAAAGGATATCGAGACCTTCAATGACACAAAGAAAAACATAATTTAATCAATACTGGCAATCATATATGGTAATTTTAGCGGGGGGGTATCATGATTCTTACTGCAATCAAGAGGCCAATCTCAACATTAACAAAAACAACACCAAAGAATGCTCCCATGCAAGCAACGAAATCAAATTTATCAATCTTCCATATCAGATATGCTGCATCATAATCAACTAGGTTGATCACAGCTGATATGATTATGGCTGCGAGTATGGCATTTGGGGTATACTTGAAAAGAGGCGTGAGAAATTTCAAGGTCAAAAATACAACAATCGCCATAATAATGTTTGAGACAGCAGTTCGGCAGCCAGCCATGTAATTCACAGCGGATCGAGAAAATGAACCTGCAAGTAATGAACACGAGAAAAAGAAGAAGTGAATTCAAAGTATTTGCACAATCACATGAACCTCCTCATAGTAGCCCTAAGGAGTTTCCCATGCCAAACTCAACCCAAAAGGAAGATGAAAACATCTAGTAGTCAAAAATTTGTTGGGGAACCATTATATGCATATATTCTATATAACTTAGGGCGTCACAGATTGCAAGTAGCTGTATAATTGAAAAGTTCACATCTACTTTTCCTTTTAAGTGGATAGATTTTATGGATGCTCGGAAAAATGAAATTCCTACAGTCGATTTTAGATCATATATGACTGCGCATCCACAATAGATGACACACTTCGTTGTAATTACATCAAAATGTAAGGTGCTATAATAATCTATGTGGGCATCCTTCTCACCTGTTGCCACATAGCAGGAAGTCATTGAACCAACAACGTTCATAGTTCCTAGTGCCACCATTTCTTTGTTTCCATCCAGCTGATAGTCTTTCATCGCGGCGAATGTTCTTCCAATTGCTATGGCTTCCTGAAAATCCCATTCCAAGATAAAAAGCAACAAAAACTCTGTTAGATGATTGATGACCAAACAGTCTTGATATAATGGGCAAAATGACAATGACTTGCAAGGTTATCTCACCGTCAAAGCAACCATCCCAGCCACAATACCAATCCTGACGCCTTTTAGCAAATAGTCACCTTTGAAATATATTTGATGCACAGAGGAGGGATTTATTCCTTGGTCTATGTGTCTCACCTTCAAAAATCATATAATAATTAATAGTAATACCACAGCCAATGCAGTTATCACTACTTCTGATGTCCCAACCACAATTATAATTATTATTTTAAAAAATAGAATCATGCACTTTATAGGAAAAAACAAGAATTGCTTACAATTTGAACTCCTTCCTTATCCGCACGGGTTATAAACACAAAAAATGTTGATACAATAACAGATATCAACGGGCCAATTGCTGGCACCCAGAAGAATTTCTTGTTCTTCTTTCCCTATTGCTCAAATGATGGTGAGAATTAGAAACGTTTTGCATGATAACATTCCACATTAGAATTAATATAATTAGACATTGATCAGACTTACAATGTGCTTGGCAGCAAGAAGGAAAGATAAAAAGCTCACTCCAATAACAATAGTTTGCCAGTTCCACTGCGAAATATTTGTTGTCCACAAATGAGTGACCACGGATATCAGAATTGAGGCAAATTAGAAAGGGATTCTCAATTTTGTAGATAGTAGTTCAGATTACAAGTCAGAGAGCAAGGGGGAGAGAACTTACTCCATGATGAGCCGAGTCAAATACTGAGTGCATTACAGAAACAATATCAGTTTTCTTTGTGAATTTTTTTATCCCAAGAAAACCCTTAAGCTGTTGGAGGGCAATTGTGATGGCAGCTCCACTCATGAAACCAACAATAGCAGCATGTGATAGAAAGTCGATTAAGAACCCCAACCTGATAAATTGTTCCCAACCAGTATGGTGTTAACAGAAAGATATGATAGATAGATAACACTTAAAAAAACTGTAATATGAACACGATCAATATGAAAGAAAGCTGAGAGTTTAATCTCCTTCTGAAACATTTACCTGAAAAACCCGAGGGTTACTTGAGTGATTCCAGCAAAAAATGTAGCTGTGAATGCCAGCCTCCGATATTCTTCTGCATTGGCTACAGGATCAATTTCATCCTGAAGCAGAGTACCCAACAAGAGAGACACCACAGCCACTGGTCCTATTGCTATGTCTCTTGAACTACCCATGCAGGCATATATCAAAGGTGGAACAAAGCTGGAGTCTGAAGAACATTTTAAACAAAAACAACAGAAACAGATCATCAGACTCAAGAAAGAGGAAAAGTAGTGCATGATGCACACAAGTAAGGGAAACTTACACAATCCATACTGAGGATCCAAATTTGCAAGCTTTGCATACCCAATATCCTGTTTTTTCCGCCCCAAAAAAATGTAAACTATTAGAAATAGTGCAAAGTAGGGACCACACAATATTGCTGCTTCTTACGTATCTTTTAAGCTGATAATCTACCTGGGGAATGCAAAGACTAGCAATGGTCAGCCCAGCAATGAGGTCACCTCTAAATTTTGCAAGACTGTAATTTCTTCCCCATTCAAGAATAGGGAATATAGTTTGGAGACCCAGGATGAACTTTTTAGACCCCGGTTGGTCCTTAAAGGAACGTAGAGGATCATCTGCAAAGAATGTCTCTTTCAAAGTGGCTTTGAACTCACTGAAGAGGTTTTGCTTAGGAGGAAGTCCAACCTTGTGAACATAAGGTGCATCTTGAGGATGACGGTACGAGGCTGTCCGGCCTTGAATATCCATATCTTTCTTTTCAAGGTCCTCTTCAGTTGAATGAGCCACCGAAGACAGAGACAACTAATTTACCTGTAATGCAGGACAGTTTACAAGATGATCATTGTCAGAAAGAAGGAAATGCTGATCATAACTTGCACAAAGAATATGAGGCGAATGCTTGAAATACTGAATCAAACAAGGGTAAATGTCGTTTTCTTTTTTGTTCTTGCTGTGTTCTATGAGCATGTACAGTAAACTATGCAACTACAAACTCTGAAACTTGATAACAGAACATCATGGATATTCAGTATAGCCTCCCCAAATGAACGCTAAGCAGAAGCTAAAGAAGTGGAGAGACGCTGACAAACTAACAAAATGGAACCTCAATCAGTGGGCAATATTCAAGAAATTGAAGCTAACCACAACAGAGGAAGCTAGCAGGGAGAGGACAGCTAATGCAGGGAAATGCTAAGCCGTCTTGAACATGAATGAAAGTAAATAAGCTCCTTCTTATATAATTTTTGAAAAGGGATCCCTGGGTCAAACCTTCCTAATTAGCATAGAAAAAGAGAGAGGGAATTATGATTGCTATTAGCGTATGAATCTAGATCTCTTACTTGTCAAATACATGATACAAAGCAAAGTGGACAGCGATTTTTTATATTTCAGCCGACCTAGAGATGGATTGTCCAGCACTTGTGATAGATGTAAGCAGTTTTTCATCACCTCCATAACAGTCGTGCTTGTGAAGTAAAAAAATGCAATTTGAGAGTTGTTGACCTGGGAGCATACGTGGCAGCAGCTAAAAAACTGCTACCTTTCGCTTTCCTGGCCTTTTCCCTTCTCAAACCATCAAAAGTTCATGAACAAATGTAAAGCGGAAAGAGGTTTAATGTCTTATTGCTTCAGAATTTGGTATCCCAAAGTGAAAAAGCCTAAAAGCGCAAACTCCTCTCCAACCACAACTGCTCATTAGAAAAAAGAGCATTTTCGTTGTAAGCTTTTAACTTTTCTTTTTCAAAGTTATTAATTTCCATGGTTCTTACAGACCAGAAAAAAAAACACCAAAAGAAACACGAAAAAGGCCCTGGCCCCTCCTCCATTGCCGCGGGGGAATCCTGTCCACAAAGTAAAGTGATATTCGTATCCAAACATAAAATAAACAGAATTATTAGCAACAATTTTTTCAGATACGATTATTCTATTGATCGGTGAGTTATACTATCCATGATCGTTAAGTTCAATAATCAATTTGGGGTTTCTGAAAACCCTGAAAGCCAACTTGACTGCATCAACCGAAGCACGTCATAAGCATTCGATTAATTAATTAACCACGAGGCAACACACAGATCATTTTATATCACTACATTCAACCTACATTGTTAAGAAGAAATGTGAGAGGATAAGAATCTACAAACTTTCGGTCTGCTATTGTTTTCTATCAATGTGCAGGCGCAAAAAACAACATTATGACGATGAGAAGCAAAACCCAGAATTCAAACGGGTCACCTTTTCTTTTCTATGATTTGAAACTAACAAACGTGAATCTCCCAGATTGCATGTCGTTTTAGAAGAGAAGAAGGCAGAGGGGTTCAGGAAAAACAGACACTGTATCTCACCTCCTCCTCGTTCATGCACTCTGTAATGAAAACCGCTGCTAGTGGGAGCAATAAGATTGACCCAGTCCCTCACCAATCTCTGTAAGTAAAAAAGAAGAAGGAACAAGAGGGCAATAAAAAATATTATTAAACGAGAGGCAAAAAAAAGAAAGTAGAATCTAAAAACTTATAAAGTAGCAATAAAACCTAAAAACAGCTAGCACCTTCCCAACATTACGTGCGCCAAACCTGATAGTGATAATTACTACTCTAACAAGGAAACCTCTATCCGTGTATCCTAAAATAACAACACAGCCCCAAATCCTGTCCAGATTCAAAGTGTTTTTCTTATAACGACGTGTCCGGCTCAGGCTCCTCCCAGTGTTTACTATTTCTTTTACTCTTGCTAAAAAGAAGGCGAACCTGGAAATATATTCGGCAAAGAAATTAAAAATAGATAAAAAGGGTCTTTTCTTTTTGTCACTCACTGTTTGATTTCCGAGTTAAACTTAACAGAAAGACATCAGCTTCTCTTCTCCGCCAACCTTACAAGAATGGATTTTTTTTCTTTTGATAAAAAAACAGAAACCTAATGTCAGATTCAAGAAGTCTGGTTATTGATTCATGGTAGTTATTTCACGGAACGGCGAGAGGGAAAAGTCAACAAAAAAAAACACCATACGATGTTGCCACTTTATTCCACGCCTCTGCTTTTTATGTCAACGTTTAACGATATAAAACTTTTTATTAATTTTCCATCTCACCTGCGTGCGTGACTTTCGTCGCAAACGTCAGTGGTATAATGAACGAGGACGTGTTTGGGTCCAGGTTCATCCCTGTTCACATTGTTCAAACTTGGGTTGCTGCTAAGTTTGATTCTCCTATTCTCTTCCTTACCCTTCACCTCCAAATACAATTCCATTGACTCTGCCATTGTTGTCACGGATTGCTTAGCATGTGTCTCTGTCCCTCATTAGTTTTTTCATATCTAAACAAAGAGCCTCGCTGTTCATTAAGTGGTGCAAATGTAAAGAACTCCAGAGACGTGAGTTAGACTTATGGTGGCAATAAATATTGTGTTTTAAATTAAATTTTAGGATATGTTTTCTTTTCTTCTCGCTCTATGATTAAATTATGGTTTCAATGGATTATCTATTTTTCCATGATGTCATTGCCCCACTTTGTTTTATTTTTTTAATGATTTTACGCCCCCCCCTGTATTATCTATTTAAACTATTAATTGACCATCAGTAAAATATAATTTATGCTCTTGTCAATATGATTATCTATTTTTCCAATATGATTATCTATTTTTCCTTGAGGTCATAGCCCAAGTTTGATTTATTTATTTTAAATGATTGTATTATCTATAATTTATGTTTCAACAACAATTTAAACTATTCTCTTTAACCGCCAGTACAATATAAACGAAACAATGGGTTCTTACCCTCTAAGCAAATGTTTTTTTTTTAGCGGTAAAGGGTGAGTTCAAGAAAATGGTGCTCGTAAATTACGGTTGTTAAGTAGAAAATGTTACATACTTTATATAATTGAATGCTAAATATATATATATATATATATATATATATATATATATATATATATATATATATATATATATATATATATATATATATATATATATATATATATAGACACACACACACACACACATTTATCGTCAACAGTTTTGATTTGATTTTATTTTTCCTGCTCCACCTTCCTTACGTGGCACACTTGATGCCATTGCTGAGGAAGCTTTCCTGACACGAGGGCGAGCTGCTCGTGCTATACGACGACTCTGTATTAATTATTATTTCGTTTTTTATTCAGGGCTCTATTATTTCATTGCTTCAGGAGTTTAACTTGCTACAGATCATTGTTAAACCAGCTGGAGTTTTTGGATCATTGTTCCAGCTTGGTTTTTAGTTTAACGTGGCGTCCACGTATATATCTTGCCCAGGAAGAGCTCTTTCGATGTTACACGAATGCTCTCATGAAAACTAGCTAAATTTTACCTTTTCCCATGTCTTCTAGCTATTCTCTACTCCACCTCGTATAATTTGTGATTCTTGCCCGCCATGTTGATGTTTTCTATACCTTTTCAAGATGCCGTTGACAAAATGGATGCGACATCAAAAGCTATGACAGAAGTATTTATTGAGTTTATTTTTAACAATGGTCGTTATGTTAATCGAAAGAGAACAACTCTCATCTTTTCATTTTTGTTAGGAAACCTAACATGTTTTGACTCTATCAAATCTTGAATTATATTTATAAACATTACACGATTCGTTATGAAATGATAAATCACCTCATGTCACTTATAATAATTATTCTCTTTCAATGTTTCATCAGTCACCTATTTATATTTCCCTTTTATTGCAATCTTTTCTATAACAACCAATAATTTT
Organism: Salix viminalis; assembly: GCA_029228465.1. Taxonomy (NCBI): domain Eukaryota; kingdom Viridiplantae; phylum Streptophyta; class Magnoliopsida; order Malpighiales; family Salicaceae; genus Salix; species Salix viminalis. The sequence continues at coordinate 11,086,672 of CM055427.1, forward strand.
TTTTAGTATCATCATGATTTATATCAAATGAATATTGCTCTTTTTTTTCCGTTTGACCTCATAGATCTTAAAGCTTTAACATATTTTTTTGTTAATTATGAACTCTATAACATTTACATCTACTATTTGTAGGGGGGGTCTATCAAATATTGATTCATAGTCTCTTCAAAGTCACTTTTCAACTTTGCTACTGATTTTGTCCTTGACAAGTATGTTTGAAATATTGTTCGCATGTCATTCCAACTCTAAATATATTCTAAATCAATGGGTAATTGCCTCGTATCATTTTTCATTTTCTTGGCAGAATATTTTTATAATTTATAAAACTCAAATTAGTGATTTAAGAGACAATCCACATCAAAAAAACATTAAAAAAAACAAAAAATATAAGCTGTAAAGAAAAACTGATCATCTAACACAGATCAATAACAAGGTTGTGGCGATGTGGTATATAAAATCTTATTTCGATAAGTAAAAAACAACAAGTTTTGAAAGTTTTTCTATTTTGAAAAAGAAAAAAAAGAAGAGCTTTGTGGTTAAGAATTTATTTGAGCTGTGAGAATTAAATGCACATTTCATGTTCAAGGCTCCATTCATGGATTTCATTCCCGAGATTTATCTATTATCTGTGGGCAAGACGGTTTACATGTATTGATAGAATTAGTCAGGCCCCGGAGGATAGAGATATATACCTTCATCATCAAATAAATTAAAAACTACTGAAGAACCAGACTCTGCCATGACATCAAGTAGCACAGATGGTGTTATTGAATCGAGGAAATCTTATCCATTGCAGCAGAGCATTGTTTTTTTTAAAAGTTGACTTGCTGGTACATTATTGTTTATCAATAACTTTTTTTATTTATTTAATGTATGAAATCAAAGCATGTTTCTGAGATCATACTCTCAGCGGACACATCTGCACCGCCCGTTCTTATCACCAACATGAAACATTAATTTAATGTAGTTAACGTCCAAAAACATATAAATTGAGACACCTTTGAGCTAACCATGAATTAAAACTCAAATCCTGCAACTACGAATAAAAAAACAGAAGGGCACGACGAGGAGTTCATGTGGCGGGAATCGATTTTAATATATAAAAGCATCCATAGCAGTTGTGGAAGTTAGGGTGCCTTATAAATCACGAATCAAGTTGTGTACTGACGAAATGATGTTATTTTAATGCTTAGATTATCCTGATGAGAGGAGGAGGGGGCTGACCGTACGCTTCAATAATGGATTCGAAGCCCCGTTCTGATGATGTCGTCCCGATGTCATATGGATCATACATGATCATATTCTATCATGTTAAAATAATTAAGTCAAGTCCAATAATTGATCTGCGTGCACACAAAGAGTGCTTTCAATAGTGAGGTGGAGTCTTTAGAAAATAATGGAAGGAAATTACTTATTTAAGTGGACTAATTAGAATTTAAAAATTGAGAAGACCGGCCGGTATAAAAATTAAATAGATAGAAGATAAATTATTATGGGGGTGCTATCTCTACAATTAATTTGATAAAAAAAAAGAAGAAGAAGCTCGGTTGGCCTTAACCCGCCCGGCCAGGTTTAACTCGCTTGGTCAGGACATGACCCAACTAAGCTTTATTTCTTATATATATTGTTAAGAAATTATTTCACTTAAAATTTTAAATTATTGAGTGAGGGTTTAGAATATAATTTATATTATTCTTTAACATCCTCTCCAAGTAAAAACTCTTTGACTTGAAACTTGCACACAGACCCATAATACTCGTGCTTGATTTTTATTAAATAGAATAAAGGTGATGAGATTCGATTTTGTAACCGCTAGGTCAATAAGATTCTGATACCATGTTAAAGAATCATATCACCCAAAAATTTAAGCTAGTAGGTGAGGTCCTAAAATATGATTTTTATTATTCTTTAATATATATATATATATATATATATATATATATATATATATATATATTAACTTGGTATAGCATACTTTTACCATGTAAAGCTCATTAAGAACGAATTTCGAATCCTTATACTTGATTTTATTGAGCTTCATCCCTCTTTCTTTTTTTTTCTCTTTTCCTTGCTCGGTCTTACCGGGCTATCTCATCTCGCTTTATTATGTATGAGTGATACGTGATGAATATTACTTTCTGCATGGTATTATTTCAATTCAAAGGGTAAGCTATTCTGCGATGGTAATTGAAAATGATGTTTGTCTTGTCAAGAAACTTTAACTGTTATGGATAAATATACATAGACGGGAGATTAAATACACTTAGCTCCAAGAGTGGTACCGCCAGGAAAGAAAAAGTGTAAATCATGAAAGTATATTTAGGTCGCTCTTTATTGCGTTTTTCTTTGTACTTTTTCTCTTTTATAGGTCCTTTTTATGTTCCTAGAATAAATAGGTTTAATTTGTCCTTCCCACACTATGCTCTCCTGAATTATTGGGCAAATCTCACATCATTATTTGAAAAGATTAACGTGTGTTTGATATCGTGTTTTAAAAATGTTTTTGAAGTATTTTTAAGATTATTTTATGTGTTGATATTAAAAATGATTTAAAAAAATAAAAAATATCATTTTGATGCAATTATAAATGAAAAAAACACTTTAAAAACAATCACTCACAAACATGTACTAAATGACACTTGAGGTCGTGGTCTAGCAGGGGAAAAAGGACTTGTTCCTTTCCTCTGTATCCGGGTTCGATTCTCTCTGTGCATGCCTGTCACCCCTGCGATGTCTTACTTGCCCACCGAGCTTGAAGGATGTTCAATGAATACGGAGATTGATTGTGGTGCATGTAAGCTGACCCGGATATCCCGGTAATAAAAGAAAACATGCACTAAATGCACTTAACTTGGGGCAAAAACAAATAGGGTCCCCACGAGTTCTTTTGTAAGAGAGATACCATTCATACTTTGTATTAAAATTCACTTGTCGATGCTAGATTGTTTTGAGCATTGTTTTAATATTGAATTTGATTTGGCATGACAAGTCAACCTAATAATCCATTAATTTGAAGCCTAGCTCTGGCAAGGTTTTGTTAAGTATCCATTAATTTGTCAGACATGTAATGGCAAGGTTTTGTTCAATCTGACTGAAATCCAATTAACCTAGCTGTCCTATCTAAATTCAAGAGATCGATCCCAATATTTTTTTTTAGCTTTTATCTAATATTAAAACCTTTTTTTTTAATCCAAAACAACTAATTTAATATAAAAAAATAAAATGACATTTCTCTGGGATTGATTCGGTAGACACATGATGCGAATCTTGAAGCATATCATAATTAAAATTTGGAAATTTAATCATGATTCTGTACACTTACAGGAATGTGCCAACCAAAGAATTTTATTTATATATATAAATCCCACAGAGAATATAAGGGTAAGCAACTCTTAATTGTATTTATTAGCTAGGTTTAGTTTGTCTTGCTACACGACGGTCTCTTGAATTATTAGGCAAATGCTTAACACATGCGACCAGCCTAGCCTCATCTAATTTAGGTGGCCTCTAAAAACATGTAACCATGTGGCAGTCTAATACATCTGGCAGATATGAAATCCAGTTTTCATCCAATAGCTTGAATTTATAGTATATCCTCTTGTAGGTGGGGCTTTATCAAATTATCGAAGAATCCAACTAAAAGATCTGGTGGATATGACCTTATTTTTTTTTAAAAAAAAAGAAAATTATGTTGAAATGCATTTTATCCAGTAGATACAAATTTAGTATTTGATGATAATCCCACAAACAATCTAATAGTTTGGAAGCAAAAATGTATACTTTGGATTATCAGTTAATCTCTTGGTTCTAGTAATTTGATTCACTTTTTCCTAGTCGAAGCGACGAGTGGTTGACACTCTAATACCTGTGAAAAGATCTTTTTTGATGAATTTGAGGACTCTTCAATGTTTAAATCAGTATGAAAAATATAAGAATAAAAATACAGTGGATAATTGAAGATTACGACCTCCTTATCTAAAATGTATTTTTTTTTGTGTATTTATAACCTATACGTTTTTTTATAGAGAGTTGAGATGAAAGTGTAAAATCTCCAACATGGTTTTAATAAGAAAAAATATCTCTGATTTTATTAGAAGAAAATCTTTGTAATAACTACATGTCTATGTCCTTAGTTTCCTTATAAAACTAAGAAAAATCTAAGAATTAGCTACCGAATATCCTTGCACTACTAGAAAGTCTATAATTATGGCAATAAATAACAAAAATCATATACCTTCTTTTTAACTTATATTTCAAGATCTTACCAAACTTTGATCGACCTGTTACAATATAGAAAAATATATATGAATTTTTTTTATTATTAAAGTTTAGTCTGATCCAAGAATAAAATAGAAAATTATGTTTCATAGCTTAAAATTTTTATGTATCACTTGAACTTGCGTGTAAGATATAATTAATGCATGTTGACTATATCCTGTAATTCTAAATTTTTTTAAGCTTCATGATCCCTCCAACAATTTAAAACTCTCCCATGTCTGCTGCTATCTAAGCTGCCACTGACTTGTTTCTGTTGCACCAGCTGCCAGTGTTAAAATAATTAATTTAGCTCAAAACACGAAAACAGAGGCTATAATTTTTAGTGACCATGAGTGCTTAGTCTTATTCTAATTATAGAATAAACTATATATATATAAATAACAAAAAAATATTATTCTACCCTTAATAAATAAAGCTAAATAAAATTATATAAATATTATTTAATCGACAGAACCTTCCACCTGCTGATGCATCCGCTTCGAGGTAGATCTGAAAAGCCGAAACAATGAATGAATGCTATTGTCTTTGATTTTTGTTGCTGCCATGTACTAATTTCTATATGTTGAGCCGCTTCTACATTTTCTTTTCTACAAGTCAAGAAGCTATTGTCCATGTGCGTTGTTAATGTATTCTCTATCAAAAAGGGGAAAAAAAGGTGGGTAATAAAAATTTTTAATGCAAGTAAATCCTTATCTATAAATCTACATAAATAAATAAAATTTTAATTATCTTAAGCTCTTGCAAGAAATATACACTCTAACTTGAATTTGAAAATTATTATACAGATTACAAAGAATTTATCATCACATCACACTTCTTCGAACAAATGGTAATCATGGGAGGGCCATTAGTGGATAATTATGAGAGAAGCCAAATCTAATTAACATGTCACGCACTCTTCCCTTTTAATGAAAAATGTGACAGAGTAAGGTGTGGTTTTCTTTTGGGAGTAAAACAGAAAATAGTATTTTTACTTTTCTTTTCTTTTTTTAAAAGGCATTATTTGTTGAGAGGTAAAAATTATGGTGTAAAGAATTTCGAAGATTTGCATCCAACGATATCAATCAATTAAATCATAATTATATTCGGCTGCTTGACATCTATACACTTTCAGAAATAGATTTATTATTATTATTATTATTATTATTATTATTATTATTATTATTATTATTATTATTATTATTATTATTATTATCATCATCTCATGAGAGACATTTTTTTTATTTACAAACAGCAATAAAGTTCTAAACGAATTTCAAAGAAGGTCGAGATCATGGAAATATGTACCGAGTAGAATTGATAATTCAAACATTCCTAAATAATCTTTAGCCCGAAAAAGAGAAAATTAGGATTTTGAGTAATTAGTAATTACAATAGATGGAGACATTTCCGGCAAAGCATTACGATTGTTATTTTTAGGAATAAAAAATTAGATTAAATAAGCATTTAAAATACGAGGGATCTTCACTATTTGGTCATGTTTTGTTCATCATCTCACATATTATTTGTGGATAAATAGTATAATTTCTTATAATTTGATACTTTATCTTTTTTCCCCCAATAATTTTCATCTTAATTGAAAACCAAATGATTTAAGTTATTAAGAAATAACAAGATTAAAAGAAGAGAGACCAGAAAGAAAAAATTGTCCAAATCTAGGTGGTGTGCCATGAGTTTCAAACCAAATACACTTTGATACTCAAACTTCAAAAATCACACTAAATTATACAATATTGATAACTTAGTATTTTTCAAATTTATTTTTATATCAAAAGTTTATTTTTTAGTCACTTGTTGAGAGAGAAGAGAGAGGTCTCTTAGATTCAGTGGTAGAGACAGAAATCATATCATTGACATCAAATCAATTTAAGCTATCAAAACAAATATAATTTGTGTTAAATCAATTCAATTTGATGTGATAAGTTCATATTGGGTGTTTTATGAGTGTTTTGGGTCAGAAATAGATTGAAAACATGTTTTTTTAAGTAAAAGATGGGAATATTTTTTTTTGATGTACTTGTTTCTTCAGCTCCTTTTCTTCGTAATTCCCCCCACCTCTTCTGATAGGAACTTCGGAGGAAACAGTGTTTCCCATACAGGAAAGAAGATACAATAACTGACTCCCACCACAAAAGTTCAATGTTCAATGGAGACATCTTTGAGAGGGAGAAATTCTGAATCGAAATAATCACATGGCCCCTGTCTGTTTTACAGGATCCGTATTGCAGGAAAAAAAACTGAAGCGTCACGTCACTGGTGATGGATTCTAGCAATTTTCTGCACTAGTTATTATGATTCAGAACTTAATCGCCCAGCATTTTCTGACTATTGAGTGCGAAAATAAAAAGGAGGAAGATAGTGATCAGAGGAAATTAGTAGGTCAATGAGCTATAGAACAGTTCGGAATCTAAGTTAGTGGTGGGTCGGCGATAAAAAGTTATGGAGGATGTTTGTGGTGCGAGCTTTATCTTAGATGGAGCAGCACTTTAATGAGCAGTTGAGAATGAGAGCTCATGACTTAGGTGGTTTGATTGCAGCAGAAGGGGACCATGGCACAAAGTCAACCGGCCAATCCTCATCCATACAGATATTCTGTCTGCTGTAATTAGTGGAAGGACCTGCAATTCATCCATGGCCAACCACATGCATGGTGCTGCTGCTTTGTCTGTGTGCTTCTTAACTGATCACTCTATTTAGTGATCTCTGGTAAAGAGTTTGTCAAATCATTTCCACATCAAAAGAGAATCAGGTGAATCATTCATTGTTCTGAGAATCGTGGTTATGAGCAATTGAAAATACTGGCTGTCAACTAATGATTGCAAAATTCTATAAGTTATTGCTACATACGCAGGAAATTCTCAATAACAGTATTGATATAGCCTTTTGGGAATTGATCAAATCAGATATTGCTGTAAATAATCGGGATCCAAAAACCTGTGGTAGGAACCTTAAAGCAGTCACAAGTTAAAAACCATATGTTTGTTGTAGTCTTACATATTAAAGCAGAAGGTATTGATCCGATCCCTTACAATTGCTTACCTTTTTTGGCTTTGTACGTTGATTCAAAGGGAATCAAATTAAGTGGAGGGCTTTCTTCTGAATCAAAGTTTTCCTTTCTGCGCGCTATTCGTTTTAGAGAAGCTTTTTTTTTAAAAAAACAGAACTGTTACAAATGGATCTTGCCTGTCTATCTTCTATCATATCTCCGAGTCAAAAGACTCCAGGAAAGGTAAATGCATTTCTAAAGTCAATAAATAAATAAATTGGTTGATATGTCTTGTTTCCTTTTAATCTTGATATAATGTTTTATACTACTCAAGTTTGCCATTATTTTATATAAAACTTAGATTCTTATATTGTACTAATTATTATGATTTGTTTTAAAAGTTCATAAAATGTTGCAAAATCAGATGTATTTGTTTTATAAAATATATATTCTGAGACTTGATGTCCACAATTAAGGTGTCCTTAGGGCACTTTTCCTGTACTGCTAGCCATATACATGGAATTCAGGTCGTGAGAGTTAATATTCTACAGATAATTCGAGTCCCTCTTGAACACCAAGCCACGACAAATGCTGGAATAAAAAAAAAATCAGACATGCGACAAACTTCGTGAGGCTGCGGATGCAAGAGATGCTTTGAGTTCTAATGGTGTTTGCAGATGATTTTGTAAGACGAACGTGTTTAGTTCAAATAGCAGAAAATCAACCTTCCAATTGTTCAAGTCAGTGGGTAAAATTGGATGTAAAGTACTGGATGGAAGGTAGAATTGAAATCCTTAGGTGGGTAATGTTCAGGGAGAGGTAAAATTGACGGATTTGATTGATGAATTGAAGAACATACTGAGCCTATGGAAGAGGAATATTTTTGCAGCTAACCCTTTCTTATATCTCCTTTTTTTTCTTCTAAAGTTGATTTATTGAATTATTAGGAAAAGAAACAGTAGATAAACACAAGATTTCTCACAGAATTGTAGAGTAAATTGACATGATATTAATTTAAACACATCAAGTTACGTGAGAAGATGTTCAAAACATTTAATTCAATGAGATTCGACATCGATCATCCACTCCAAATAAACATGATCTGGTAAAAAAGCGAAGGAGAAAAATGCTGTCTTGGCACAAAAAGCATCTCAGAAACCTCGTGGTGATTTTGGTGGATAACAATGGCACAGCATTTTTGAATCACAAATGGCGGCCACGTTCAACGTCTCTATCAGACCCCAGCACATTAATTCCAAAAATATTTACATTTACACCTGCGCAACGTTCACTTTCGCTACACTGTCACTGCATTCTTAATGTACGCACACGCCTATATAAGAATTTATGGAGTCCAACTATATCAGATCCATATCTTAGATTCTTATACTAGTGAGGGTAATCGGACTACTTTAAATTTAAAGGTTCCTTTTGCCTAGTGAATAATAATGATTGCATTTACAAGTGTTATATAGAGAAACAGATAATATAGCTGCTCACGGGAGTTCCCTCAAACACTTCAAAACAGTACCATGAGTTCTCAGCCAGTTGAAACCTTCAGCGTGGAGGAGCAGCGGCGGAAGCTTGACGTGGAAGATGCTACCGGTCAGCTTGAGAGGGCGCAGTGGGTGCTGAACTCTCCTGATCCACCAGGCCTGTTGCAAGAGATCGGTAGTTCAGTGAGAGAAATTATTTTCTCTCATGGAAACAAGCACGCTTCATCAGCTGCGGGGCCAAAAACAACAAAGCCGTGCCATGAAATTGTTGCAAGGGATATTTCCAATCCTGAGATGGGGTAGGGATTACACAGTCTCCGAGTTTAAAAACGACCTGATGGCAGGTTTAACTCTTGCGAGCCTAAGCATTCCTCAGGTATGATGTGACTTCTAATTGTGTGGTCACAAAGAGAATATTTTGACCGTGGTAAGGTTATATTTTCAGTTCCTCTGACATACATGTCAATTCTTTTTTGCAGAGTATCGGATATGCTAATTTAGCAAAACTTGATCCTCAGTATGGCCTGTGTATGTTTCTGGGCTCAATTCTATCACTTTTTTTTTGAGTTTTTTCTGAGTCGTATAATGCTTTGAAATTACCACTTGCTAATATGTTATCCTGAACTTTCTTTTTTTTTGTTGTTGTTGTTGCTTAGATACTAGTGTTATCCCACCTCTGATATATACTGTAATGGGAAGTTCAAGAGAGATAGCCATCGGCCCTGTAGCTGTGGTATCTATGCTGCTATCCTCCATGATTGGGGAGATACAAGATCCTTTAGCTGATCCAATTGCCTATAGAAACTTTGTTTTTACAGTTACCCTGTTTGCTGGAACCTTCCAAGCCATATTTGGACTGTTTAGGTAAGTAATGCTTTCAAAATGAACTTCTCAATGCTTTCAGCTCCAGAGACCAGACCAGTTGCTCAACCTTTATTATGTACAGGTTGGGTTTTCTTGTGGATTTCCTTTCACATGCATCCATTGTTGGATTTATGGGGGGTGCAGCCATTGTCATTGGTCTTCAGCAACTGAAAGGGCTGCTTGGAATCCGCCATTTCACCACCAAAACTGATGTGGTTTCAGTTCTTCATTCTGCTTTTACATCAATTCAACACCCAGTAAGTTCTGCTAAAAAATGCATGTTCCAAGCCGAGGGTTCATCATTAGTCTTTCTTGAAAATTAATTGATAAAAAAAATGCTTCGTTACTTGCTGAAATGATTCGCGTTTGGTTTTGTTCTCCAGAACTCATTTGAGTAGATATATCAGAAAGAAATAGTACACCAGTTAAATTGTCACCAATTTGACAGTGTTTTCTTGCCTTTCTCGCTTCTCATGACAGTGGAGCCCATTGAATTTCGTCCTCGGCTGTTCATTCCTAATTTTTCTCCTGTTTGCCAGGTTTATTGTAAGTAGTCACGTGCTAGCATCCCCGCGTTTTCATGTTCAAGCAAGTTTTTTCTGTGTCATCGACTAAGTCTTGAAAAAACTGTTGGCTATGCAGGGTAAGAAAAACAAGAAGCTCTTCTGGTTCCCAGCTATTGCTCCTCTGGTGTCAGTAATATTGTCCACTTTAATTGTGTATTTGACAAAAGCTGACAAGCATGGAGTTAATATTGTAAGACACATCAAAGGAGGCCTGAACCGGAGTTCAATCCATGACTTACAACTCAGTGGCCCGCAAGTGGGGCAAGCAGCTAAAATTGGGCTCATTTCTGCCATTGTTGCTCTTACCGTGCGTATGCGAAATTTCTGTCAAGTTTTTATCCAAATTTTTTAGATAATGTCATGATGTTAGTACAAAATCTGCATCAGGAAGCCATTGCTGTTGGCCGTTCTTTTGCTTCCATAAAAGGGCTACCACATTGATGGGAACAAGGAAATGCTTGCCATGGGCTTCATGAACATTGCAGGATCTTTATCTTCCTGCTATGTTGCAACTGGTGAGCTCCATTTGCCGCTTATTCTAGTCACTAAATCCACACCCAAATCAACGGTATCCGATCAGCTATTACCTGTAAACTCATATAAAATATTTAACTGATTTCGACATACTTCTGCAGGTTCGTTCTCAAGAACTGCTGTGAATTTCAGCGCAGGATGTAAAACATTGGTGTCCAACATAGTAATGGCGATTACAGTGCTTGTCTCACTAGAGTTGTTTACTGCGCTCTTGTACTACACTCCCACTGCGATCCTTGCTTCAATCATTCTGTCAGCTCTTCCTGGACTCATTGACATACGGGAAGCTTATTATATCTGGAAAGTTGATAAACTAGACTTCATCGCTTGCATTGGTGCTTTCTTCGGTGTCTTGTTTGCGTCAGTGGAGATTGGTCTTCTAGCCGCGGTAATTCCTATTAGTTTACTGTTTCATTTACAAAAACGTAAGCCTCATCAAGAATCAATTAGCACGACCATGGAAAATAAATAACAATCAATTAGCATAGAGACTGTGCCTGACCACAAATTTGATGGGCTGCAGGTAACAATCTCATTCGCAAGGATTTTGCTGATGAATGCCATAAGACCAGGCATAGAAACACTTGGGAAACTGCCAAGAGCAGATGTGTACTGTGATATGGACCAATATCCCATGGCCATTAAAACACCAGGCATTTTAGCAGTCCGCATCAACTCCGCCTTGCTTTGCTTTGCGAATGCCAATTTCATAAGAGAAAGGTACAGATATGACACAAAAAGGCTGGAACGAGTTAGCGCAGGTTGATTAAGTATAGAGCTAAAGAAATTGTTCTTCAATTTGTTTCAGGTTATTAAGGTGGGTGGCAGAAGAACTGGATGAGAGTAAAGAAAGCACCGAGGGAAGGATTCAAGCAGTAATTCTTGACATGTCCAGTAAGTTTCATGGATAAGATTTGAAAGAAAACCCTTTATTTTGCTTCATTAATGTTCTTCCTGAGCACATATTGAGCTTTTTAACTGTATTTCGCTGCAGATGTAATGAACATTGACACGGCAGGAATTCTTGCGCTGGAAGAGCTGCACAAGGAGCTGCTCCTTCATGGAACACAAGTAAGACAAGTGATCTGCACAGAATGTTAGGGATATACTATCCCATTTTTAATGAATTTGTTTCTGATATCACAAAATAAAAATAATTAATAATAATAAAACTCGTTCGCTGTTTTCTTTCAGTTAGCCATAGCCAACCCCAAGTGGCAAGTGATTCACAAGCTAAGGTTGGCCGAGTTCATAGACAGGATTGGAAGAGAGTGGGTTTTCCTGACCGTCAGTGAAGCTGTAGATGCATGTGTTAGCTCTAAATTAACTGCCCTCGCAAACTGTTGATGCGGAGTTTGGCGGCCTCTTGCTTCACCGAATAATCTCTTTTGCATTAAAAAAAAAAGCCCCGTAAGAAATTGGAATAAAAAACATGAATGTATTTCTGTGAGCTTGCTTGGAATTACAATTTGTACAGAGGTGTGGTTGCTAAAAGCTTTTTCTTAAGAACATAAAACTTATTTAGTAATTCCATCCTGTTTTTCTTAATATTTACTTTAATGTCTACAAATGGAGCATTGAGAAAACAAAGTAATTATTTTATATTCATGCTCTAAATAAAAAAAAACATGGATCTTTTATAGTAATAATTCAGCCATGCTTTATCTGTGTACATTATAATGGAGAGCGAACTCATGATCGATTACTGTTTACTATTACGCACATTCTCCATGCGAGTCGTCAAAACCAATGGTGCCTTAAGATGGCCGGCGGCTCTAAAAAGCTACTACTATACATGGAACAGTTTTCAGCACAACTGGTGGTGTCCGGTGACTTGAGCGGCGGAGATATTTGCTGGCGCTAGCTTGCTTTGCAGCTTGCATTTATGTTGGAGGGCTTGAAGAAAGCGACGGTGGAGCAACAGGATGCAAGTGGCCTCCAAGATTGATTGGTATCAGGCGCCTCCACGTACAAACCAAGTGACATTAATTGTTTAGTGCTCGTTTGGTATTGTGGTCCGGACACAGGTTTAAAAAAAGCAGTGTATATGTTGTTTGGTTTAATAAAAAATACAGGTTTTGTGGCATGGGACCCACCCTCAAATATTTACAAACCGCAGGTTCATGGAAAGCAGCTAATAACTGCTGAGAAATATGAATTTGGGGCAGGTTTTTGGATGTTAAAGGACGGCAAATTAATGATGTGCTGGCCATGAAATATTTTGTCTAGCTTAATAACACACTCTTAAATATATATTAGGCTGGGGGCTGGGAGAGAATAAATATATATATTATATATTAAATATATTTTTAATATTAAAATAATCTAAAAATAATTAAAATATAAATAATGTTTATATAATATATGTTTATTAATATAAAGAATATATTTTTAATATTAAAATAATCTAAAAATTAATTAAAATATAAATAATGTTTATATAATATATGTTTATTAATATAAAGAATATATTTTTAATATTAAAATAATCTAAAAATTAATTAAAAACAATATAAAAGCATGATAACTAAACACACAAAACTACTTTTTTTTTCAACCTCAAACTCAACCACAGTTTTAACCAAACACTTCACAACTTTATTTTGAACCGCAACAAAAGTGTTTTTTTTTAAACTGCTTTTTTTTCAACCTCAACCATAACAGCAACCGCAATACCAAGCAGACCCTTAAATTTATAGTGACTGGTGCGGGCCATCCGGGAACTGGCTATTCGGTCTCGGACATCAATTTAATGTTGACAATTTAGTCCCTAATTATTATAGAAATCAAATGAAAAACTATATTGAAATCAAATTCTATGTTAAAAATTAAAAAAGAAGAAGTTAATTTAGATTAATTTGTTAAACCTAGATTATGGGATTAGAATAACCTATCAGAATAAATCATGAAACAGCTCCGGACTTGGATTATAAAACTAATCCAACTTTATAAAAGCAAAAATAAAAAATCTTAATTATTAATTAACCCAAATAATAAAGAATATATATACACACAATAAAACCCCAAGAAGAAGAAGAAGAAGAAGAAGTTAAATTGAATTCACTGGAACGCATGAAAGAATTTTACGCGTTAGGAACTAGACTTTAGAGCAACGAAACGGAGACAACACTTGAGCAGTTAATATTCCCATTATCGAACAGAAACCGAATCGATTTCTATTACACACGAACTGCACAGACTTCAATGAGACAAACTGGATGCAGAATCTACGACCATGAATTTCCTAGCGTCAGAAGATTCTGAAGTTAAATTTACAATTCAAAGATTGTCTGGTGCTCTTGATCATCAAGTCGAGGTACTCTGTTGTCCTCGTAGCTTGCTCCTTCATTGTCCACCTGTATATGGGGGCTGCTGACTGGGATCTCCACCTGCTCACGAGGCATCATATCTGGAATATTCGGTCCCACCATTTCATGCTGGTTGAATAATCAATTTTTCCATCGATCAACAATCGCAATGTTTCCAGAGAATTCTTAGAAGAAGAAGAAAACTATCTTTTATCTGGTTTTTAGCATCGATGCGAGCCCAGAGGACTCTTACCAATTAAAAATGAGAGAAGCGGATAATGGGGGGGAATAGCAGATGTTAACAGGTCTCTAATTATAAACTGGATACTACTATATATGTTCTTCTGAACTTATCGATGTTAGAAAAGAACCTGAATTTGAGAGTACAAGGAAGGTGACATGGGGTTGGAGTGGAGCATCGTTGAATTATATGGTGGCCACTGTGGAAAGTTTCCATCACCAGGGCACTCCCTGATGCCGTGTGCCTCTGCATTTGAGTGACTTCCTTGCAACAAAGAGTCATACATTGTGGATGAAAGATTCCTGCACAAGGGAGGAGAATCTCTACCTTAATTTTGCCGACCTGGGAAACTTATTTCTAAAACAAACTTATTAAGAGTATGAACAAGTAAATAGTTTTCAACTATTGTCTGGCTCATCTAGAACAATATTTTAGTTATTTGCGTTGATTCAAGGAAATAATGGAGCGAGGAGTTAAAACCTTAAAGCATTCAAGGAAGTGGAAGCGTTGAAAATTTCGGCGTGGTTGCTACCAGCATCAGGCAGCCAATTAACCACATCATTATTGAAAGAGGTTGGCATCCCATGCTGTGAATCCATGTGTTTGAGCTCAAAATTTCAGTCGTAAGAATCTCTTTCCTAACTACATTTTAGCATATCTAATAAGATCGTAAAATACCTCTAGTCTTGATGGGTTAAATGAAGATAAATGGTTGCTCAAGAGATATTCCTGTAACACCACAAACTAGCTAGACTCATTTTTGAAGATTAGAAAATTAAAAGGGTAATTAACAAGTAAGTATAAACTAGTTCTTCCAACCTTTCTTTGCATGACACGTGATAAGGTGTCAGCAAGGCGTTTCTCACATGATTCTAGCTCCCCCATGGACGTGAATTTTATTGGGTCTGGCTCATATATCCTACGGTTTTAGGACCAATGAAGCTCACTTGCAGCAAGTTCAGAACAAAAAAAAAGGGCAAGTAAAAGATTGGAGAACTCTTCTTCTTCTTCTCTGTTTTCTTCTTCTTTTTTCTTTAATTAACTAACCTTATCTGTTCCTCTGCTAGGTCAAGTTGCTGAAGTAACCTTGCAATTTCATGATGGAGTTCCTATAGTGAAAATCATTAAATAAGTTCAGAAGCAACATTAAAAAGGTTTTTTTACTGATAAAAGGGTATTCCTGACCTCAACCTCCGAGGTAATAGCTGTTGGTCTTTCCAAGGAATGGAAGTGCATCATTTATGAACATTAAAGAGGGAGAAAAACAGTAAGTTGTCACAAACAAATCATGAGAAAATCAAAATCAAAATAAAAAAACAGGGAGAGAGTATAAAGAGAAAGGGAGACATGATCAGTAGACAAACTTGGAGAGTTGAAGGGCGATATCACTTTCGTTCCTGAGCTGCTGTAGTGTCCTAAACACATACTGCACCGGATAATGCATAATTTAGTTGAAAATATTAAAAATTTGAAATTTCCCTTTATGTATGGGTGTGGGGAGTGAAGGTTGTTCTTCTAAACATGGTACTTGAGTGCACAAAAAGAACAAATCGGCAAAAGAATGTTAACTGAGAAAGTTATAACTCAATTACCTCTGTGTTCTGAATATCACTGCGATAAGAGAAACTAAAAGAGGGAAAAAAAAGGAAATATGAACCATACAAACAAAAAAAGATAGAGAGATCAAACAAAGAGACTCGGCCTGGCGGAGCATACCGCTGATGCTGGCCTTGTTCAGGAAAAACTATAGCGCTGCAAAGCCAAAAAAGAATACTATGATATATGTTAGACTTGGTAACTATTAATTAAGAACGAAAAACAATAAATCAAGCACATAATTTCTTTTTTATAAAACCGTACAGTTCTCTTTCTTGGTCTGGGAGATTAGCGAAACGGGCTAGCACATCCTCAATCCTGATTATCCAACATAACAAACAAAATTACGGCAACGGAAAAGATGGTTCGGAGAAGAAAATGAAGCCCGGGGAGTAGAACTACAGATGGAAATGAATGCATGAGTAATTTCCAAGACATGTAAAACCAATATCTGTGACACGAGTTTTTATAGTTTTTAGATTTTAGAACAGATTAATGGAAATCCCATTTCGGAAAGGGGATTTTTAGAAATTTAAGTTCAAGAAAAGATTTTTAGTAGATGAATCCAAGCTTTAAAAAAAAAAAAGAGTTTTCTTCCCACGTTTTCAAAAATTCGATTTCCTTATTAATCATATATAATAGATATTCCAACTTTCAATACAGCTTGATACCACGTGTATATATATATATATATATATGTGTGTGTGTGTGTGTGTGTGTTACACTGGCTCAGAAATATTTTGAAGCACCACGAGATGAACTTTGATGATAGCAGTTGGAACTTTTTCTGTTGTTAATCATTATTCTCAACATGATTTTTTAATCACAACAGTTTTACCAAGCTTGAATATTTTCTGAAACGTGTCCCTCTTGTACTTGGAATTTCTCGAGCTAACTAAGAGAAAATCGCATGATAAGCTAGGATTGATCATGCTGAACAAACCAATATTTACAGGGATAATCTGATAATATCCCCTGGCCCTTTGGCATGATTAAAACCAGAAATCTGGATAATCACCTGTTTATAGAAATGCGTTTATAATTAAACTGTTAAAACCATTGGAAATTTTACGACAAACTATATATATATGATGAGCCAGGCAATAAAGAAATGTAACAGAATCACGATACTATGAACGGGAAAAAGCAAATTAACATGCAAAGGACTTGGAGTAATTATCTGCGTGAGGGGATAAAAAGGCATATATAGGATGCAGCGCGCACCTCTTTTTGCCAGAAAAGTGACTGAGACGGCCAGAGGGAGAGAACATGATAAGAGCAATATCGATATCACAAAGGACGGAAAGCTCATATGCCTTCTTAATGAGCCCATTCCTTCGTTTTGAAAACGTAACCTGTCGATTGGTGTTGTTTTCTATTCTCTTGATCTCCAGTTTAACACGACCCATTTCCTGATCTGTCTCATTTATCTCCTTTGAATCGCTTCAAGTGGCTATAAATTTGAAGAATAAGAGAGATGTGCATGATCACTCTCTATATATATATATATATGAATGCGCATGGAGAAGAAGAGCCTTCAAATCAAGCAAGGGTTGTCATTTACCTGTGAGTGTGTGTTGTAAGAGAAGGGGTCACAGAACTGCGAAGATTTAGTGGTTGATTAATTAGATTCAGACATGGGCGTCTTGCTATTTTGGTGGTTATAATCAAGATTTGGTTTTGTCGGTGTTTCATATAAAGCCTCAAAATGCTCCACTTTACTCTGATCACCAGTAATTTAAGAGCAAAATATTGTTCTCTAAACCAAACCGTCAATTAATTCATCACTGCATCTCATGATGATGATCCAGCAACACGAGTGAATATGATCAGCACAAGCTAACAAAGTCGCCAAAAAAATCACAATATTTCCAACATTATCTGTGCTGTTTGATTTATGATCGATAAACCTGTTGGGGCACTCCTATCCGCACACCTAAATTTGTAACTGGCTTAGCTTGGATTGTCTTCTGCTCCAGCGCCAGAGGAGGTCTAGTTCTTCCACATTGGAGTCTCAAGCATTACTGAAAACAGTTCATAGAATTTAGATGATTTGAAACTTCTGCAATATGCACCCTACTAAGCTTGTCAGTTTCTTTTCTTTGACGTTCCTGAGAGTTAATCCATCAAGTGATCTGCCCGTGTAATTAATTCAGGAGGAGGAAGTTATTTATATATAGTCTTTAGTGACCAGAAAAGGCCGATACATCTGCCCATGAACGTAAGAGAAAGTGCCTTGGCATACTCGAAAGAAAATTTTACGAGTTTATTAAACAAGATTATCAACACCACTGACAAGTAATTATCTTTCTAAAAAGTTGTTAGGAGAGGTTATAAAATATAATTTATATTATTCTTTGACATATTCTCTCAAGTGAAAAAATTTTAGGTTTTAACAGCTTGTACAGGTTCATATTAACTTGTGCTTGATTTTATCAAATAAAATAAAAGAGATGAGATTCGAACTCATGACAGTTAGGTCAACAAGATTTTAATATCGTGTTAATGAAACATCTCGATCTAAAAACTTAAACTATTAAGTGAAACTCGGAATATAATTTATATTATTTTATAACAATATCGTTGTTAATTACCATTCAACTTTCCATTTTAGATTACACTTCATATAATCTTACATGATGTTGCAGGCATCGGGGTTCTCATCGCTAAACATGTTGGTGTAGGTATCGTCCAGGGTGGTCTCGCTGCAAATGGCTGTGACCGGAACTGCTCTAACATGATTCGGAGGTGCTTTCTTGTCATAAGCCTGTGAAACATAGGGGTGAGCCACTGAAGTGTACGGCACATAAGGCCACATCTCTACCTTCTTCTTTGTTGACTGAGCTGCCTTCAACACTTTCTTTGGATCCACGTACCCAGTCACGGTCACCTTTTGCTGTTTCATGTCCACGTCCACAGATTTAGCACCTGAAAGAAAGACATGTTTCTGTTAAGTTAATCCCATGAAAAGAAGGCAGGCAGTATTAACCAGCAGATCAAAAGGTTCGAAGAAGATGTATATGTAGCTAGAGAAGACAAGAATCTGTCTACTACCTTTGACGCCGGAGAGGACACTCTTGATCTTACGTTCACAGCCCTCGCAGTCCATCCTGACTTTGAGAGCCACCGTTTGCATTTGCTTCTTTTTCTTTCCTTTCTTGGCATTTCTCAGTAAACCAGAGAAATACTCCAAAGTTCCTGCAACTCCCATTTCTTGTTTCTTTTTCTGATCACTCTTGAAAATAATGTTAATTCCTCGTTGATATATCTTATAGGAAGACGAGCGCTGTGATTTTAATTCTTTTCAAATGCGTGTCAAGAGACAGGTACAGAGGGTACTGGAGAAAGGATGATGATAAGTACTAACGAGTGCTATTTTATAGTAATTAACCAGCTGCTACATAGATAGGTTTTCACCCAGAAAAAAAAAAATGATCATACACAGGTCCATGCATGCATATGGAATATAAGACTCGTTAAAAGTCGGTCAAATGAAGACATGTATTCATTATTCAAAGAAAAGAGAAGACTTTCAACACGCATGCATTTGATGATGGGGTCTTATGGAATTGCACGGCACCATCAGATGCCACGTTCGACGCGACACGTGTCCATGTAGGAATCTAATGGCTATGGAGGATTCGAAGTTAGGCAAAAGCACAGACATGGAGAATATGGTAGCTTAGTTGAACCTGTTTGAAAGAAGTGTTGCTTACTGGTTATTCTCCGGTAGTGAATTGCTTGATTGATTTGAGAAAGGAGATAAAAGAATAACAAAATCCCGGCCCCGACTGAGAGTGGCTGCTGTTACAAATGGCACTCTAATCAGGGTTTGACTATTAATGGAAGGGCAAGAGATGCAAGACGGTCAGAACAACTTGTAGGGAGAGCTCTCAGGAAAAATTATATATCGAGGTGTGGAGCTAAAACAATCTTCATTATTAATCGGTTGCTGCATCAGATACTTACTGGGTTCCTTCAAAATGATGGGACAAAAAAAATTCATCTGATGCATTTCGAAATTAATTCTGAAACCCCGATGAGTGTAATTTGTCCAGTGCTGCCTGCATTAATGTTCTGAAAAATAAGCTGGAAAAATGTTTAAATAGTGTTTAAACTGATTTACTGATTAAAATCTTGAAGCTTGTGTAAGAAAGAAATCCACAAAAAACAAGAAAAAACTCGAATAATATCTTTTAAATCTAATTTCAGCATGTTCCTGAACACAGCTAATTAATTATAGTTAGCTAATTCTATACAAAATTGGATTTGTAGAATACATTAATGAAATTTCAGCCACACAAGCTTATGAGCATAAATGGAATACATCAAGGCAGTTCAAAAAACTTGTAAAGTTATTGATATTTGAGAGTGCGGTTGAGGTTGTTTTTTAAAGTGTTTTTCGTTCTAAAATATATTAAAATAATGTTTTTTTATTTTTTTAAATCATTTGTAATATCAGCACATAAAAATTCTAAAAAAAATTAATTTAAAATTAAAAAAAAAACCTTTTGAAATGCAACTTTGAAATATCAATATTTTTTTGTTGTTCATATATGCAATTGATGTCATGTGGCATGATGAGATTGGCCAATAGAAATAGTAAAATCTCTATTTTTTATTGTTTTTTTGTTAACTGGCGGTAAGTACTCTGTACGAGCATCACAGGCCATCTAAGCAATTAAATTGATGCATTGAGCATATCCTCAAGAATCTGATTTTAGTTTGTACTCTCTATTTAACTCATGCTGTCCTAGGGATATGTATAAAGAGCGGATTTTGTAAAGTGTTTTTTTTTATATAGTAAATACAAAAATATTGGAAGATAAAAAATAAAATAAAAAATCAATTAATAAATTAGAGTTAATTTGTCAGACTTGTAATTCAATTCATGCATCTATACACAACCAGGTGAATGGAGCTTGCTTTTTATATAAATATCAAACAATAAATTCTTACAAAAACAGGCGAATTGAGCTTTATATATATAATCAAACAATAAACTTTTTAAAAATAAAATAAGAATTGCACATGAAAGCTGAAATAAAAAATAACTATTTTTAAAAAAGAGTGATAACAAAAGAAGGGTTTTTAAAAACTTGAAAAAACTAGTATACAATGCAACAAAGAGTTATTTTAAAAAAAAATCAAAGGATTATAAATAAATTAATAAATAAATAACAACAAACCAGATATAAGGGTCTACCACATGTTTGACCCAAAAACAACCTGACTGGCATGCCAAAACAACGAGATCCTGAACTGCAAGGAACTCAATTATTGTTCACGAGTGTGTCCTTTCAGCAGCAATCTACTTCTGCTCAAAGCAAATACTGGAAAAGCACGAGGATATACACAAATCATAATACACATCAGATATCAGTTGCACCACAAGAGCACCCGTCTGTGGTTTCACAAAACCATAAATTTGTTCTGCGCACTTTCTTAAGGCCGTTTCCACATACATTTGCTGCTCCAACCCGCCCCAGCTTACTTTCTCATGAAGAATTCTATGTCGAACAATAACTAATAATGATTATGGTATTTAGTTGACCAAATTATGAATCGTTTCTTTTATGTATTAAGTATATTCCAATGACTCCGTGTATCGTCATTTCTGATTGTTCCACCTGGTTCTCATGCCTACTTATCATTTTTAATTAACAGCAAGGAATTGACCGAGGTTTTAAAAGATATTGGCCCTAAATTGCAAATAAGTTGATAAAATTAATGACCTGCAATATTAATACCAGCAACAAAAATCATATCATTTCCCACCTAAGCCGGATCAGATCATGAAACTATCAGTTGATGTCCAGTCAAACTACCTATTTGAAGAACACATTTACATATACAAGGACGAAATGTCTCCATCCTTCCACAGGAAAAAGTGGCTAACCCCATCACTAGGTTAATTAGGTCACTGGATCACCATAGATTAACCAGCATCATTAGCATAAGCTCTGTCAGGTTTTATTTCATAAGCACCCAAAATGTCTGCGCTCTAAGTAATAATTTAGCAGTACCTGGACCAACGGAATTTTAGGAGCATACTAATAACTATATGTAGAATCAGCACTAATTGATACCCGAGAAAATGGGCAAAAGAAACCATAGATCACTAAATCAAAGTAGATAAACCACTAAAGGAGATGAGTCTTTCCCACCAACCATCATCACCAATACAGTGACAAGGAGAAAAAAATGAAATTCCTTCAAAGTTGGGGGAGCTTGAAAAGGAAAGACAGGATATACAAGTGAGACAGGAGAGATAAGCAAAATGATTAGATAGTTGAGATAAACATACATTTAACGCAGTAGCAATAGCAATGAAATCATTAGATGGGGGAATGGAATGAGCAGGGAAGCTGTGGATGATTCAGAGGAAGTCCTGCCAGCAATCGCTGGAGCAACCGCAGGTGTCCTAGGGATGCTCTGTTGCTCATTTGTTGGAAGTGGATTTGGTGATTTATCGTTTGGAGGTGGGGCAAGATGCACATCTGCACTGTCACTTGTATCTTGACCTGCAAACAGTAAAGAATAGAATCAGTTTTTTCACAGGAAACAGTTTAGGTTTACAATGGAAGCATTGACAATCCTTTGAAAGAAAATTCGACAGTTAATGAGAGAAATAGAAACTGGGAGGAAATAGAGAGGGAAGTAAAATCCAGTTGTACCAGTATCACCTAAATGATGCATGTTTGGAAAACTCGTGGGAAAAGAGAAAAGCGGAACAAGGACCTTACCCGGTCCCCAATAGACAATAAATTTCATGTAAGATCTGAAATAGACTAAGGGGAATTGAAGCACAGATGATCTCTGGTTAAGCACCATTGATTCTTGCTACTTGCTACCAATTAAAGTATCAAGGACACGAGGATTTGACAATAGACTTGAAGGTTTCCAAAGTTGCAATGAAATAACAATATGATAAAGCTGCTTAGCTAGTGTAACTAACAAAAATAGCAAAACCCGAAGAAAAATTCTTCTAAAGACAGAAATTCCATCAAATTTCTTACAGAACCTCCCCTGAAGAAAACTCCATCCAATAATTTATCCAAACGAACATGCGTTTTGAACTATGAACCCAGTAAGAATATTCTAAGAATATGATTCATTGTATTTAGAAACATTATACTTTAAAACAATGAAATAGAATTCTCCATAATTAAACCAAACAATATCACAGTATACTTACAACTGGAATTAGACCAACCCAATTTCAAATTCTCTATGTCAAAAACCATGTGGTAACCAGTCATGAAGTTTTCTGCAATTTATGTCAACCCAGTGTCACAATAGCATGATGGTTAAAAAGAATATGCACGCAAATCCAACATGCAGAGGAGCATACTCACGTCCAATAATACCATAACTATCATCTGTTGGCTGGAGACTTAGACAGTACATTGTAAATCCCTGTACAACATAACATTGTGGGATGAGTTTTTTGCAGCAAGTCACCGCATGAAATTCTAAAAACTACAGGCCAAAAATGAATGGTAGAATATATGGTTTATGCCTAAAGCTGAAGAAACAAAGCAAGGTGTGTCAAGTAAATCTCAGAAGTAAAGCTGAATAATTTCAGTAAAGCCAGATGCATGTATTGGGAGATATTACTTTTTTTAACTGCAATATAGATTAGAGAGTGACAAAAGGAACTATCTTGCTGGAAAGTTTCACTTTACCTTCCTTGCAGCCAATACATTTTTGTATCACAAGTTCAGATTCCAATAAATAAAAAGCTTAAATCAGCTCATACCTGATGGTGCGAAACAAAAAATGTGGGATTATGAACTACAAAGTCCTGGTTCCTTGGGAATTTAAGTTGAATGGCGGGAATGTTGTGTAATTCCTGTGAACTGTTCAGCAAAACAACACCCAACAATCAGTTTCCTGAGATAGAGGATAAAATCTCACAAACTTTCAAAAACTCTTCACCCTAACCTGGCATTATAGCAATAGTCCCACAGGCCTTCTTGCAAACTAAATCTTTGAGCGTTCATTTGTTTGTCAAACTGTACCAATAAACAAATAACAACTTAGCCAAATAAAAAGAAAAACTTAGATAATGCAAAACGTGGACTAAAATATGCACCTCTGACACAAGTTCATTATAAACTTCACTTGGAAGATATGTGAAAGACGAACCGCTGTCAACCAATGCTTTGAACCCAGATCTCTTAAGACAAGAATTACCAACACAATAAGATTCCACCCCGACACAGTAAGCAACACTGAAACAGTTAGCAAACTAAATGCAGTAAGAATTGCAGGAATAGTAAGCATTATCAAGCCATCTAAGACACGTCAAAACACATTTAAAAAAGGGTTGGTGCAACTGCCATACTAAGATCCTTGTATTGGCAAAAATGGTGTTGACTGTTGGGAGGCATGCCCTCTATCACCAAAAAGAATCCTCCCAGAATCATTCTCTTCAAAACAGAGCGAAAAACAATTTTGAATTAATCCAGCTTTGGCAAGCAAACTGGGGACAGAAATGTCTCCAGGTCCCAATCCCATAACACCATCTGGAGCAGCTCCATCGAAATAGCTCCCACTTTGCTTCCTACCGCACCTACATTCCAATAAAAGCAACAGTAAAACCTCCATGTCCAATCACCATGAAGAACCAAAGTACAAGATTAAAACAACACAGCACCCTAAAACAACAGGAGCTTGAAACATTTTCCGAGCCGTGTGATCACCGACTGATGCCAGATGTAATTTATCCTCAACCAAAAACCCAGCACTTGATGTATTTTCGAAATCATAATAATTAACAATGTAAGGGCAAGGATCCTTGGGGCTTTTGCAATTCGAACTCCATCCGCATAACTGGTGATCACAAGGTAAGTGCCTGCTTGTGCTTGATAAAGATGGACTATACTCGCTTAAGTCTCTATCCTGCATAATAACAGGGGCACCTGCCAATCAATCATTCTAATAATTAAACACCATAAACCTCTTGTCCAATTTTCTCTCTTTTTTTTTGTTTTCTGATTTATTTATTTTTTGAAAACTCAGTTAACATGTAAAATTTAAAAAAAAAAAAATCAGTTATGGATTGTGTACCAGAGAAATATTGTAGTAACTGGCAGATAGAGGAGCACATTGAATACAATCACATGGGACCCATAACAAATCACTACCAGCATCCAATGCAACTAAAAACGACACGTTTGGTGTGCCGATATCTATCCATGTATAATGCAACCTATATACAAAAGAATATTTAAAATTAATAATATTGAAATTTATTTAGGAGTTTTTTTTAATTTTAATTTTGACTGACCAGTCAAGTTCGTTTCCGAAGAAGAGAGCTTGGCTTCCTTGAGAAGGAAACAGCAACTGATTTTTCTGCGACCCGAGCTTCATTCTCTGTCGTTTCAAGTCGTTACCTAGTAATAATTGAAAGTACTCAAAACTGTACCGTTCCGGCCACAAATCACCACTCGTCATTGCCCTTGCGCGAGATCGATAACGATTTTGCCTCGTCGGAGAAACGGTGTATCAGCTTGGAGGAAAATGTGAGCCCAGCTGAAGCTTCAAACTGACAGCATAGCAGCACCACTACCACCAAAACAGCCACGCGATCACACTCCATCGTGTGATTAATAATAGCAATAATACAAGAGTTTGGGTTTCTGTAGAGTGAAAACGAGAAAATGAGGAATGCAAGTTAAGGGAGCGGGTGCTAATTTGCGCTGGGGGTGCAGTGCGGGTGCTTGTGAGTTTTAACTTTTAAAAGTTTAAATCCCAGGATTTGAAGCTGCTAATAATAATAATAACAATAATAATAATAATAATAATAGTGATTGGATGGTGGGGGGGGGGACGTGGAAAAGGTGGGTCGGCGCCAGTAAGAAGTCAAAAGGTGAAATGATAATTTTGTAGGAGGGGGCGGTGAGAGAGCGACACGCCAGGGGGTCGTAAATGACGTGTCGAGAAATGAGCAGAGGGGTTTGCTGCTTACACGTGGAATACTTTGTTTTGTGCTCTTTCCAACGGGAAATGAGCCACGCGCTCTTCTCGATGCCTTTTTGGGAGGCAAAGCTGTTGAAAGGCAAGGCTTCTTTTTTTCAGAAATTCTAATTTTTTTTTAATACAAGGTTCAATTAACCCCGGCCGATTGACTGAAGGGACCCTGGCCTGCATAATGTAAGGTTCAGTCCAATTTTTTGGTTACATAATACTGCCGTACCTTAAATCATATCCCCAAATGCCTATCACGCTTACACTGGGAATATGCTTTTAAAAGCTTTGGTTTGGATAAGTTTTTGGAGAATAAAAAAAAACCAGAAAACAGAGGCGTGGCTATACATATTAATTAATTTGTTTGTGGACAAATTCTTTCATGGAACAACGAGCCTTTTCAATAATATTGATTAATTTGTTGCACATATATATGGGCTGGGTGCTGTTAGGTGTACTCGCCCAGCCTTGTAATATGTGGGCTTAATTAATATGATCGGGGTTGGCCCATAGCAAAGTCTAAATCACCAATAAAAAATTATTTTCATTATTTTTCTAGTCAAATAATATTTTGATTAATTTGTTGCACATATAATACTAATTTTGTTTTTGTCCTTTAATTATTCTCATTTATTTTTCTAATCAAATAATATTTTTTTTATACTGCTAATATTTTTTTTATTTTATCTTCAATCATAATAATAACTCTTACTATTTTTTTTATATTTTAGAAAAAATTAATTCTTATTGAGACCGAAGCAATCAAATGGCTCGTGGAAACTAAGAAAAGAAATCGTGAATAAATTGATGGTTGTTAGTATGGTTGTGGTTATTTTTGAAAGTATTTTTTCAATTAGAAATGCATTAAAATGATGTTTTTTTTTATTTTTAAAAAAAAATTATTTTTGACATTAGCACATGAAAGTGATCTAAAAATACTAAAAAAATATAAAAAAAATATAAAAAATAATAATTTTTTTTTCAAAAAACGCTTTTGAAACGCAGTGACAAACAGTTATTGAGACAAGTTAAAAGTCCTTCCATGTGCACTCGTGTCATCATATTCCATGTTTCAACAACGAATAATTAGTGTCTATTTGAAAGTGTGATTGAGATTGCTTTTGAAAGTGTTTTTTGTTTAGAAATGCATCAAATTAAAGATTTTTTTTATAAAAAAATATTTTTGACATCAGCATATGAAAATGATCTAAAAACATCAAATTTAAGTAAAAAATCAAACAAAAAATTTTCAATTTTTTCAAAAGCATTTTTGAAATGCAATGCCAACACATCCACTTATAGAGTAATTTTAAATTTTAATACCAAAATAGGAATGAATGAATAAATAAATATATAAATTCCAACAAGATAGACCAAAAACATATCGCTAAAAATCGCGCGACCATTTTATTGTCTTAGATGAAGTATCACCCTCTTATGCTTTGATGTATCTATTACTAGCCACTTAATCACGTTTCATTGCGGCCGAAATCATAATTTTTTTCAACATAAAAAAATATATAACCCGAAAAACAGATAAAAATAACAGAAAACACAAGAAAATAAAAGGAAAGAGGGAAAAATATTAATTTTAAAATGATTACCAACATAAATTAAAATTTCAGGACTGAACCAAATAAAAATAAAACCCCAACAAAAACTAAAAGCATAGATGCATAAATACGAGTAAAAAATAAATATTATTCAAGAAAGATCGAAATAACCAAAGGGATTAATACAAAATAAAAGAAATTTAATGAATAAGGGCCGAAATAAAAAATATAATTAATTTCAATCGAATGACAAATTTGAAACAAATAAAATCTTGGTACTGAAACAAATAAAGAGATTTTTTTTTAAAATGCAGTATAATTTTGTTGAAAAATGAAAAGAACAAGGACCGAAATAAAAAGTAGCATATGTGACCAATTTTAATTGGAGAACAAAATTAAAACTTACAGATCGAAAAAAAATTAGAGGAACCAAAAACAATCCAAAAACAAGGACTGAAATAAAAATCAACATATATAATTAGTTTCAATTAAAGGGCACAATTAAAAACAATTACAATTTTCATTGAAGAAATCAGGAATAAAAACAAAAGAACAAGATTGAAATAAAACAACCCAAAACATGAAGGGCTATCATGTTTTTTTTTCGATGCAAAAGAGAGAGAAAAGTGGGAATAAAAAATTGTTCACCGATAATTTACTAACGGCCTTCACACGACACGCGCTATACCAGGAGATAGAAGTAATGGCGACGCATCAGGTGACATGGAGACCGAACATTTTACACCACACATAGACACCACAGGCGCATGCGTGAAAAACTGATGGTGTGTTTGTACGACGCGCCTGCAGTAAATTCAAAAAAAAAATGAAGAATTACATATACACCTTGAACCCAACGATAGCCACGAAAAAACCGAACATGAAGTACCACAATGTCTCCAGTGTCAGACCTTCAATTTTGTCTTTATTAAGGGTATTTACATAGTTTCATTGTGCATGAATATGTGAAAAAACATAAATACCCCAAACTAGCTCTTTGTCAGCTCCCGATGGGTAATTTGATAGTTTTATTGTGCAAATTAAAACGGAAAATATTAGAAAATCACAAACAATCTAAAAATACTATATAACCCTTGAAAATATCCAAAATACCTTCAATACCAAAGATTATTTTTTTTGGAGGGGGGTGGCTATGGTTTGCATAAATGCCGCATGAAAGAAAATGTGCACAAAAAAAGAAATTAATTATGGGAAAGCACTATAGCAATCCATAATGTTTTGTGCGAACAGCTACAAGCTACGGTGTTTTCCCCATACCATTTATATTATAAGTGATTTATTTATTTAATTTTCAATTTAATTCTTATTTTCTTATATGTCATTGTGGTTTTGTTTTATATCAAACTTAGAAATTAAATCAAAATTATTGATTAAATAAAATTAAAAATTGAAGTATCAAAGTAAAGTTCACATCAAAAATTTAAACTTTAAGAATTATATATATCCGTCCCCTCAATTTCAACCACCAAAATAGTTGATTTTTATATCAAATAATTTAATTTGATGAGTGGAGTTCACAGTAGATGTTTTTTTTTTCTTTTAAAATGCTTAAAAACATATTTAAGCATGAATATATTTTTATTTCAGGTTTTAAGATGATTTTTTTTGGTTTTTTGAGATCATAAATATTTTTTAGATGTTTTTGATCACTCACACTAGATGTAATAAAAAAAATAAAAGCTCGACATATGGACCGTAATGAAATGCGCTAGGTGAGCTAGAATTGTCGAACCCAACAACATCTAGTATATTTCTTTTAAAACAAATATATATATATATATATATATATATATATATATATATATTTTTTTAAAAAATCTTTTTAAATTAATATTTTTTATATATTGTTTTTTTTTTAAATCTATTTTTATATTTAAAAAGAATGGACCTATACTTGCAATGTAAAATATCTATTCAGTATCAACACACCTTTTATTCGTGTCGCTTTCTTCTCCTTCAACTTCTTCGCTTGGTTTTCAGCTTGCAGCAAAGGTAAATCCTTTCTTTATTTTTACTCACAAGATCCATATAATGCACATCTGAAAGATATTTCTGTTGCTTTTTGTTTAAAGTTTTTTTTATACCTTTGGCTCAATTATTGATCTGGGTTTTGCTATTCTTTTTAACTGGGTAAAATCAGTTTTAATGTTGTAATTGCAGTTTTGGGGTAGTTTTGGATCAGTGGACAGTGATTGACCTGTTTGTGTTTCTGTTAAAAAACAAAACAAAGAAGTGTTAGCTAGTTTATGCCTTATGTAGAAGGGTGATGGAATCTGTTGATGTTGCTTTCTTATAGAATTTTGGCGGTGTGTTTTGACTTGAATTGTTCATGCGTTTTCTTTATTTTATGAATATTTAATTATTACTTTTTTTCAGTGAATTGTTCAAGTGTTTCATTCAACACTGTTCTCCTCGTATAAATGCTTGTTTTTTTCCACTGTTGCACGTTCTGGTTTCTGATTCGGTGAAGTGTAAGTATGCTCCCCTTTTTTTGCAGCATATGCCAAGTTCATAATTGCTGTTGCTAAGCTGAGGGTTTCGTGATGGGTGGTGTTTTGAGTTTAGCTAGAACAAGCGAGTATAATGAGGTGTTAAATAATGGAAGCTGCAAGAGGCAAAAGACATCCTCAATTTTTTATGATGAGGAAAGCCCAAGATTGATTCCATTTCTTCCTGATGAGTTGTCAATCCAGATTCTTGCTAGAATCCCCAGATGTTGCTACTTTAATCTGAGGTTGGTGTCACGCAAGTGGAAGGAAACATTTGAGAGTGCTGATCTGTTCAAAGTAAGAAAAGATTTTGGATCAACAGAAGAGTGGCTGTATGTATTGATAAAGGATGAAGCAGATAAATTATCATGGCATGCTTTGGATCCTTTGTCAAGGAATTGGCAGAGATTGCCTCCAATGCCAAATGTTGTTTATGCAGATGAATCTAAAAGGGGACTTTCTGGGTTTTGGTTGTGGAATGTGGTTGGGCCAGGCATTAAAATTGCCGAAGTCATAAGGAGTTGGCTTGGGCAAAAGGATACGCCGGATCAAATGCCATTTGGTGGTTGTTCCATTGGTGCTGTTGATGGATGCCTCTATGTGCTTGGTGGGTTCTTTAGAGCTACCACTGTGAAATGTGTCTGGCGGTTCAATCCAATCTCAAACGAATGGAGCAAAATGACTTCCATGTCTACAGGTAGAGCTTACTGTAAGACAAGCATTTTAAATAACAAGCTATATGTTGTTGGGGGGGTTAGTCAGGGCCAAGGGAGATTGACTCCTCTTCAATCCGCTGAAGTTTTTGACCCTTGCACGGGTACATGGTCTGATGTCCCAAGCATGCCATTCTCGAGAGCTCAGTTAGTGCCCACTGCCTATTTGTCTGACATGCTAAAGCCTATTGCCACTGGGATGACTTCCTACATGGGAAGACTATTTGTGCCTCAAAGTTTATACTCATGGCCATTCATTGTTGATGTTGGTGGGGAAATATATGATCCCGAAACAAATTCATGGGCTGAAATGCCATCTGGCATGGGAGAAGGTTGGCCTGCACGGCAGGCAGGTACGAAATTGAGCGTGGTGGTAGATGGTGAATTGTATGCATTTGATCCGTGTACTTCTGCAGACAGTGGTAAGATTAAGGTCTATGATCAGAAAGAAGATACGTGGAAAGTTGTCATTGGGAAAGTCCCTGCTGCTAATTTTACAGAATCCGAATCTCCATATCTGCTCACAGGTTTGCATGGAAAGATTCATGTCCTCACAAAAGATGCCAATAGAAACATTGCAGTTATGCAGGCTGACGTGCAAGACAATTTGGGTTCCCCACTGAACTCAACCTCTGTTTCCGCCGAGTCCTTGCACGAGCATCCCGACTCATCAGAAACAGTTGTTTGGAAGGTCATTGCCAGTAAAGGTTTTGGGTCTGCTGAACTTGTAAGTTGTCAAGTTCTTGATATATAGGGCTACTTCGATTAGTGTTTTATTCAAGATAGTGATGTGTATTAGAACCGCACAACTGACCAAGTACTACAAATTGGAATTTGGTGTCTGCTCATCAAGATGGCTTCCAATTGTATTCGTATTATTACATCTGTTTGAACTGCCTGACAAGACAGGTATCCGGATGTTTGCGAACTAAAGGTGTGGTATATATGAAGATATCAGCCAGTCTGTCACGTGTCATTGCCAAAGTTGAATGTGGTTTTCTGCATCTAAAGTCACTCACTCGTGCTGCCAATTTTCTTCTCTGGAGAGTTGGACTTGTGAAGTTCAAAGGTGAGCAGTAGCCATAACATTCAACTATTAGGATGTGGAATAACGTCTTGAATTGTCGAGTTTACAACTGTAATTTTTCTCAATCTGTCCATAGATTTCGTGTAATAAATAAATATATATATTTGCGGTCCCTACCAAATACCATAAAAAACATCCAATACAATAAAAGAGCGTCTGCTTTGCTTGGTGCACCGTATGAAGATCCCGTGTCCTTTTTTTTTTTTTTTGGTGGTTTCCTACCTTGGTACCGTTCCTGCTTTACAATGTATAGCCAACAACAGGTCTGAACCGAGTTCTTGTAAAACAACCACCCAGTAATCTGTTTAATTGAAAAGCTGAGCAGAGGGTCCAACTCTGCTATGAGCCTTCAGAATAAAATACTGATGAAACCAGCAACCAACTTTGGAGCTATTCAAGATACTGGTTGAGACAAACTGCCCATCTTCTTCAATCCATTTGGCCATCAGCTCTATTTATGCACATCAGCTCTAACACAAAAGATTTAATGGAAGCCACGCGAATTCTAACTTCCTGAGCACCGCAACCCTATCCGCATTTCTATGGGTAGCATAGTAAGAGAAGTAAGTAATCCCTGGTGTAGCTCCTTAGATTAGATCCTAAGTCTGCTCCTTAGAAATTACCAGTTCGAGTTTCACAAATTTTAGGGTATTAGAGATTTATATAATCGTTAATTTTAAAATTTATAAAATTAATTGAGATGCACACACAAGCTGGTCCAGATATTCACGTTGGAAAAAAAAAGAAGTAATCCCAAACAAATTTCCTCTCCAGAAAATTATTCTTAGGCTGGTTTTGTGCCATCTAGACTGGACCCATTTTTCTGAACCGCTAATTAAAACCATCTGAAACCGCCCCCTAAAATAATTAATTTAAAGAAAAAAATGATATAAAAACTTTTTTGTTAAAAAAAGAATACAAATATAGAAGAATCGTACAAAACAACAGCTCAAAAGTAAATGCGGACAAGTTTGTGTTAGGTAATGAAGTGGACAACTTTAATGTCCGATGGCAGACCAGCGCATTCATGGCCTAATTGCATCGTGTTGAAAATAATACCATAGATGCTAGGCCTTAGACTTTGTTAACTTTAACAATTTGTTTGGTATCGTTAAGCTAT
The DNA here is from genome assembly GCA_029228465.1 of Salix viminalis. Lineage (NCBI taxonomy): Eukaryota > Viridiplantae > Streptophyta > Magnoliopsida > Malpighiales > Salicaceae > Salix > Salix viminalis. The sequence goes on from CM055427.1 coordinate 11,119,499, forward strand.
ATATTATTTTTTTAAATGTTTTTTTTTTTATTTTAAAGTATATTAAAATAACAATATAATATTTTTATATCACCATATTAAAATTAATTTAAAAACATTAAAAAAATTAATTTAAAAAAAATCCAAGATATTTCAAAACTTTGGGTCAACGCATTCCCCCACCTTCTACTTATTACTGAAACTCAGATTATTTGTCAAGATTTTTTTTGTTTTGAAATATATTGAAACAATTTATTTTTTTAAAAAAAAATCATCACATCAAAATCAAAATAACCTAAAAAACAAATCTTTTCAAAACAAGATTTTGAAGAAAAAAAAGAGCTCTTAATCGAGAATTGAGATTACCCAACTCATTTAAACTGGCTGTGTGACTGGTTACCAGATTAAGGATTGGTATTCTGTGTCTTCGTTTCAAGGAATGATGCTGGAGTGTTGGCTATGGAGGAACACTTTTTTGTATTGAATCTCCTTGTAGCGTTGATTTCTCGACAAGAATGAGGCCGATCAAGTGATAATCTTTTATCTTTCTAAAATTACAAGAGTAAAAAATAATTCATTCTCGAAGTCCAGCGAAATTAGCTAATTAATCCCCATTACTTTAACAGTTAATTAAGTGAGCGTGCAGGCCGTGTCTGCTGTTATTTCTCACCCATGCAAAAATCAGATCTCTCTCTAGTGGGATCTCACTTGCTCCAATATCTCTCTCTATGATGCTTCTTCCGAATTCAACGGCTAAATGGGCAGCAAATGGGATGGAAAAAAACAATAGTTTTCGTTTCATCTTAATAAGACAACATGTATTGTTATTGTCTTCTTTTTTTGTTTTGTTTATATTGTGCCCTGAATAGTAGTGCAGAGAAAAAAGCACAGTCAAAAACATTATCCAAATGAGGAATAATTAAAAACAAGTATGAAGCAACAAAACTGAAGTGTCCTTTTCGATACTCTTCTGAGTTGCATTTATTCAGTTAGATTCAGGTGAAACAAAACAGAACTCCGATCCTGAAAGTTTCCCATTCCATCAGTTTCTTTCTACATCAAGAAATTCGATAACCAGCCGCTCCTTCGTTCTTTGGGGCTGCTCTCATTCTTTTCTCATCATTCACCAGCATCCCTCTTGTTGTAGCATCAAGAAACGGAATCTTGGGGATTCAAAAGTGCATTCTCAAGTGAAAAGCACGCTCCTTTTCAATCACAATCAGTTGAAAGATTGCTTCTTTCTTGGATTCCGAGGTCAAAGTCAATACATTTGATCTGGGTTCTTGGTGCTTTGTTTTTTTAGATAGTGGAGCTCTTATTCACCGTTTCCTTTTCAAAGAGACTTTGTAGTGAAGGATACGTGCGTAGAGTTTAAAGGGTGTTCTCTTTTGTTTTGGGAATTCGTAGAAATCATTATAGAGGTGGGGTTTCAGTAAGAGATTCGTCAATGGCAACATCAGCTTTGATCGAGCTAAGATTCAGGCTACCAGATGGCAATGACATTGGGCCAAACGAGTACAATGAAGCAGCCAATGTGGCGACTCTTAAAGAGCATGTAATTGAGCAATGGCCAAAAGGTTACAAATCTTTTTCCACCTTTATTACTTCTTAACTTGAATGCTTCTTGAATTACTTGTAGTATCTATTGTGTTTTGCCTCTTCGATTATTATTTTTTACTCTGTTTGATGCTTATACTTCTTGTTTTTGATTCATTGCTTCGAAACTGAAATAGCTTTCATTTTCTAAGGATTTATTCTTGTTCTTTATGATTGTATGTTTCTAGGAATCTTTCATTTTGATACTTCTTATGTTACCTTGTAGACATTGAGTTCATCTTGTTTACCTTCTAATGGCCTTAATGTAGTTTTGCAAGTTACAATTCTGATATTTCTGAGTCTATTGGGACATTCAAGACTCTTGAAGAAATGGAAACCAACTAGATTTAGGTAATTTACTTGCCAAATTGGTTGAACCAAAGAAAATGTAAGTGCTGTTTCATAAAATAATTTGCTGGCTGCTGAAGGGAAACCTGATGTCAAGAAAGGATGCTGCTGTCCTAGTTAGTACTTGCTGTACATTTCAAGTCATTTGTAGCTGACAACAAAATCCTACCCTGTGGTTTCCGGTATATGTATGAAATAGAACGAGAATGGTCACAATGCCAAATTTGAATGTTGAAGTTTGTAATTTTTGGCTTTTCCATTATTAATGGATTAATCTAAACCTGTATTACTGTGATATTTTAAAGCCTCCTATTAATTGGCAAATCTCTCTCCCTCTCCCTCTCTTTTTTCTCTTCAGTTTGCACTTGTACAAATACGGACAAAGGGTAATCATTTGGAAAAGGCGCGTATAGAAATCTTTCTTGCCCTAAATCTTGAAATGTTGTGTGGTTTAGTGTGATTACCAAATTGTATATTAATGTCCAATTGACCTGCATTTTCTAATATGATCCTGTCTCACTTAACAGACAAGGAAAATGGCCCGAAGACTATAAGAGATGTGAAGCTTATATATGCTGGACATGTACTGGAAAACCATAGAACACTTGCCGAGTCCAGACTTCCTGTCGGTGATCGTCTCGCCGGTGTAGTCACCATACACGTTGTTCTGCGTCCTCCTGGCACACAGATAAACAATGGTGGGTAATCCATGTAGCATGCTGCAGATAGTATTTCAGAATGTGCTTAAAAAATGCATCTGTGTGGATTATGAAACTATATCACTCATGATAACTATTCGTGAATTTTACCTTGTATTACAACTGTGAAGTCATTGATGTCTCATTTAAAATTCCATTTTAAACAGCATCCAAGGGGTTTGCTTGAAAAACAATGGATTGAATGAATAGTCTACTCAGCACCCGAAGAACTAACACTCAAATGTATCTTTTACAGGAGATCAGCGTGTTGATGTTGAATGGCGGGAGGGTTGCTCATGCTCAATCTTGTAGTTGCAAGAAAGAAAATTTTCAGAAGCTGCTTCAGTTAGTATTGGAGCCTCTCACGTGCAGTGTTTTAGACAGTAGATGAGGTGCAGTAAAACATTCCAGGAACTCCAAATTTCTAGTGGTTATAGAAACAAAGAACTTGAAAGTCCACAACCAGCATGCCCTCTGTTTCTTTCATCTTTTGGTTTTCTGGGGGGGGGGGGGAATCTGTCATTGTGGATTAGAAGTTTAGCTGATATACAGGACTTATCCTTCCAACAGAAAGGAAAGAGGGGGGGAAAGAAAGTAGAAGCGCTTGCAAAAGAATTTATGATTTTTGCTTTGATCTGTCACTGCCTTCTGAAGAGGTACAGCATGCGATTGTTCACACGATCAATAAATTTTGACAGATATCCACGCTGGATTGAGTCCAACTTTTTATAATTTCATTTGGTTTAAGGAGGCTCTAGTCTAGTGGCTGCTTTTATGATTCGCATTGCTAGGCTAGTGCATATATCAAGTGAAGTTGTAGCTTTACCAAAGGTCACTTAATCATGAAACCTGTTCAAGAATGGCTCCTGCATGCTCCGGCACCTAAAGGAAAAATCATGAATTAATTAATGAAAAGGCACAACTGGTAGAGTGGAGGGGGAGACATAGCAACGGGGAGGAATTGGTTCGTGGCATTTTGCTAGCTTTCTGAGTGGAAAACCAAAATTGGTTTTGCTGATCAAATAATTTGATTACTATACAATATAATGAATTACAGCACAGAGCAAAGAGGTCATAATTTTATACGAACTATATACCTTATGATGCTAACAACCAGCAAAACACGATTTTAATTACAGAAGGTACAACTGCTTCTACGCTTTTGGCATCCCATTGCAGGCTTGTCGTATTTTAAACTTGATTGATGCCAGCTAATTAGCCAGAAAATAGCAACCAGCAATCTGCATAATTAATTAATCACGGCAGTATGGGGATATGAACTTCTGAACTCCATAAATGGGATTTCTGAGGCTTCGTAGAAAAGGCACTAAAGGAGGAGCGGTCTACGTATAGGGCTTTCTTTGATGCCGAGCATTCTTGAGAGTCATCATGAGCTTGTGTCTCTCACCTTCAACCTCTGCAAATTGAAGGCTTAGCTGGGAATAGCGGTCATGCATCTCTTTTAGTTCAGTCTCCATAGAGGTATAGCTTCCCTTTAGTTCCAGCATGTCCTTAATCAACTCATTGATGTCTCTAAAGCTTTTGAATATGGCTTCCTCATCACTGTGTTGTTTCAAGAAAGAACTGGAACAGAATGGGAAAATTTTATATTCGTTAGCTTTCTTTTTAGAGGTTTTATCTAGTGTATAGCATCACCGATTATAGGTTTCACATGAGGGAGGATTCTTCAAAAAAAATATGTGAAAATTTCACCCCTGTCACTCTTGAAAAAGTTTAACCATCTACTGTGCAACTTAGTGCAAAGCAAATGGATAAGGTTAGAAAGAGAATTTTCTACGTTTCTACCATTGCCAACAGGAATTCTAGTGTCTCAAGTGTTTTCACAGCTGGATTGAGTGGCATACCTCTGGAAAAGGATGTTTGATCTTTTCTTTGCTTGCAATGCTTCAGCAAGCTCAATTTCTAATGCAAGCACCCTCTCTAAAGCATTTCCACACCCTGAGAATTCATTGAACAAGGGGAACATGGTTCCTAGTTCTTCATTGGCCTGAGCAAAGAGTAGAAATTTAAGTTACCAGATGAAGAGAGCTATTACACTTAAAGGTACGGATAGCAAATAACCTACCTTCTGTAGCTTCATAAATTCACTATGTAAGCCCGGAAACTTTTGGTCAAAATCATTATCATCTTGCAGCAGAAGTGAATTCTCGTTTTTCATCCTTTCTAACTGCATGCAAAAGAGAGAGAGAAATAGAAGTTAGCTTTGCAAATTTACATTTATCAAATGGATCTAATGCTATCAAAGACATATGTTCCATTTCTGCGCATAAGAATAATTGACAGATGAGCAATCTGGAGGCATCATCTCCCTGTGCTTTGGAGTGCAGATATGTTCACCTGATTACTCAAGTGGTCCATGCTAGACTTTAAACTTTCAGCTCTGAAATGATCATTGATGATAGCTAAATGCTTCATGTCAATATGCGGCAACCTGTCTTGATTTATGAGTGCAGAAGTTTTAAGCCCATTTACACTTGATACACGAACATCCTGATAAGCAATTACAAAAATAAATGGTTAGAGGAAAACCTCTCGACATTGTAAATTTTGCAATAGAGAGGTCGAAGGATAATGATTGCAAAATTACAATTTTCTTTACAGAAATTCAAATAGTTTACTAGCTCACACCAAAAGATATGATAAACTTCAAACCATTGATTATCAATAAACAAGAATTTCAAGGAAAAATTTAAAAGATACTTAATTCTTTATGAAACAAAAAACACTAGGAGAATATAACACAGATATCTGATCACAATTATATTATTTTGAGTACTATTTTCAAAAATTAAGCTACATTATTTTTCCACTGGAAAGTAACAAGACTTCAGGGACAGCAAAGCTCGGACTTTTGAGAAAGGAAGCAAAGGCTTGTTTTTGATAACGCCTAACCAAATATGAAGCAAGTGAAAAGGATGGATACAGGTACACTTATAGCATCCAACAAATTCTACATGTGTATGTAACATGATTCATTTAAGAAAGACTGCAATCTCTTCTCAATTTATGATAGGGCAGATAAATATATGATACCATGAACTAATCAAGTATATATTTAATTATCCTCTTGAAATAACATAATCAAAATTGAGATATACTGAACAAATTTTCAATAGCACAACCGCCAAGTTTTTGTTTCATTGATTACCTGCGCAGGTTGCCCATTCATGAGTGTGCTTGAATGGCCTGCTCTGTCAACAGAGGCAAGGAATGCATGGTCTGCTTCTTCACAGTTCCTCGAACTATGTCTCCCCAAACACTTCTGGTTTGGATCCCCTGTTGGACCATTCAAAGGGACCATGTGTGCTCTTTTTCTTTCATAGCTTGAAGCATCAATGATTGAATTTTTGTTGTTGGAATTTCTGGTAAATGACTCATCAGAAGACAAGCAATCCACTTCGCAGGATCCATCATTTTGTCCGGCTTGCATGTCCACTTGTAATTTGGAATTCTCTAGCAATTCTTTCATTTTAGTAAGTTCAACAGCAATTTTTGACTTCTCCTTGTTGCTTTCTTCCAAGGCAGCTTCGAGTTTTTGTTTTTCTTCCTTGCAGCACTCAAGACTCATTAACGAGCATTCCATTTCAGCCTTCATCAAGTCATAAGCATTCACTTTTTCACGTTTGTCAGAAAGTACAAATTGTAACTCCGCCTCCAATTCCAAGATTCTCATTCCCAGTTCTTCATTTTTCTTCAGATGAGAAGCTTCAGATTTCTTCCCATTCTCAATTTCATCAATGGCATCTTGTAATTTCCATAGCATCTCTTCACTGTGCTTTTTGGAGATGGACAGCTGCTGCTTCTGTTCTTGCAGCCTTGTTTCGCACTGCTCTCTGATAAATGCAATTCTCAAGGACTCTTGCATGGCAACTGGTAGTCCTTCAGGCTCTCTTTTTTCACGAGCCTGGATACATTCAGCATCAGCTTTGTCTTTGAGCTCTTTCAAATGGACAGACAAGTTTGTGAATTCTTCAGTCTTCAAAATCTGATCAGAAAGCCTCTGGTTCAGCTCATTGCAGTGCTTCTGCAGCATCACGAATTCAACATAGTATCCTTCAAGGGAGATGATCTGAGCTTTCTGTTCATCCAATTTTGCTGTAAGTACTAGAAATTTTACTTCCAGCTCAACCTTAGAGAACACCAGATTATCAATCTCTTCTTCAGAGATCACCACCAAACACTTCAGCTTTTCAAACTCTTCAGAATGCTGAGCTTTATCCTCAATATAGCTAAGCACAACATTTTGAGAATTATTTTTGAATTCCTCGAGCTCAGCTCTTTTTGTCTCGACAAGTAACTTGTTTTCAGCAATAGAAGCCTCTAGCTCAGATTGAACAGAGTTCACATTTGTCAACAGCCTTGCATTATCTTCCATGTATTGTGTTTCACTTGCAAGACAGCGATTAAGGATGATTTCCGTGTCAATATGCTTCTTCTCAAGTTGGGCAAAGTGTCTATCTGAGGATTTCAGTTGCTGAAGAAGCACTTCAACTCCGCCCTCGTATTGAGTCCTTGCAAAAATGAATTGAACATCGGCAACTATTAAACATTTGTGCATCTCAGACAGCTGAGTTTCGAGGGTGGAAGCTTCTTCATGAGCATTTTTAAGACATTCCTCTGACTGCAACAAAAGTTGGCAAACTCTTGACTTCTCAGATTCTAGATCCGACACCAACTGTTTGAGATGAGTCAATTCAGACTTGTGGAGGTCAAACTGGCACTGCTTCTCGTTTAATTGGGAAGTTGGATCTGTTATTGTACTCTGTAACCTCTCTCGCATGCTTCTCTCATCATGAAGCTCATCATTCAGAGATTGCAAACTCCCTCTTAAACTGATCAGATCTGAAGCAAGTTGGGCAGACTCCTCAGTTTTGTCCTTCAAAGACACCATCAAATCTTGCTTTTCATCTTGCAAAGATTGCAGGCATTCTCTCAGACTGTTAAGCTCTGATGCAAGCTTGGCAGATTCCTCTGTCTTATCCTGCAAAAGTGCCATCAAACCTTGGTTTTCATTACACAAGGATTGCAAACTCTCCTTCAAAGTGTCCAGCTCTGATGCAAATTTGGAAGCTTCCTCGGTTTTATCCCATGAAGATGTCATCAAAGCTTGTTTTTCACCATGCAGAGATTGCAAACTTTCTTTCAAACTGTTTAGCTCCAAAACAAGCTTGGAAGAGACCTCCTCTTTGTCCTGTGAAGATGCTATCAAAGCTTGGTTTTCATCATGAAGAAATCGCAAATTTTCTTTCAAACTAATTAGTTCTGATGCAAGGTTGGCAGCTTCCTCAGTTTTATTCCGTATAGTTTCCATCAGAACTTGGTTTTCATCATGCAGAGTTTGTATGCTATCTTTCAAGTTGCTCAACTCTGAAGCCAGCTGAGCAGACTCCCTGTCTTGCGAAGATGCCATCAAAGCTTGGTTTTCATCATGCAGAGATCGAAAACTTCCTTTCAAACACTCGAGTTCGTATGCAATCCTGGAGTACACCTCATTTTTATCCCGTATAGTTGCCGTCAAAGCTTGGTTTTCTTTCATCAGTTCAGCTGCAGTCAGCTTAGTCTTATCAAGTTCACTAGCGACACTATCTAATACCAAGATTTCTTGGCCAAGGTCCCCGTTTTTAGAAATAAGTTCTTTCAACTGAACTGCCAAATGATCAAAATCAGAAAAAAGTTCATTGTGCTGCTGTGCACGTTTTTCTTCAATTTCAGGGCTAACCTTGAGTTTGTAAGCAATACCCTCAATGTCCAACTGAAGCTTCTGCACCAAAGCATTCGACACATCTAATTTATCCACCATGTTCCTTATATCACATTCAAACTTCTGTTTCAACAATGCAAGCTCTGATTTAGCTGCAGCAATGGACACTTGTGCTATATCTCTCTCATGCACCAGACCTTTCTTCTCTTCCTTTAGCTGGAGAATCTTACCACGTGAATTATGCTGAAGCTCTTCCAATTGCTTCATGACACCGGTTAAATCCATGGAGTCTAAATTGTGATAGCCAGATTCACTAGAAGGCAGTCCATTGATACTTTTGTCATAGGATGCCAGCAAGTTCTGCAACTTACTCTCCATAAAACTGACTAAATCCTGCAGTTTTTCCTTCACAGAAGCCAGATCATCAAATTCACCACTCAAAGTTTTCAATTTTTCCTGCAAAGAGAAGATCTCATTTTGAAGTCCACAATTTTCTAGGGTTTTCTTCTCCAATAAACACGCGAGCTCTGTTTTCTCTGCAACACAATTCTCATACATGCTCTCATACTTTCTGCATTGCATCACTTGAGACTCCCATTCAGCAATCTTCTGCAAAAGAAGGTGATTTTCGCAGGTGACATTTTGCAAATTTGTTTCCAAAACTTGGTTTTGTTGAGCCATCTCATTGCACTTGGCAATGCAGGTAGCTCTATGCTCATTTAAGGCATGAACATCATCCAATGCAGAATGCAGCTCCTGTGATATTAACCCCTTTGACTCGGTTGAAAGCTCTAGCTGCCGCACAAGTTCGTTTATTTTCTCTTTCATGCATTTGACATCATTACTGGCTTCAAGCAAAGTTTCTTGTAGAACCTTTGAAAGTACATCCATGTATAGATTTGAAAAATGCATTTCACAAGCTTCTTCTTCAACCTTCCTGTAAAGCCCTTCCTGCAAATGAAGGGATCTTTTCAAGTCATCTAAAAGAATATCACAACCCAACTGCTGTTTCTTTGTCCCAGCAAACTGATTTTGGAACTGAAAGAGCTTCCCCATATGAACTTCCCTTGAATCAGATCTCTGGTTGTCTGTGGTTACTTGGTTTCCTTCGAAGCCTGATTGTGAACAATCTACAAAAGCTTGCCGGATGAGGTTCTCATTAGTTTTGAACATAGACAAAACCTGAACTGAGAGCAGTTCCAAGTCCCTTTGTAACTGGCCAACAGCAATAGAGTAATTCAGGTGTGCTCTTCTGAGCGCTGCCTCTGAAGTAACAGCCCTTCTTTCAAGTTCCTTGTTCAGAGAATCCAAATCATGTTTGTCTTCAAGTCTTGATAGCTGGTCATTCAGATCTAAGCGCATTGTCTCCATCTCTGCCTTTGTGGATGAAATTGTATACAAGCAAGTAGCATGCTCATTTCGGAGATTCTGCAACTCCCCCTGCATACGCCTCTGATTTTCCTCAAGCTCCTGGACGAGAGCTTCATAGTAACACTCCATCTGGTCCATTTTCTTCGCAAGGCTCTCTCGTTCAGATTTTGATTCATCCAACTCCCTCAGAAGTTCAAATATTTTTTCTTTCATTGCATTGGTAGTATTTATAGAGTCAGTCTCATGAGAAACCATGCCAGGAATATTAAGACAATGAAGCATGCCTGGTTCTGATTGATACAAGTCCACATCAGACCCTGATTCACTTACAAACTGGACATTTTTACGTGCACTCATTTCTTGGATCTCCTTCAAGCTATATCCTTCAGAAGGTACCAAGTGGATGCTGGAAATTGGCAGCTCTGTTGCTCGCTTGAGATTCTGCAGCAGGCCAAGCAACTCCTCTATGTCTGAACTAAGGAATCTGAAATCACTTTCATGGTATCCCAAGCATGCCTTATTTTGTAGCTCTTTTATCTTATCTTCCATGGGTAAAAGCCCATTTAGCCATCTGAGTTGCAGATCTTGAAATCTGTGATCCCGTCTGGGCTCTGTAGCATTTCTGCTGCTAAATGAAGGGGATAACTGAGAAACCTTTAGCTGGTCAAGTTCATTTTTCAACTTTGAACACTCCGACTTCAATATGGACACCTCTTCTCCAGAAGCAATCTCAGCAGCAAGTTGCTTGGCAAATTTTTGGGCTTCGTAACCTATTTCATCAGCATGACCCTGTATGGAGCTTACCTCCTGTCTAAGCTCAAGAATAGATGACTCGGCCACTTCAAAGCTTCCTCTAAGTCTACCATTCCCTTCATGTGCAGCTTCCAAGTCATTATCTGTACAGTAGTCTGAACTCCAGGCATGAACCCAGTCATTTGTTCCCTGTGCCAAAAATCGATGATCAGAAAGATCCCCTTTCTCCAGCTGAGGACTCTGGCCAAGGGAAGGTCCAGTTAAGTCACCAGAGACGGTGCTCTTAAGGCTATCAATTTCATGTGTACTGGAAGTATCATTCTTCTCTGCATGTAAACTCTCTGAGGTATTGGAAGAGCCATCAAAGCCAACAGCCGAGTCTTCATATTCTTCGTTTGATCCCACCTCTTGTTTGAGTGAAGCAAGGTCTTTAGATTTGTCTTTAAATCTTAATCTGATACTTACCTATAAATCCGGCCAAAAAATAAATAACCTTGTTATTGATTGGAATCACGATGAAAGAGGACCTTTTTGTTCATAGAGAAACACTATGGCAACAGAAAAAGGACTTCAAATATATATATGAAGTTGCTCTGTTCACAAGGCAGCTCAAAAGGTACCAATAGTACATACATGCACCCTTCCTCAAATTCTATAACTGCATCAACTCGGTTATAAAATCAACACAAAAAAATAAAAGCACCCCACTGATATAAAACAAATCTTATTTTCCAACAGCTGATCAACATAAGGCATAAACAACACGCAAATTTGAACTAATAGTTTCAAGAGGAAAATGTGCAAGCAAGAAAATGTAGCAAATAGTCAGGTAAAAGTTACTGACATGGATACAGAAGTTTATATTTATTTAAAAGGATATGTCAGCAAGCCACACAAGATTTCTTAAGATTCAGGAGAAATTGAGAAACCAGTTCACTATGTAAAATATAAGCAGGGATGTGTACAAAACAAATGACATTACCTTATCTATCTGACCATTGTTAATCTCTTCATGAGATGATACTTTTCTACCAGAAGATTCATTGGGGCTGTTTCGGTCAGTCTGAAATGCCCTTTCTCTGAGTTCCCTCTGCTGCTCAAACTCCCTAAAAACAATTAATTTTTTTTTTGTAAATAAGTGGTTGAAATCGATAAAGCATTAAGTTTGCATGTTTTTATGTATAATTACCGGAAACCAGTTTTTGAGGTGAGCAGCTGTACAGAGACCTGGAAATGAACACAGCAGGAAAGACATGTTGGAGTAAATGATAAATCTCAAAACAGAAGAAAAATCCTAGATCAGGCCAGAAAAAGAAATATCTTAAGAGCAAATACAATTAGGCTCCCCCAATTATACCATTATATGGCTCAATCAGGAAATATATTATTAAACTAGCTTGCTTAAGACAATTTTATTTAAGAACGAACATTCAGAATTTCTCACATGCAAAGAAGTTCCAGAATCAGATCCATGAAGAGGCAGGACAGCGACAGATGGTTTTAATGCATCAGCATAATCAGCAAGGTTGATGTTAGCCTCCCCAAGGACACTAGACCGTGATGAACCCTGATGTTAGTCAGATTCAGACCAAATAGAATTAATCTCAATGAATTTACATGAAATAAAGAATGATCTAGTACCAAAATGGCAAGAGACCGCGCGATAAAATAGGGGAGAAGAGATATTACCATTGATATAACAAGCTTGTAGACCTTCTCATCATATCGCTTGGTTTTAACATCTTGGAGAAGTCTTGTGCTCTCGTAGATAGGATCTGCCCATTTGCAGACCCCATTTCTTACATTAGCTTTAGCTGTTTTTGCAGTTGCTTTTCCAGAATCAATAGGAATGAAAGATATAAAAAGTTTATCCCATCCTGATTGAGGAATCTGTATAACATAAAGAGGGATAAGAGATTTAGTGGTTGCAGAGATTACTATGTGCTGAATAAAAAGATAAACAATATTTTCCATCAAGCAGGAAATATGCAATTAAGCCACAGTAACGACAAAGCTCAAACTCAATATTATGCAAAACAGTGACTGGTGTGAGCTACATACATCACCAATTCTGTTAAGCATCAAACAGAACTTCTACAAATCTTAAGGCATTTGGTTTGATTACGGTACAGGGTAATAAACTTCTGTATAATTGAAAATTATCAAAAAAGAATGTTATTTTCTTTTCTTGCTTATATATTCTAGAAAGCTGAATGTTTTTTAAGTATGCCAATCCCCACTCTCAGGGTTTTCACCGAGCCAATGCTCTGATTTTGCAACCTAGATGATAAATACTTGTGCCATTCGCCACTGTATCATATTATAAGATAGAATACATGGAATGCAACAATAGGGACATTAATGAATATGTCAGCTAGGTGAATGCACATCTGATTAGCTGATTAGTGTAGCCCTGCTATTGATTGAAAAGCCTATGTATATGTATAGACAAGTGCGATAGCTATTTACATACACCTAGGTCAATAAAAAAAATGACGAAGTTATAAAACCAAATTTTTGCTTGTGTCATGACGTGATTTAACAAAATTCATCAAGGTAGTAGCAAGTAACAGCAGGCCAGGTATCACATTGTTAAGACCAAATCTTACCTGTGTGGCATGGAACTGCAGCCGAAAGACAACTTTCACTTTAGTCTTCTCAAGCTTCCACTTGGTAATCCTCGACATTGCTGGAAAAGAAACTAATTTATTATCTGCTGCATCTGCATCACAGTTCAAACACTGCAAGATCACGCACAATCACCAGGCAAAAAAACAGTATTCACAACTCTGCAACCACTGTGATCCTACAAGTCCCAGAACTAGTAATCATAAACACGCACAAAAATCACCGATGAAAAATAAAAAAGCCGAGACTGCAAATTCATGCAACTTAGATCCTTGGGCCAGCCACAACTGGTCAAACTATTTGATCAGGTCAATTGGAGTAAACAACAGAATGAACACCACAGTAACTTGTTTTCCGCCATTTCCTCAGCAACCGAAAGAACATGGGAGAATGGCGTGTTCAAAAAATAAATACCTGGTGCACAAACTTCTCTGAAACGCTAAACCCAAAAGGAGTTCAAAAAATTCCTGCTATTAGAAAAGGTAGCTCCGATCTAAACCCTGTAAAAGAACGCAGAGAATATTTATCAAAAACTCAAGAGCACAAGCCGACAAATAAGAGCCAAATGCACCACCCACTCCAACAGTGAGAAGACCTACAGGAGAGAACGATAGAGTAAAAGAGAATCCAAAACCAAATGTTGAAAAAACTGCACCCTTTTTCAGCCCATTACGCTATTAAAAACAAATCACCCTTTTTTTTCTTCTATTCCAACTAAAAGCCAAAAACAAGAGCTAAGAACAGTGGAATAAATTTACCCGATTGGACCTTGAAAAGAAAACAGAGTAGAGAGAAAAGACCAGGATATGAACAAAACAGAAAATGCAGGCAGGGTGGATCCAAGTGAAACTCGAGATTCAGTCCATACATTTTTTCTTTAAAAAAATCATTAAAAAAAGAAAGATGAGACACTTAACAGTTCTCGAATGTGGAAAAAACAAAGGGGTGAGAGGAGGTGGGCACCAGGTTGTGGATACACATCCAGGTGCTTAAGATGGAAGCGAGAATGAGAAATCTTTATATGGAAGGTTCTGCTTCTCTTCCTGCTTGTCTTCGGATTATTTGTGTTCGAGGTGGTTGGGATCTTTTAAGAGCGTGGTCTGTAGTCTAATCTATAACGTGAATAATAAGGATTTAAGATTGGGTTACAGACAGGATCATGGGTTTAATTATAAATAATAAGGTGCGATGGAAGTGCGGTTGAAGGTGAAATATCAGCTTCCAAGATTGATCCCGCCATGGCTTTGAAAATACTGTTCTCGTCAATTGTTAATTAATTCTTAGATTATCCTCTAATTATGCAGATATTAGTTTATAATCATGGATTTACTTATTCTGAGTGATTCGAAATTACTTAAATGACCACTTCGTGTTTATCATTTTGTGCTGCTATGGTCAGACATCTTTATTTTCAATTATTTTTTTTATTTTTGTCTTTTTATTGAATAATAGATAATTAATACTCATATATTTAAATAGCCAATATCTAATTTTTTTTAAATAAAATATAAATATTTTAAAACATAACTTATAGATATTCGTTATCATCACTCCGCGCTAATAGTAAGGCGTTGTTTGTTTTTTTATAGCTGGAATGAGATATTGAAAGTTTTTGAGTTTTAAATTAATTATTTTTAGTGTTTTTTTATATAGATTGATGTAAAAATAAATTGCAAAGTATAAAAAATATGTTAACAATATAATTTACCATATTCCCAACCATTTCATGACTGGTTGGGTTTTCTTGACAGGCGGAATTTAAATGGATCAACACCAGATAGATTCATTGAATAGAATGTTTAGCACTGTGTTTTAAAAATATTTTTTTAAAAAAATTGAATTTATTTTATTTTTTTGGTGTTTTAAGATCATTTTCATATGCTGATGTTAAAAGTAATTTTTTAAGAAATAAAAATATTATTTTAATATATATTTAGAACAAAAAACTTTTTTAAAAGCAACATCAACCATATAGGTAGAGGTTGTTTTATTTTATTTAAACATATGTTAAAATAATATGTTTTCCATTTTGTAAAGATTATTTTAGAATATTAATATATTAAAGCATTTGAAAATGTAAAAAAAATAATTTTAAAATAAATTCTCAAATATTCTTTAAAGCTCTGATGAATTGATTTTATAACGACGATAAATTTTTATTTTATGTTATTTCATTTTTTTTTCTTTTTTCAATTATCTATAGCTTATCATCACGCTAACCACACTATTTTTAGTGTCTAATTGGAATTGTGTTTTTGAAAAATAATTAAAATTTTATTTTTATTTGAAATTATTTTTTTAATGTGTTTATATGATTTTGATGTATTGATATTAAAATTATTTTTTAAAAAAAATATATTAATCTTTTTTTAAAAAAAAATTATGCATTTATAAATAGAAAAAACAACTTCAACTAGATCACTCCTGATACTTTCAAAAGATTACCCATTTCTCAATTTCATTCTAGAGAAACAGTTTCTATCAATTAGGTCCCTAGTTTTTCGTGGGTGGCTCAGTTGGATCCTTTTCCATGTTTCCATTTCGATGTTGTTTGGGAGGGCGTTTGAAACGCTGTTTTTTTTTCATTTTAAATGAATTTTTTTGGTATTTTTAAATCATTTTGATATGTTGATGTCAAAATAATTTTTAAAAAATAAATAAAAAATATCATTTTGATGTATTTTTAAATGAAAACACTTTCAAAAGCAACCGCAACCGCCCTCTCAAACAGGCCTTTCATCTGCTGACGATGAAAATACTACATTCCCCTTACCGCCTAGTTCAAATGTATAATGGATAAAGGGCAATTCAATCATTATGCAAGTGTAATGAGTTTTGGCGAACAATAATTTCACTAAAAAAATAGTCCAACCTCCTATAATTTGTAAAGGGTACCGTGGTAAAAGCACTACCCTGACTCCAATGTGCAATTCAAAGGTTTAACCGCTAAGGGAGTATCTTATCATTATACTATTATCATAAATAATGTGTTTGGTTCTTGATAAACAATGATATCCTAAAAAAGAGTTATATTTTTTCAATTAATTTATTTGATTGTGCAAAAAGATGACTATCTATTATTATTTTTTCATCCAATATGCATATTTTAGGAAAATAAAATTAAATATAATTAGAAAAAATTATTGGTTGGTGGCTTGCACCCGCATGTGTATGGCCTCGGTGATATTCTAACGACATATAACTTAATTTTATTTATTTACTTTTGATATTAATTTGTTTTGGAAATTATGATTTATATTTTTTTTATGTTAGGTTTTATACTCATGTCCATGATTTTTATTTATTTATTTTTCTGATTTTAATCTTTAATATTATATATGTTGAAAATTAGTCTTTGTATATATATTTTTATTTTTTTAATAAATTTATCATGATCTCATAATTCAGATCGCGGGTTTAACATGTTAGTCATATCTTATTTGATTAATTGATTTGTTTTTTAAACCTATCCTTCAACATTAAATTTGTTGAAAATTGAGCTTTATTTTTATTTATTTATTGTTTTTTATGAGGTTATTATGATCTCAAAACCCGGGTGATAGGTTTTCATTTTTTTTTTTAATTGAATATGTTTTGAATTGAGTTTCATTTTTTTTCTTTTTATCTTCTATAGAGTTATTTTGATATTATTACCTATATCACTGGATTTTGAATCCTTTTTTTTTTATTCTTTTCTAATTGAATATTTGTTTTCAATTTTATCATTAAACAGTCCAATCTTCTTCTCATATTTATTTTTTTATTCTTCTCTCTCTAGATTTGCTAACTGGTTTGAGAATTTGTCATGAACTTATAGTTTCAATCGACACCCATGAATCCATCCTCCTCTAAGAAAGGTTTTAGGTTTAAAACCCCTCTCCCACTCCATCACCTATAGTAAACAGAACTAACATTCGCGAAAACTCGCTATCAAGAAACTGGATAGATAAACAAATCATTGGCGTGCAAATGTACGGGGCGGCTCCAAATTATAAGGCGAAACCCCATTTTTCCTGAAGAACATAGTTTCTGATTCAAGTTCAGCAGTTTGCTTCTAAACACCACATATCCTCATGAATACCGAGGGATATCAAAAGCTCCAATCTAGAAACATGATAGCTACAGGTGTTGTGGGCAACTAGGACGCGAGCAAACTCCAATCCAAAGCGCATGGAACTCGGGTTTGACAGGATAATATTTTCCGTCGGAACCTATTATAATACTGCACCGGCCGGGGAGAAAACCCCCCGCAAAATTGAAGTTGCATCAAAACCCAAGTGATGGATCTCACTCCCATGCATGAATGTCAGAGTCAGTATGTCTCAGCTGGTCTGTGTCCGGACACAGTACTATGATATGTATGGAAGTGGAATCTGATTCTGACTCCATCGATCCTGTTATAGATAATGGGAGTGGTTGATGAAAAAGGAGACAACATTCCATTCACCCAGGTGTGGGACAGCAGACCAGAAAAGTCTCCATTAGCTCTCACTGATACAGCTCTTGTAGAATCAATGGAGGATTTTCACTTTCAGTTGCGCCTTGTGATCATTTTTCACCTAATATTCTTATCCGCACTTGCACGATGATCAGAGCATTTAAATACTGCTGTATTTTATTTCAACATTATAAACCAGTGATTAATTAATTAACTGATCATAATGCTACTGCAGATCTTTCGTGATTGCCTTTCAGAAAAGTAGTGATAGAATCATCAATATCATCATCATCAACAAGAGCCATATCGTGAAATACGGCTTTTATATATATATATTACATTTCTTTATAATCACTTTACATATAAAGGTAAAGTTAAAGGCTGGAATGAAAATAAAAAGAGGAGATTTAGTAGTTCATCTTCGAGCTAAGCTTAGAACTACCAGCAATCTCTAATACCAACGGCATGGTATGCAACCCAGAACTAATTACTACTTAAATACGTCAACATATATCATAATCTCAAATAAAAAAAAACATACGAAATATATATATATATATATATATATATATATATATATATATATATATATATATATATATATATATCACAATCTCCAATCACAAACTAGTTAAGAACCAAATTTTTGTTTTCTCTGGCATGCTTTTCTTCACAGTTCACTTTGGCAGGATGGCTCTTCTTAGGCCCCCAGAAGAAGCAGCCACTAGGGTTCTTACCTTTCTTCTTCTCAGTACCAGCGAGAATTCCTCTCTCTGCTTGATCTAATTTCTCCATCTTCTCCTTGTGATGCTTTCGCATCACGTAAGCCTGTGCAAGACCCGTATCAATTGCTGCCATTGCTAGAGTGAGATATACAGACCGGGTTGGTGTTTAATCGAAGGAATCACAACACTGTGTGTAGAAATCTGAAGGTGATAAGGCAAGGAGGCTGTATTGGCTTAGAGTTGGAGTAACAGGGCGATTGGGTTTTAATTTTATAGGCTCGTCTAGTGTGCTCCTTACCTGTTGGATCGGGACGGAAACTTCTGTGGGGACACGTTACAGGGTCCAGTTTTCGACTTTCGACGGTGCCTTGGTGGCCAATTAAACAGAAGCCTGGGTGCCTGTTTACTTTTATATTTTTTTAAAAATATATTTTTTTTGATGAATTTTGAATAAAAATTATTATAAAAAATAATTGTTGTCACATGTCTAAGCACCTTGAAATCCCCGTGACCACATTGGTCCACGGTTGTAATATGATAAACTATCTTATTTATTGGACTGTTGAGTTAATATAAGAGTTATTTTTTATTTAATTGGGCTCAAACGGAATTATAAATAAACTTGCCGAGCCATATAAATTAGCCCAAAATAATATTAAAATGATTCAAATTAAAACTTGATCTATAAAATCTGCAGTGCCCAGCACCGTATCGAGTAGACGTGGGGGATTTGTGCACTTCACTTCCATGCTGTGAAATTGTGGATTGCGTAATCGAAGATGCGTGAAGTGCGTTTTGAGTTTCACACTGTTTTTAAATAACAGGTTGAAATTCAAATACGAACGGAGGTTGAGGGGAGTTGAATTACGTAAGCAAAGATGTGGGCATTGTACACGTAACCCAGTTTTCTTGTTACATTCTCATTCGGTGCCTTCTCGCAGATGCGTCAAGGATGACGTATGCGAGAAAGGGATGGGATGCTCCGTTTTACTGTTTGTTTTTGTTTTTTTATATATATAAAGTGATTTTAACGAAAACTGAATCCGTACATTATGTTTCACCATGTTAAAATCGAATTGCATAATGTATTTTAGTATTTGACTGACATGCTGTAAAAAATAAGCTGAAAAATAATTTATTAATATTTAAATTTATTTTTAAAACAATATGAATCAAATCTAACAAATACATATATTATAAAATAATATCATAAATTATTTCAAATAAAAAATATAAATAAAAACTAATGGATAAAAATATTGAAAGATGATAAAACTGAAAACAAATAGCAATCAAAAAACGACCACCAAATATGACAAATTAAAATATATATATATATATATATATATATATATATATATATATATATTTTATAAATGATTTAAATTAGAAATTAGATCTAATATTCAAAAAATCAATTACTAAAAATATTAAAAAATAAGGAAAAACATTGATATAAATTTAAATTAAATCAAGTACTAGGAGATGAAATTAAAATTATTTTTAAAAAAAATATAACAATAAAAACAATTAACTAAATTTGATATATCTAACAAATAACATGATATTTTTTATATATTTTTTGAAAAACATATTCCATCCAAAATAAAAATATAATACTTTCCTGGATTGAATTTTTTTACTAATTAACTTTTCTAATGATAAATAAATACGAAAAGGTTTGAAAAGTAATTTTCAAAACCTATTTCTTACAAAACAAGCGGCCTGAAATTAATCGTGTAAAGAAGAAAATTAGGTGGAAATAGTGTTGTAGGTAATGGAAGCTCATTTTACTTTGCTAAAATTAGCTCGCCTCCTTTCTTAATTCTTTAATTTGATATCTCTAGGGGATTTTTTTTTATAAAAAAAACTAATGTAATTGAAGACTAGGAATAGTAAAGGATGGATTTATCCTTTCTCCTGTTTGACATTGTATTTCTAAAAAATAAAAAAAATATAGTATTTTTAAATCATTTTCATATACTAATATAAAAAAAAATTATAAAAATATAAAAAAATTATTTTAATACATTTCTAAATGAAAAATATTTTTAAAACCAATCTCAATCATACTATTAAACATGCAGGCCATAAGTCACCCTATTAATGGAAATTCCCAGTATTTACGATGGGATCGATTATTAAACTGTTAACCTCAACATAAACTAAAATATCTGCACATATTTTTATTTTTATTTTTGATCGATTATTTTTTTTTATCAAGGATATTAAAAAAAATCCATAGGTATGATTAGTACCCTTCGGGATCAAACTCATAACATTGCGGCACCCAAGATTCCAAGGTGGGATGTAAACTTGATGGTTGCATTGATTAGATTAGGTTGATGGAATTAAGTTTAAAAAATCCATTTAAAATATGTCATTTAATTGAATAGCTCATAATCTTTTATGTAAGTGACTAAGTATTTGTTCGGGACTATAATTTGTTTTTTAAAATGTTTTGCACATTAATATATTAAAATAATCTAAAAACATTAAAAAAATAATTTAAAATAAAAAATTCAAAATTCAAAATTTTTAGAAAATACTTTTAAAACACGATACAAAATAAATAGGACCAATCAAGATCTGTAAGCTTAGGATTCCACAGCATGATGTTGATGTTCAACTCATCAAATGTTGTGTTGTAGGTCAAACTCATAGAAATAAAATATCAATTAAATAATTTTTTCATCCTCAGAGAAGCCTCCATTATGTTCTCTCTGTGACCAAATGCACTAACTCTGATATACTCTTCCCCGCCAGGACCAAATCCTCTACCTGGAACAGTCACTACATGTGTTTTCTCTAGAATTTGATCGAATACATTCCAGGAACACGTCCCTGGAAAATGAACCCATACATAAGGGGCATTCTCTCCTCCATAGACCTTCAATCCGAGTGATGCAAACGCTTCAACAAGTATTTTAGCATTCTCTTTGTAGTAGCCAACCACGTTGCGCACAGCCTGAAACAAGCATTGAAAAGAGTGAGTCTTAATCGGAAAGGTGAGCTTTGTGATGCTATAGAATCTTGCCAGGGGAGGCAGTCACGCTGCTAACTCGCCTGATAACCATCTCCGGTGAGGCACGCTAGCCCTCCAGCCTGAACGATGTTCGAAGCGCCATTGAAGCAGGTGCATACAATGCGGTTGAAATCTTCTATGACAGGAAACCCGTTGGCGTATTTCAACTCTTCAGGAACCACTGTCCAACCGAGGCGGACGCCGGTGAACCCAGCAAATTTGGAGAAGGATGAGATTTCAATTGCAACCTGTCACAAAAACACCGAATTCATTTGATGTTCATCAAAATGAGCAGGCAAGAGTTAGTATTCTAATCGATGTCAATGAAAAACCTCTTTGGCTCCAGGAATTTCAAAGATTGATCTGGGGCTTTCATCTGATATGTAGGCAGCATAGGCAGAGTCATAAACTATTATGGAGCCGTTTGTCTTGGCAAAATCAACCAGCTGCTTTAGCTGCTTCCAAGACGCAGCGCTACCCAGTTGGATTGTTCGGAGAGCAGAAGAATATTACATCTGTCCTTGGAGTTGCAGACAGGTCAGGGAAAAAATTGTTCTCAGCTCCACAGTTCATGTAAACGATGTTGTTGTACTTCCCGGTTTTCTCCTCCAGCTTGCCGGATTGACCAACAATTACACTGGTATCGATATAAGCCTGTCTCGGAATATATATCCTGTCAATACAGTGACTGAAACTCCACAAGTGTCGAGAGAGAAAGCAGGGTGGAAATAAATCTTGCATCATGGAAATACCATGGACACAGTGTATCACTGAGTTGATTATCCGATTAATTATCTCAATCCGATAAAAAAAATACAGATGAGAATGACTGGTTGATAGGAAATTAGTATGATACGAATGGTTCGTTGTGGGTCAACTAGATCCCGATAAACTCACCGGAAAAGAAGGGTCCTGAACAGCCACCTTCACATCGGAACCCAGGAGCATCTGGCAATAAGGAAAACAAGAAACCAGGGTTTAATATTCCACTTAGCTAGTGAATCCTGTCTACCGGAAACCATTCTCTTGTTTACCTGAAGACGAGAAATGTCACATTGTGCTCCGTCAGATACGAAAATCTCACTGCCCTTCACTCCTGTACCTCTGTAAAGGGTTTCCGCAATAGCCATTCGTAGTTCCTGTAAACAGACAGATTCGCAGATAATACCTCACATTATTTATTGCATTCTTTTCTCAGAGATCGATTGGATCTTGAGAAGCATAGTAAACTAATCCTTTTCTCTGAGAAGGAACAAAACTTGAATCTTTCGACGTAAAATAATTTTGCAGACTTAAACTCTGTGATATTCTAGCGTAAACAAGAGCATTAGATTTTCGATTTTGAATCTCACATGGCACGTTTGTCAAAAATCCGGCAGAGTCGTTTTGTTCTCGGTTTAAGCAATATAGAAAAAATCTCAGCAATTATATGAAAGCTTTGGCTGCTCTTGGAGCAAAAAATCAGCGTTTGTTGTTGAAAATTAATGTAAATTTACCGCACCTTCTTTTCTCTCTTCGCTGAATCCAAGCATGCATCGCCATGTTGGAGGCTTTTTTGTTTTTTTATGTAAAACAATGTTTTTGAAAAAAAAAATATTAAAAAAAATATAAAAACAAATATATATATTCTTTTTTCGAAATTAAAAAGAAACTGCAACTATGATGTCAAACAGGTGATGGTGACACCAGTCCTGGAAGTTAAGATAACATGACATGTTTTTTGTTTTACTTTTTTAGTAGTAATTTCATTATTTTCAAGTTGGAATTCATTATTTTCAAAAATAATAATAAAAAAAAACAGATAAATGAGTTATAATCGAACAATCCATTCCAGCATCTTGATGTACTTGAAGAAATTGTGTCGGGGTGAAATTAATGATGAAGTTGTCCCTGTACATTTTATAACATCGATCAAACAAAGGTCAAGTTGTGGGGATCGGAACATGGTACAGTCTACAGAGGGTTGAGTTTTTTTTGTTTTTTTTATCAATCATTTAAAGAAAAGAGCAGCACAAGCATAAAAGATGCTATTATATATTATACCATGTCGCCTTGCTCAGCTCCATAGCCTCTGTAACCTCGTGTAGTTGACAAAGCAAACGCATGCTGCAATACTTAAATGTCAATAAAGTCTGGAATAAAATTGGTCAATATTTCTGTTTCACCAAAACGGAGGGGAACCAGTCACCTCAGCCATCGCCGCCGTTATGGTGTCTGGTATAGGCTGCGTGGTGTCACCGATTCCAAGTCTTATCAGCCTTGCGTCTGGGTTCCTCCGCGCGTGTTCATACTCTCGTACGGATATCTGATCAAGAACTCCCGAGACAGCAGTTGTCAGGAATTAAGGAAAATGTTTCGAATAATAAAATTTGAGGGGATAGAATTCACGAGCACGAATCTAAAGCAGCAGGTTTTACGAGCACCCACCTCAGGGAACAGATATCCACGTCGAAGGCCCTCCATATGAACGTTGCGGGGGACACGTGTCCAGTGACCTGACATAACATGAACATTCTTTTGCATAATCACCAGACCGAGATTACGTTTAAGATACTTACACTGTGGATTCGAAAATGACTTACCAGCTCTTCTTCTCTCGTTGCCGGGATTCGAACTGTAAATAAACCCGGAAAAAGTAAACGGAGATCAGTGAACACTGCAACAAAACATGGAGTGGAAGATAGAAACAGAGATGGCATCTGTTTATGTAATGACACTAATCAAATCCATGTCTGAAAAGAGAATCACCTGGGCCAGTTTGTTTTAGGCTGTAATAAAATCGCCCTGGGTATCGAAATGCACGATGTCACTTGAGAATAATACATCACTGAGCTTCAGCTTTTCCAGACAAACAGGTATCTTCTCGGATATGTGAAGCTACAGAGGGTTCGTATACAATTCTGGTACGAGAATATCGGGTGGCTTTGATGCTATATATATATATATATAATTGGCCGACGAGCCTCTACTTTCTGTAAGCAATCATCTGAAAATACATAGAATTTTCCGAGATACTTCCAAGCTGTTGGAAAGTTTTAGACTTCAGATGATAGCAACATGCAAATGCTGATAACCGGACTGCATTCATGCGATTTACGAGGCTAATTAGTCAAACTGGAACCAGTCAATTAATTCATAAGTTCACTTAAAAATGCCATTTACCATGTAACAAATATATATATATATATATATATATAAAAAAGGTTGGCACTCAAAAAGCCCTTGGAAAGTGGTGTCAGAAACTACTTTATAATTATTATTATTTTTAGTGATTAAGAAAATTGATTGGTGAAAAGTATTTTTCAGTTAAATTAAAATTTGATTTCATTTATATGAAAGTGTTTTCCTTTCATTTTAGAGAGAAAAAAAAATCTAGAAGCTGCTAAAATTTCAGAGAAACCATTTTTCAATTATTATTTTTTTTTGTGTTTTTTACCATTCAAAAAGCTGGTCAATAAAAAAAAAAACTTTTTCAGTCAAAAAGAAAATTTAGCTTAGTTTCAAGCTCACGCTACCTCACCTTACTCCCTCCTCCGCACGTTTTAAAATTATGGTTGAAATTTTTTTAAAATTATTTTTTATTTATAAATATATTAAAATAATATTTTTTTTAATTTTTAAAAATTATAGTCATGCCATTTCGCATTTTCAACTAAACTAGGCATTGCATTTTCCACGAGGGAGGGGGGTTCATCCACTTTTCCTACTTTTCTAAGAAAATCGTTCAAAAAGAGCACCAATCGATTATTGTCTGAAACAATTGATCTTTAATTAAGCCTTTTTCAAAAAGAAAAACAACGAATTTATATTATAAAAAAAAATTATGATTGTTATTCCTCGTAATCCAAACATATAAGAATGGAAAAAAAAATAGTTAAAAAATTCAAAAAAAAAAGAGCATCAACAAATCCAAATAGGATCGCTAAGACTTTCAAACATTGTAAATGAAATAAATCAAAAGAAAGAAAAATAGTGGATTGACCAGTGACCCAGGGTGTAGGGTGAGTTGGGTTTCAAAAGAATTTTGAAGAGAATTGATCTTGTATGAAACAATCAAAGACTCGGGTTAACACATTATAGTCAACCCGTTACAGACTTAATCAAGATTGGATGAAAAATAATTGATCATTTTTCTTTAAAATATTAATTCAAAATAATATCATTCTTATTTTTTTATAAAATAAAAAATCTAATATGACTTGGGTTAACTCGGTTAATCCATTTAACATTTAATTTGTAGTTACACTGGATTTACCTCTTAACTCACTATTGAAAAATTAAAGGACACCTGAAATTTTTTTTTGAATTAAATGAAACAATCAAAAAGAAAAATGATATTAAAAAAAAATCAAGAGAATAAGCATCAAATTTTTAAAAATAAAAAATTAAGATTATGGATCCATGATAAAATTATAAAACAAGATCGATAAAAAGGTAAAAATCAAGGGCATAACCTTAAATATCACCATACTTTGAATCTAAGAGTAAAACTGAAAAGAAAAAAACAAATTTACAGAAAAAATAATTTAAAAAATAAAAATCAAGAAAATGAAGATCAAATTTGAGAAACTAAAAACCAAGAATGGATCCAAGGATAAAATCAAAAAGCAAATTATTTTTTTATAAAAGAGGTAAAAAATTCCATCGAACAACGACTCACACGCTGCTTAAAGATGTATCAACTTTTTCTTTAAATTTTTGTTAAGAAATAAAGAAAGATCAAACCACCCCTAACTCAACTTAATTACAACACAAGAACCTAAATGAAATGACAAAAACACCTCTAGATGCAAAGCTAGAAAATTTGATGCTAGAGTTAATTTAGTAATTTCCAATATTTTAAAAATATTAGAAAACCAAAAAATACATTTTAAATTAATTAAACAAAGATAATTTTTAAAAGTAATTAAATAATTTTGACTATATTATTAAAACATAAAATCACTATAATGACCTGAACTTAACGATGATACTTGAACTCTTAAAAAATTATAAAAATATCATCTTATTAAAAAATATAGCTTATATTATTTAAAAATAAAATAATATTTTTAATGTGAAATATAAATGAGTTTCCTAGGCTTATATAATACAATAAAATCCGTCGACATGGGCAATACACATGCCATGCTATCATTTCTCCATAGAAAACGAAGCAACTTAAAGTAATATTTTTGTTATCACGCACGTGGCAGCCACTCATAAAGTGAGGGCGGGGCCTGGCTGCTGAAGACCGGAAGAACCTGGTATTTCGTCTGTTTCGTGGGATGCAGTCGCCACACATTTGTTTTTTTCACAATACTTGCAATAACAAGGCATTCGTAAATTAACTGAATTATCTGTAATATTTATAAAAATTAAATAATTTTGTCTTTAAAGAAAAATACAAAATAATTTTGGTTTTATATATATACATGGTCGATTGCGTGCAAATTATTCCCGGTAAATATTACTTGTAAATTGATATTTAAGCAAACGAGTTTTCTCTGGAAGAATAGAAAATGGGTTCGAATGCCAGATTCTCGACGTAACTTCGAGCACCCTCGTCATTTTTCCCCGAAATGAAGCCTCTTGTGGAATTTATGGTGTATTAGAAAATGTGAATGAATTTCGTTTTTTTAAAGTGTTTTTGTTTAGAATTTTATAAAAAAAAATATTATTTTGATACTAGCATATTAAAATGATTTAAAAACATCCAAAATTTATTAATTTAAAACAAAAAAATAAAAATAAATTATTTTTTAATTTTTAAAACAAGAATTAATTTATCATAATTAAAAGGCTGCCTTTTCGAGAAAATGATACTCTGGCTGACAGACAAACAACACTAGTGGAATCAGGATCGGCCCTTCCGTAAATTCTTAAACTTTGTGGAAATTAGACTTTTCACGAAAATTGACCTTCCCCTTTGTTTGTTTTTTTATATATATATATATGGCATTTGCTCATCTGCACTTGGAAAAGTCCAATTTCCACAGTCCCATCTGTGTCATGCAACCTTCCCCGATGCCAGGAGCTGTATCAATGGAGAACCGACCCTGTCATTATTTTTGAAGTTACCTTTTCTTTTAATTTAAATATTTATTTCAGACGTATAGTAGAAATTGCTTTTGGACGGCATTACAGTATCATAAGAACACCTATAGCGTAGTTTAACCTAATACATGCAAGCTCATCCCAAACTATGTTTTATATATAGAGAGAGTGATATTTGTTTGAAATCCAAATAAAATAAATCATTTCTCAATCAATTCATTTAATTTCTTTTAAGTTATATTTATATTGGTGATTTTAATCCAAATAGCACTATAGTAAATTTATCAAACAATCATATAATTTTACTCGCATCTCTTCAAGGATTTTTCTTTGATCTCAACGTTATTTTTCCTCGGGAGAAAGGCAACGCTGAAAGTGAAACTATAAGGCTCTGACAATTCGGGCATCTACCACGGGCATTCTGGTGGAAGAATCTGAGATTTTCAGTGCCTCAGATAGTGACAGGCTGCGGTTTCTCCATGCATCCTCTGCCCACCGTTTCATTTTCTCTCCTTCACGCTTTCGGTTCTCTTGAATGCAAAGTGTTTCTGCATAGCCACCTGCAGAATCGACCATTAAAGGGGTGCAACAACCACAGAACAGATAAAATCACAATCTGGTGCCTGTAATTTATAGAAATTTCTATTTGGGTTCATTTATTTAATATTTTTTTCATATTTTTCTAGTGATTTTAAAATACCATCGACAAGTGCTTTTGTTGTTAAACCCTTCTCGGGAAAGTACTGCCACGCTAGTAATCAAAATGGTATTCATGGGACAAACGCACTTGATTGATAGTTCTGAAAAGCACAAGAACTCGTATTGGAAAAAGAGGAGCTCATAGAAACACTAAATCAGTGGTTATCTCCAAATTTAACCTCCTAGCTAATTACACATCCACACATCAGGTACTGTCCATCCCGTGCCCAGAACACTTTTGAGGCATTCTACAATCCAAGCAGATAACAAAACCACCTCCAGAATTGACACACAAACTTAGAACACCTATCCACCTTACAACCACAAAACCCAAGTCAAGCTAACAAGGTATATTTAAATGATGCATGGATGGTTGTGTAGGGATAGCATTCACAGCAGAGGCCACAACATTAAAGGCATCAGACAAACCAATAAGATCAGGCTTGATAAATTGGTTAACTAGGACAATTGGCTCTATATTCATATCAATACCAAAAGAATATCAAAATGCATATCAAAGCAGTTACATAGTCAACCGTACCTCTTGCAAGAGCAATGATATCCATCCTACTTCTCATTGTTCTATTAACTGCACAATCAAAAACAAAATGAGTAACGTAGTAGCATGAGAGGAAAAAAATCAACTTTCATATACCTTCTAAGTCCAGAGGTGGAGCTTTCAGCAAATCTATTGCCCTTCTATAAAGACCCTGTCAAAGATTTATGACCCAAACCATAGCAAAAGTGTGAAAACACAAATAAGTTACAGTGAATTGACCATGACAAACTGATGTTATGCAATGTTGTACGTGACCACTGCAATCAACATATGAACATGACGCTGAATTCTTTCTTTTCTTTTCTTTTTTCCCATCAAGAAAGGGAGAATGATCATGAGACTAAAGTGAGGTTCCCAATGAACCAAAGGAAAATTAATCTGACACTACCTATCTTATCTATCTATCTAGAGTTCGATTTCTATTGGGTAATGACTCATAACCTTTGCCAAAACAAATAATATTCTACCATGATGGTCCCTAGATCCAAAATATACTTGAA
The DNA here is from genome assembly GCA_029228465.1 of Salix viminalis. Lineage (NCBI taxonomy): Eukaryota > Viridiplantae > Streptophyta > Magnoliopsida > Malpighiales > Salicaceae > Salix > Salix viminalis. The sequence continues at coordinate 11,148,576 of CM055427.1, forward strand.
CTCTAACTTACTAGATGAGATCAATGATCCAAAATAAACCAAGTTAAAATTTTAAACCATGAAGATTAACTGATGGTGAGGTAATAAAGTGAAGGACAGAGATAAAAGTTTTAAAATTTGGACAGTTTTCTATGATTAAGGTAAGGTTCTGACCTCTTGTATTAAAAGAGAACTTGAGTGCTCTTGTTTTGCTTTATGCTGGAACATGAGAGCCATGCAGGTTAAAACTACACCAACCTTGGGATGACGAGAGCCTACTTTACAACAATAAAACCAGAGAGTTTTGATAGATCCTTAGATAAACTCCAAAAAGTTCCATACTAAATGCAATTAAAAGTACAAATTCAAAATAGCACACCAAAAAGTTGCTCGGCTCTGTTCAGTGCAGTAGTCAATGTCTCTTCTGCATTGCCAAAGTTCCTGAAACGAATACAAGTTTTAAATGGAATGAAAAGACAGCGGTAAAAAAGAAATGGTCAATTTAGGGCATAAAATTAACTCTAAGCTTACCCCATGTGCACCTCTAGCTGTCCCAAAGAACAGGTAGCTGCAAGCAGAACTTCCTCCGAAGCCATATTACAAGCTGCTAGGGCATGGACATCTGTAAAGTCTTTTTTTTTAGCCACCTCTTGAATAACCTTCTGGTAGATGTCCTTTGCCAGTGAAAAGTTTCTCGTAGCATGCAAGAATTCTCCATACGATAAAGCAGCATTTCCTATACATCAGAATATCAAAATGCAGTCTGCAATTGTCTACTAAAATTTCTTAAAACCAAAATGATGCTCACCAATGCAGCCCTTATTGTCCAGAAATCCTTGGAAGAATGGTTCAGCTGGACATATGCAGCCCAAAATTCAACAATGAAACAAACAGGCACAACAAATAAAAGATAAACTAAAATGTGGCAATGGTTTTGCGTGAACCTGATTCAAGATTGCCTTGGACAAGCTCAGTTAGCCCTTTAATTGCTTTAGCCCGAGCAATAGCAATCTCAGAGCCCTCATCACTATTTTTCAAATCAACTTTTCCTAAGAGTTCTAAGCATTTATCGGCGAGCACTGATGAAGTATCATCCTATATAAGGGGGAACCATCTCCAGATAAATTTTTTTAACTCCTGAATAGAAAAATGACTTATTGTAAATACTCAAAAAAAAATATAGTCTTAAAAGAAACTTACATTCCCCATCTCTAAATTGATCCCAGTAAGAGCTTCCATCGCAGCAACTATAACAAAAACAGCAACAGCGGCATTTCCATCGCATAACCAAAACTCAGCAAGCCAATGTTGACTGTAAGAGAGTGAAATACAGATAGAGGTCGCAATTACCCACCTCTAACATCCAAATGAGAGTGTACTAAAACTTGAATATTTTGCAGTTTTTCCATTGCATCATCGTAATTTCCTCTGAATAGCACCAGATTAAAAATAAATATAACATTTCCAACATGCCAAAATCAATATTATAAAACCAAGATAAATAGAAAAAGGGGACAAGTGAAAAACCTTGCAGATAATAAGCTAGACATAGCAAGCAGGACCATTCCCTTTGAATTATGGGTAACGACATCTTGGCTTTCACTTGATTGAGAAGAGAGACACTGCTCTAGGACTAACATAGCTTGGGCATTCGATTCATCTGCATAATTAATCCATAAGTGAAATGGGGAATCAAGAAAGAGAGAGAAATCATGTAGAAATATAAACGAGACCTGATTTTTTAGATTTGGCAAGAGATAGAGCGTAGTCAATCATTTGAAGAGCAACTGGGTTTACATTCGGGCCTTTGATGATTCCATCATGGATCAATCTATATGGAGATGATGAAGATGGTTTGAAGGAGGCGAGTCCCAGCTGGACTGTTCGAGCCACGGTGGCCGTCGCTGCTCTTGATAACTTGAGTGAAGAGGGCAACATCGTCTGTTTGTAAGAACCTTCTGAAAGGGGTTTTAGGGACTGGAGCTTATGAGCAGAAAAATGCTCCCTCTTCTCGACTTATCCAGATAATAGTCATTTCACCTTTCTTGAGAGAAAAAAAAACACATGTTTGTATATAAAAGAATTCTAATTATAAATAAAATAAAAAAAATTTAAATTAAATAAATTATGTTTAAATGTAATCAAGTAAATTAAAAGAAACCAAAAGTGGTAGTACTTTATTGTAGTATAAAATATTATTAGTAAATATGGGTTGTGGTATTGATTTTTTTTTAAAAATAATTTGATGTTTAAATTTTTATTTATATAATTGAGTTTTTTTAACTTAAATTAGCATCAAATTGCATTTTTTTTTCTCGGAATGGGGGTTGAATTGCAAGATAAAAGAATGAAGTGAAAATCACTAATAATATAGATGGTGGGTTTAATTTGTCTGGAAAGTATATTTTAGTCTATAGTTTCTTTAATTTTATATAATTATATTTTAGTACAAAACTTCATTGCCGTTATTTTTCAATCTTTTTGATGAGATGAAAGAGAAGAAGAGATAATGAATTTTAGCAAAGAGAGAGGAGTTGTTGGATTTTGACAAAAAAAAAGAAAAAAAAACAAGAACTCTTCATTACCAAACAAGTTAAAATTAATGTTGACGTCAAATTATTTTTTTTTTGCTCATAATTTTATTTTGTTTCATTTTTTAGTAACCCATTCTTGTTTGAGCTGTATCAATGGAGAACAACAATAACAATAATAATTTTAGTATTTTTTTTTTTACTTTCTCTTTTAGTAATGTTTTTGAGTTTTTTTCTCCTCGGAATAATTTAATATTTTTTATTATTTTAGCAATAATAATAATAATATTTTTAGATGTTAAGTCTTCGATGTTATTGTTGTTATAATAGGATATGTTGATGTATTTTATTTTATCAAATCTTGCATGTGTAGATATTATATTTTATTTTTAAACTAGCAAAATCTATTAATTATTTCAATTCTAACAATTATAAAAAATATTTACTCGACCCGCAACGTAATGCGGGCAATTAACTAGTCTAAACTAAAAGATATCATGTCAGGTGTTGTCTTTCTATTATTTTTCTTTAAAAAAATAGGGAGAAAGACCTATTATCCACCCCTTTGAATAAGAAAAAAAAGTCAAAGCATGTGGGCCTTTGCTTCAAGGCCTATGGGCCCGAGTTTTTCTTTTCTTGCAAGACTAAAATAATTAAAAAATATTAATATATATATATATATATATATATATATAATAAAAATTATGCAAGACTAAACATATTGAAAATATTATAAAAAATAAATATTTTCTATTTATATAAAACATAAAAAAAATTATAAATGAATTAGAAAACTTTGTTCAAAATATCAAACGCTTATAAATTAATTAAAAAAATCTTATTTAAGAGAGTCTAGATAAAGAAAATAAAAGAGAGAATTGCTATCGATTTAAATCTAAATGAAAAATCTATTGTGAAAAAAGACAAAAAAACATACATGATTTCTATTTTTTTAAGGAAAGAAGGTTAGGCGATATTTCACTTGAAAAACTTGGTCAAGGCGACACCAATTTAATAAGGCTTATGTGGTCGGGCCATTAATTATTTCTTGTTGACAACGTATCTCGTATTAAAAACTAAAAAAAAAACCAAAATTATTTTTCAATGAAACTTCAAAAATCAAAGGGACTCGCCTCTTATCATTAGTAAAAAACAAGGACTAAGATGAACATTATACAAAAGGTTTATAAAACACCACCCATCTTATACATATGTATTGTTATAATCATTTATCTTTTAATTTATTCCGTCCCTCGACAATTCTAGTCAACCCCCTAACCAAACCCTTTAATGCAATATTTAAAAAAAGAAAAAAAGAAAATGAACTAAGAAAAACTCATGGGCACAGTAAATATGAATTCCGCAATATTTCCCGTGCCTTTAGAGTATCTATAATTCATGTACATATATATACTTATATTCACCCTCCTTTTCACACACGTGCTGAAACTATTATTATTACTAGTTACTACTACGTTTTATACTATTATTTTTCATTGAAAAAAATAAGAAAATTAAAATAGAAATAGAAAAATTATTTTCTGTTCTACATGTTGAGCTTGGGATCGTCTTGTATTATGAAGGTTTTTTCTTATAAAAACAAAAAAAAACATTTCCTTCATTTTATATACTTGAAGGACCCACCCGAGGCTTGCCTAAAGAATCCAGAAGACCACATGTGGCAAGGAATCACCGGCATGGACGATGGATGAGCAGCTGAAGTCACGAATCGGAAATCTAACGGTCATAAGTTGACGGGCTCTACTGGCACATTATAGGCCTGTCCTCTTCGTAATCTCAAGGTACACAATCAATTTAATTATACTTAAACGTAACACAAACAAAATCACAAAATATAAGGGATGCATTAGTAACTTGAAAGCATAAGGGTCTGGATCAACTTAAATACAATGGTATAGGGACTTAACAAGCCATTTAACCCAAAGTAAACATACTCCTTCGGTCCTTCGCTCTCAAAACCCTAACCCTAAAAATCATAACTGCAAAGAATATTCCGCACAGACGCCATTTCCGTTCAATCAGGTAACCTCCTTATGTCTCAACGAACTTATTATCGTCTACGATTATCTATTTTGTTTTATATGTGCATATAATGATTGTTCAATTTGTTCAGAGACCAACTTTAAGCTTCCCCAGTATTCCTATATTTTAACTATGGCTGAAGTTTTGATTTTTATAGAGTTAATGATACCTTTAGCATATGATTCAAATTTCTTGATTTCTCTGCTCTGTTCTTGATAACATAAATGGATCTTTGGAATCTTAATTGTTTTTGTTATTTATTAAATGAAGTAACAATTTATTTTTATTTTCTTGCCAAAAATACAAAATTAGCTGAGGTCTTCGTGAGAAGAAAATATAGCTTGATACATTTGAATTGCTGCTGATCATGTTCCTGTCTAATCGATGTTTTAACTAACTGCTACTTTTTTTCAATCATCTTCATGTAGTTTTTTGGCCCTGTGCAGGATGTTGTCTATTTTTAAATGTGTGTTTTGAGGTAATGGTCTTTTGCTCTCCGAGATTATATAGATTCACTGAAGCAACCTGGGAGGCCTTCAACCTTCCCATTTTTGTATTTCGTGGGGTCTGTCATCCCGGAATTTTTAAACCCATGAGAGGAATCAAAGTAAAGGGCTTGTCTAGTTTGCGTACTCCTGTATCTGATGGAGAATCTCATGTCCAACTATCTATTCCACTGGTTGAAGAAGAGACAGGTTCATCCACAAGTGTACAGTCCACCCCTGAAATAGAAAAGAATTATGTGCATCGTGTTTACGATGCCATTGCACCCTCATTTTAGTTCCACCAGGTTTGCCAAGTGGCCAAAAGTTGCAACTTTTTTGAACTCCTTGCCTTCAGGATCTCTTGTATTGGATGCAGGATGTGGAAATGGGAAGTACTTGGGATTTAATCCGGATTGCACTTTTGTAGGATGTGATATAAGTGAACCACTTATCAAAATTTGTGTGGACAGAGGTCATGAAGTTCTTGTTGCAGATGCAGTAAATCTTCCTTACCGAACTGGTTTTGGTGATGCAGCAATATCTATAGCAGTGTTACATCACCTGAGTACAGAGAACAGGAGGAAGAGGGCAATAAATGAATTAGTCCGAGCTGTCAAAAAGGGTGGTCTGATTCTAATAACTGTGTGGGCTGTAGAACAGGAGGATCAATCGTTGGTTACAAAATGGACACCCCTTAACCAAAAGTACGTTGATGAGTGGATAGGACCAGGTAGTCCTCGTATTCGAAGCCCTTCACCCTTCACACTTGAAAGCATCCCTGAAACTGAGAATAATTCGAAGGAGCATGAAAAGGACACTGAGAGTCTAAACCACATGTTCAAGGGAACTATGCCTTCGGCGTCTAAAGATGATAGCAGTTTACAAAATCAACAGGAGTATTTTGTGCCTTGGCACTTACCTTACCACCGTGCTGAAGTCAGTGGTGCATCTGCATGTGCTCTTGCAAATGGCCTGGCAAAGAAGGATGATAACAAAGGTGCTGTGGTATATAACAGGTACTACCATGTCTTCAGTGAAGGTGAACTTGAAAGGTAAATGCGTGTTTTTATTGTTCTATTTTAATTTCTTGTACTAGGATGATTTTTTTTTGTATGCATGGTATATTTTGATGGCCACCCACCCTTCTCTGATCATATTGACGCATCTCACATGTGATTTGTAAACCATTCAAATTATTGATGTCCTCATTTTGCTCTACTTTGTATGTGGATGCAAGTTATCTTGTTTAACATCCTCCACCTTTCTTCTGTACCATGTTTTTGCTTATCTGATTTACAAACTCTTTATGCTGGTTTCTGCTTCATCGTTTTTTCAGGTTGGTTTCTGGAATGAACAATGCAGTGATAGTTGATCGATTTTTTGACAAGTCAAACTGGTGTATCATTCTTCAGAAAACTTTATGAGAGAGGAAATTGCTGAAAACATCAGGGATTGCCTTTGAAATTAATTACAAGAGTTGGTTTGTCTTCTCCTTTGAAGAATTTGACCCTCAAGAGCCAGTGACGATGATCATTCATCACACTGAATTATTCCGATGCCTGTAATGAAGGAGCTGGGGTCCATTTGCGAGATCGGGTACGTGGGTGTTGGGGGCTGGAGGGAGAGGGGAATGACTGCTCGGTCAACTTGTATTTTATGATGCTTTAACTCTACCATGAGCACTAATTTCATGCTGTCCCTGGTAAACCAGTTTTTTGCATTTTCTTTCTCGCGTTTTTGAACACGAATCGTGAATGGAATGCTATAGAAGCGCATTGCATTCTTCTTGTGTTATAGATTCATGCTTTATTGTAATTTCTGATGCTTTATGTAGCTTTCTTTATCATGTTAAGAATTCGAAAAACAAGGTTACCTGTACCAACAATGCCTGAGAAAATAAAAGTTATGGAGATGTGTAGAGAAGAAGTTTTGAAGGAAATCATGGCTGTTTTATGACATGCCTCGTCAGCACCTCAGATTTCAGGGTAAAAAATCATGATCTCCTCACCGCATCTCAGTCCCAAAAGCGCTGTTTAGTACATGAATGATTGTGATCAGATCTGTGGAACTTTATATGAAAAAACTAAAGAAAGCTATGTTCGAGCTTCTCTAGTTGCAAATGCTTTGTTTCATGGTTTTCCTTGTCTGCTGTTTTTAAATCGAGAGAGAGGGAGAGAGCATGGCCTAGATATGAAGAAAGTGGCCCCATAATAATATTTTAGACCAGCAGCTTCAGATTGATGTAGAAGTTGATGAAAAAGACAGCACGAGGGATCAACTAAAGGTAAATTTGATTTTTGATGAATGAGAAGATTCATTTATCTTTTTATCAAGAAGAAAACAAAAAAAGATGAGATATGTTTATTTATCAAAAGCTAGAAGTGTGGTTGTAAGAAATAGGATAAATTTAATGCAATCGGCTTTAAATAGGGTAAAAAAAACAAGTGGCTCTGGCTAATTAGCTTAACTGGTAAAATTACTACTCCTCTAATCTATAATTCTTAGGAATTTGAAATTTAATTCTCTTCCCAACATACAGAAAACCCTCTCTTTTTTTCCAGTGATAAACGAAACAAGAGAAATAACTCTATCTCAGTGGCCATGGATCAGCTATAATGGCCATGCAATGTCATATTTCACAGTTAATCCTATTCCATCCTCAATAATCTAATCTAATGTAATCAAGAGAGAGAAAATATATGTCTAGCGTTTAGGGATAGTTTTGGTTTTTCATTTTGAATACACAATTAAATACTTAGATTACTTATGGTGTTTGACACTGCGTTTTAAAAGTGTTTTTAAAACATATATATATTATTTAAAATTAATTTTTTGTGTGTTTTTAGATCATTTTTATGCTGATATCAAAAAAGATTTTAAAAAGTTAAAAAATCTCATTTTGATGCATTTCTGAACGGAAAAAACATTTTCAAAAACAACCGCAACTACCCTCTAAACAAGTTAATACAAAAAGAGTTTTCAAGGGTTATTTTTGTCCTTTCAAGATGTTTTTTCTTATTTATTGTTTTGTCACTTTTTATTTCTTTTCAATTTAGGCCATTAATTCCGATTTATTATATATTAGTTTTTTTTTTCCAATTCGGTCTCCATTCTTTTAGTTTCTGACTTTGTTTCCTTAGCTTTTTATAAAAGTTTCATTGATTTTCAATTTCACTATCTAATCCAAGTTTTTTATTTTACATTTCTCGCACTATGCAAGTGTCTGGATATAACAGTATGGTGTTCATGTCGTTTGTCGGGATACACAGTGCAATCTGGAATTGTTGTTTCACCCAAGCTACTGCTCCTTGCGGGTCATTTTGGGAGCAAAGCTTTAATTTGATGTGGTTATGGAATATTCTGGCCGGCAGTTCTTTTACTCTGGGGCCCAATGCCCGAACAGCCGAAGCTGCTGCTATTGGATGTGGCTGGAGGTTGAAGATGGACTGTGGGTATTCTTTGGGTTTAATGGAGCAAAAAGGAGGCCGACTGGGATTTGGGGGACTGAGCTTCTTGCTCTAAAGAAAATGGGCCGTGTCTGGGACACGTGTCACAGCATCCAATTCCATGGGTTTTCTGACCAGAACGAAGGAAAACAAACGATGTGCTCCCTTGCATGCCCCACACAACCATCAGCACCGCAGTCAGAACTAAGGGAGGGGTGTTTTGTTAGTGTTTCAAAAATTTGGAAAAAAAATTATTTTTTAATTTAGATTAATTTTTTTTTGTTGTTTTTATATCATTTTCACATAAATTTTTAAAAAATAAAAAAAACTTCATTCTAATACTTTTAAAAACAACAACAACTACACTCTCAAAAAAATCACTCAGATAATAATGAGGTAATCACTCGGGATCATGCGAGATCAGGGCTAACGGGTTGTCCTTGCCCTCCGAGCCGACAGAGAGAATAATTAAACAACAATACATGCATTTTGCCAAATCAAAGCACAAATGAGGAAATTACTCTGAAAAAGGAGGTATATGAAGTATGAACAAAGTGATGCGACCTGCAGCAATTTTGTTTTCGACCATGTGTTGTAAAGGTACGTAAACTTCTGCTAGGATAACAATTTGAATGCAAAAGAAACAAAAGAAAAGGATGCAAAAAAAAGAACACATAAGAGAGCCGTTTCAAGTCCACAATAATCATACAAGACCAGCTGAAATTTCAGGAAAGCAAAATTTTTTTTTAAGGTTTTTATATATTAGACAGCTGTTTGCTGGCAGATACATCGACATGGATTTATTCATATTGCTTAAGCATAATAACTGTACTTTTCCCTCTACTGAATGTTTGTATAACAAGGGAACCGTATACTTTACGAAGCCTGTATATGGTATACATGAAGCCGGGCTTAACACTAAGAGTTCAATTGTTCACACCCCAATCATAAGGTTGGTACATTACCTTTAGCTGAGCACCATCGAGCAACCCCATCAAAGTCTCAGAGGAGGTTGGCTCCAAGTAGTTTGATGAATGCTTTGAGAACCTCCATCTCATTCTTGCCAAAATCCACGCTAAACCTGCACGCCAAGAAGATGAATATCATTCAGCAGAAAGCATTGTTATTTTCAGAAACCAGACAGACATTACACTAGAAATTACCATTTCAGGATCTTGCTAACGAGTGCAGTTTTGGCATTGAAATCAATAATAAGCCCTCCACCTCTTAGGAAATCACGGGCAGCCTCCATCAGTTCTTTATCAATGTCCCCGGGTGAGAAGCATCGAAGGGCAGGTCCAGATCGGGTACCACAGACAAGAGCAAAGTGGATTAAAGGTTCGGCATAGGGAAGAGTCACCTGAAAAAGGAATAAAACTGATCATGAAACAGATAAAATCCCAAACAGAACCCTAATCCTTGTTCATCCACTATTTTTCTCTTTGTAAATCCTTATTCTCTGCCATATGCTCTGTTGCAGCTAACTTTGTGATTTTGTTATGCATTTCTCCCTTGCAAAAAAGAAAAGAGAAAAAAACCAGGGAGAGGGAAGGGAAAAGGGGTGACTATTCCTTGCCAAGTGCAACTCGCTAAATAGAAAGCCAAAAATAAAATAAAAATTATTTCGGCTCTTCAATACTTGTTTTATGCTAAAGAAAATGTCAAAATATATTCTCTCCCAAAAAATGTTATCCCTCATATCTTCCAAGAAAGCCAAAACCAAGTCAACAAATAAAATAAACCAATTAAATGCAGCCATGTGGAAAAAATGACATCAAACTCCTTAAAGAAAAAATAAAGCTTTTAATTCTTCCACATCAATACAATTGGCTTTTCAATTGACTTTTTTTCATTGGAGTATACATAGTAAAAAAGTCATATTTATACCATTTAAAATGTTATTTTATCAATTTGGCTTTTTAAAATAGCATCTCCCGCTTGTAGATGCTCTAACATATAATCAGCAATTAATTATATCAGGAAAAAAAAACAGTTCATTTTCTTCTTGAAAAGATTGCCAGACAGAAAAACAAGCATGAGATGTCTCATTTTGATTTTTGTAATTTGATGTTGTTAAATACAAATCGGGTATCCACAGTTTGTTTGAGACACAATATACCCACCACCCTGCACTTCCTCACCCTCAGTCCCCCACCTGATTATAATTTTCTTTTTTTTTAAAAAAAACAAAAATAGAAGAGTTAAGGAAAGCGCAAAACAACACTGGCTGGCAAGTATCACCCTCTGTTAGAAGTTTTGAATTCTGGAATAAAAAAATTACATTAAGCTGAGTTATTAAGAAATATGTTGAATTCTCTTACCTTGGAACGCTTATCTTTCACACCGAATGGCTTGGTAAGATTGTATGGTGGTCGCTGGTTCCCCCTTAAAATGCCATTTTGAATAGCTGAAAGAGAGTATGAGCACCCACCTATCACATACTGGAAGTCTCCAAACAACTTCCTTCTTTCCAATGCTCCTTTTGGAAAACCCAACACCAATATAGCATGGATGGCCATCATATTGTAGAGATTTATGAAGAAAGCAAGCTTCTCCTCCCTTGGCATATCTAGCAATTCTACTCGTTGGAGCTCCTGAATTATTCTCAAATATCTACAAGTATCAATGCAAACAAGTTAGAGCATAAAATAAAAACTATAACTATCAAGACGCCAAAGTTTGAAATTTTATAGCTATAGAATAAATCAAACCTTGCAAATTCCTCACTTCCATGAATACTTCTGTAGTCAACATGCTTTCCATCTACTGATGTGTAGGCTTCAAAGATTGCACAAGACAAAAATCTGAGTCTTGCTGCAATTTCTGTTATGGGCTTAGGCTTTGCCTCAACAATGCCCCTTGGGTATATTGTAGCATTGAGATGACACAATAGGATCATTGTCCAAAAAGCGATATAAGTGGTTACCATCCTCAAATATGTTCTCACTGCAGTTCCAAGCATCATAAAGGGAAAACAAAAGTATTTGTCAATGACGAGATTTCAAAAGAAAGAAAAAGGCAGAAGCAGAAGAATCAAAGACACTGGGCCATATCCAATGGACTCACTCAAGAATGTGTCGAAAGAAGAGTTCGCTAACAAGCTTTCGCCCGAATTCAGTAGCCTGTTTCATAACGTAAGAGTGAGAGTAAGATAAGCTTAATAATAATATATTCAAGAGTTTTTCTTTCTTTCTCAACATAAGAATTTGAGAGCATGCATCAGGGGCATTAATTCTATACTACTATGTGCAAAGAAAGACAAAGACATAGACAAGATACTACATCTACCATATATTTCAAGTTCTAGGACTCTGCCCGTCTCAAAAGAAAAACAAAAAAACCAACTGACCTCGTCCCTCTCCAAGTATTGATCCTCTGACAAGAAATCTACAGCCTCTGAACCTAGAAAGCAGCTGGTGAACCTCCGCATCTTATAAAATCTGTCCTTAACAACAATGGATTCTTTCATTTTCCGAACAATAAGTGCTAGTTCATCAATTGAGCCGCTAGTGGAAGCATCATCTTCACCAGAAAGAGGAGGAAGAGGAGCTTCAGATGCTGGAGCTTCAGTAATCAAATAATCAATCTTCTCTCCAAGCTTGCCAGACTCATCCAAGCCATTAAGTTCAGCCAAACCTCCAATTACAATTTCATTAAAAAACACCTTAGGAACAGTAGAAGATCCAGTAAACTTCTCTAGTTCCAGCTTTCTACTTGGGTATACATCAATGTTGATCTCAACATATCTGAGCCTTTTCCTATGCAAAAATAACCTAACCTCTTTACAGTCTTGGCACCCTAATCTTGTGTACAGTATAATTCTTCCCTTCATAGCTATAGGTTGCAGTGGCTCTTCACTTCCTTCAACCCCCTGTTCAAAGTTGTTTTCTGCATCATCACGAGAAAACATAATATAGCTGAGAGGATTCCATGCAGACCTGTCCGCTGGTTTATGAGAAACTTCTGTTACTTCTTTGTCTTTAGCTGAATCTGAAGCCTCCTTATCTTCATCATCAGTAACCTGTTCCACTTCATCTCGTTTTTACAGAAAGAACACGAAGAACACTGGTGACAGCAACTGCACCCTTCTCCTTGACAAAGTTCTTAAGAGCCATGGCCTTCTCAGGCCAAGCAGACCCCTCAGGATCAGCATCTGAGGAATGGAAAGATGTACTTCTATTAGCTTCCATCCCAGGAACCTCTGTTCCATCAAAAACAGGCTCTGGCTCCTTCTGCTCACCAAGAATTTCCTCTGGTGTTTGCTCGTTTCCTTCTTCAGCTTTAGGCTCCAAATCACCAACTTCTTCATCCTTCTTGTCACCAGAGACAGCATGTTGAGTATCATTGTTTAACTTTGCTCCAACAGATTTAGGCTCCAAGTCATCATGTTTCACAGCATTGTCACCTGGACATTTAAACTCTAAGCCACTGCTCTCATCAATACTTTCACCGGCATCAGTTTCTGCATCAACCTTGTCTAACTTGGAATTATCCTTTCCTGTGTCTAGAGAGTTCAGCTCCTCTGAAATTTTCATTTGAGTGTCACCTTCAACAGTTATTGCATCTTCCTTGTGCTTCTCAGAAGTTGGGGAATTAGTTATATCTTTCTCACTAAGTGCTGCCTTTTCCATAATGATGGCACTATATAAAGTTTGGAATAGAATTCAACAAAACTTGGTCTTCAGTTTTAGTGCTTCTGCAGATCAAACGGCCAAAACATACCTGGAACAAATCCAGTTGAGAGAAAAAAGTCAAAATTGTACAAACATGTATACATATCTAAATTTCAGGTCATATCCTGTGAAAAATAACCAATAGTAAGCTCTTATACACAAAGGATATCACATCACATGCCAAAGATTACAACAACGCTTAATCATCCAGCATTCACCATGCAACAAATAAACGATAAAATCCCAGTTCAGGCACTTTTTTTTAAAGGTTGCGAATTAAAGACGGAACAAAACATACGACCCTTTTTACAATTTTCATATTGTCCATAGAGTAAAATAAACACAGCATTAGCCCCCAACAAATATGAATACTACATTTTCAACCTAAACCAAATCTTAACATGACCCCGAGGTGATGTGATAATACTCAAAGGGCAATTAAAAACAACAAAAACAATAAAAAGTAGGATCAATTTTAGGTATTTTGGTGAATCTTCCCATATCCTTTTAAAGTATTGTTTACAAAAAGACATTGATGGTCGCAATTAAATTTTTCATTTTGGCAGCCGGACTGGTGCTACTTAGCTCATCAACAAAGATAAAAGAAGAAGATCGAAAAATGAAAAAAAAATTAAAAAGAAAAGAAAGCCCAAACGGCCAGATCATGACCTCGATCTTCAATCATCTGTAGCCAAATGAAAACATCAAAATATAATTAAAAAAAAAGAAAAGAAGACGAAGAAGAAAAATACTTCAAAATGATCTCCAAGTAATACGTAAGCAAACATAATGAGAGAGAAATTATGAGACAAACACGGTCTAAAGTGACCAGGTCAAACAAATGACTTGTCAATCAATACTAAAGAAAACTGAAACAAAAATCCAATACCAGACAGACAAATGGAAATAAATAAATGATCAAAAAGACTTTTCAAATATAAAAAAGTTGCACACACAATAGCCTAATGCCTGATGCAGTGATACAAGAACAAAAGCCCGGTCAAAATTTCAATCGAAGGACTTGATAATGCATTTTAGGGTTCGGTCACTTGCAATTAAATACAAAATAAAAGGAAAGGAAGAGAAGAGATGAACTTACAGATCTGGATATCTACAGAGAGAAGAGATAAATTTGAATAGGGAGAATAGAGAGGGAGTGCATGGAGGAGATAGAGGTTACGAAGAGGTAGTGACATAAATAGCGTTTAACTTGACCACCAGTTTTGTCTTTGTGGAGGCTGATTGGATCGAAACCGCGGGGGCGATATGTCTAAACGACGAGAGATTGTTTTATTTATTTATTTAGAGAGAGAGAGGTAGTGGGAGAAAAATGAGAAGCGGGGGAAGCGGGAAGACCATCGGCTGAAATTCATGTGGTAGCAGAGTATCAGCTAGCACGACCTCCCTTGCGTTTTTTAATTTTTCTAAAATGTATTTGGGCTTCGTTTTGCAATTGGGCCTGGCCTTGGATATATTTTATCATATTTCCATCTCGGAAACATAAGGGCCCAACCACCTCTTTCTCACATGATCACCATTTGAATCCTTGCCGAGCGAGGGGTGAATTTTCACATATAAACGGCTATAGTTGCCGAGCTCGGAAATGACTATGTGCCTACTGTACAAGCCTGTGATAGTGCAATAGAAAACACGAGCTGGTTAGCGCGCGTTGCGCCGAGCTTTTTATATATAGCAAACTGATTATTTATATGGTAAGCAAAGAATTTTTTAGTTGATAAATAGAGAATTGTAAATTTTAAATTATGCTACAATTTTTTTTATGTATTGAATTAGTTGATTATTGTTATAAGCTAAAATACTCAGATAATAATTCAATTTCGAAATTTAAAAATTATAAGCGATAAAATTTATGAAAGATCAGCGAATTGTAATTTGAGTATTGCAAGACCATAATTGATTAATTGTTTAGTATGTATTAATTGTTTTGATGGTTATTTAATTAGTTGATGTAAATCTGTAATCAATAAAATGAATGAAAGATGATTTTTTGTTGTTTTGAACTGAATGTGTTGATGATTAAATATTTTTTAACAGTTACTAAGCATTTAACTGGTTGATAGCAATATTGTAATCGCTGAAATCTATTAAAGATAGATTATTTTTTGTTTGCATTGATCTGGTTGGTTGTTGACATTATTTTACTGGCTTGGAGAATAATTTAGTCACGGTTTGGATTTGAATTGTGTGTTGATTTAATTAACTCATAGATTGCAAAATTGCAGTGTTTTGATTATCCGGGTGTGTTTTAATTGGATTGATAATTATATAATCGGTTAGTCGAAAAAAAATGTAATAGATTATATTGATTAGAGATTTTTGTTTGCTGTAGTCAATTGGGAATTTATTGGTGGTTGGTTTTGTTGTAATTGTGTGGTCGATCATCTAATTTTTCTTTATTCAGTTGTGTTTACTGGTTATGGAAATATTTTTTGTATCCATTTGTATGGTGAATTATTTGATTGTTTGGTGTGATATTTTTTTGTTGTAGTTTATTGATCAATTTGTGAATGTGTTTTAATCGGTTATTTGTAATTGTGTGGTCGATCATCTACTATTATATAACTATATTAAATGTATCTCAGAATACTTATATTATTTTTTTATATTAAAAAAATCTTAGGTCATGTTTTCTTTTTCCTATATATATTCTTAGGCGAAAGACTAAAAATATATATAAAAAAATTAACACCATTACTGCCAAAATAATAGAAATTATTAAATTATGAAGAGCAAAAAAAATATTAACAAAAGAGTTATTAACAGAAATAATTGTTATTATTGTTATTATTGTTATTATTGTTATTATTATTATTGATATTATTGTTATTATTGTTATTATTGTTATTATTGAAATAATTGTTGTTGTTATTATTATTATTATTATTATTATTATTATTATTATTATTATTATTATTATTATTATTATTATTATTATTATTATTATTATTATTGTTATTGTTGTTATTGTTATTATTATTATTATTATTATTATGTTAAGTACACTTATATATACATGGACAAAAGTAGACATTATTCTACAAATATAAAAAATTAAATTTGTGAATGTGTCTTGATCGGTTATTTGTAATTATGTGGCCGTTCATGTACTATTATATAACTATATTAAATGTATCTCAGAATACTTATATTATTTTTTTAATATTATTACATTAAATGTATTTAAGAATATTGATATGAATTTTTTTTAAGGAAAAAATCCAAGGTCATTTTTCTCCTCTCTTTATATATCTATAGGCGATAATATTCAATAAATTTTTTTTATGTTATTCGATTAATTCATCATATTATTATATAAAATGTATTTAAGAATACTGATATCAATTTTTTTTATTAAAAAAATGCTAGGTCATGTTTTCTTCTCCCTATATATATTCCTATGCGATAATATTTAATAAATATTAGAACATATAATTAATTATAAAGTAAAAATATTTAAGAAACTTTAACAAAAGATAAAACAAAAAAATAAAATAAAAATAAAAATTAGCATTGCTATTACTGTCAAAACAATAAAAAAATTTAAATTATCCGGAGGGGAAAAAATATTAACAGAAGAGTAAGCAAGAGAAACAATTAAATTATTATTATTATAATAATATTAATTATCATTAAATTTATATTCTTATTATTATTATTATTATTATTATTATTATTATTATTATTATTATTATTATTATTATTATTATTATTATTATTGTGTTAAATACAAAATTAAAATGCGAAGACAAATTTTTTCTATGTTATTCGATTTATTCATTATATCATTATATTAAATGTATTTAAAAATCGTAGGTCATGTTTTTTTCTTCCTATATACATTCCTATGAGATAATATTCAATAAATATTAGAACATATAATTAATGAAAGACTAAAAATATCCTAGAAACTTTAAGAAATGAAAAAAAAAATATCATTGTCATTACTGTCAAAACAATAAAAATTATTAAATTATACGGAGAAAAAAAAAACATTAACAAAAGAGCAAGCAAGAAAAACAATTAAATTATTATTATTATTATTATTATTATTATTGTGTTAAGTACAAAATTAAAATTCGAAGACAAATTTTTTTTATGTCATCCGATTTATTCATTATATGATTATATTAAATGTATTTAAGAATACTGATATTAAATTTTTTTTATTCAAAAAATCTTAGGTCATGTTTTCTTCTTCCTATATATATTCCTATGAGATAATATTCAATAAATATTAGAACATATGATTAATGAAAGACTAAAAATATCATAGAAACTTTAACAAAAGAAAAATAAATAAATATCATTGTCATTACTATCAAAACAATAAAAATTATTAAATTATACGGAGAAAAAAAAAATTAACAAAAGAGCAAGCAAGAAAAACAATTAAATTATTATTATTATTATTATTATTATTATTATTATTATTATTATTATTATTATTATTATTATTATTATTATTATTATTATTATTATTATTATTATTATTATTATTATTATTATTATTGTGTTAAATACAAAATTAAAATTCGAAGACAAATTTTTTTTATGTCATCCGATTTATTCATTATATGATTATATTAAATGTATTTAAGAATACTGATATTAATTTTTTTTTATTCAAAAAATCTTAGGTCATGTTTTCTTCGCTCTATATATATTCCTATGAGATAATATTCAATAAATATTAGAATATATAATTAATGAAAGATTAAAATATTTTAGAAACTTTAACAAAAGGAAAAAAAAATATCATTGCCATTATTGTCAAAACAATAAAAATTATTAAATTATACGAAGGAAAAAAAATATTAACAAAAGAGGAAGCAAGAAAAACAATTAAATTATTATTAATATTATTATTAGTATTATTATTATTATTATTATTATTATTATTATTATTATTATTATTATTATTATTATTATTATTATTATTATTATTATTATTATTATTATTATTATTATTATTATTATTATTGTGTTAAACACACTTATATATACATGGACAAAAGTAGGGGTTATATTAGAAATTTAAAAAAATAAAAGTATAAGGGCTGAAATGGAAATAAAATATAAAGGGATTAAAATCAAAAATTAAAAGTTCAAGGGCTGAAATGAAAATCAGATTTATTAATATTTTCAATTAAAGGACAAATCTGAAAAAATTGAAACTACTGTACCGAATATATTAAGCCTTTTCAACCCAATCCAGAAATTAAAAGAAGGAGGACCGAAGTGAAACATTCACATTTAATTAATTGCAATTGAAGGACCCAATCGAAGGAATTCAAAACTTATATAACTGAAATCAAGTCAAACTGCACAGTATATAACACAATTAAAAGTCAAGGGACGGAAGTGAAAATATACAAAACTCGGGGGGCTCCTCTGCACTTTGACGTGCAGGAGATAGAGACACGGTGCAACCGGCTTTAACCGGCCACCGACGCGTCCACGACCACCTTGTTGCAAAACACGCCGCACCGGGAGGAAGACCAAGAGGAGGCGCACCGGATTAGGCGCCGTTAGCCCATTTCCGGCCACCGTAGCGTACCGCACATGCCACTTGAAAGGGGCGTTAGGGAGAATACCGTGTTTCGCGTGAACGGCACGCGCCTGACAGAATTTCGAAAAATAAATAAATAATAATGGTCAGTTACCGTTGTAGCCCTGTCCCTAATTAATAAATTTTGTCTTATTAGGGGTTATAACCGTATTTAGCCATTTAAAAAAAAAACCATGCGGCGGACCGGACCGAACCGGACCGGTACGGACGCGCGCAATTACGCCTTTAACCCTCAACCGAAAACGCTATTTTGTCTTATTACCGGGGCTAAAATCGTTACTACACTGTTCATAGGCGAAAAAAACAAAAAAAAATAGAGTGGACTGAACTTCGCTGACACACGGATAAAAAAAAGCTTCAGCGTCCACAGTAATATGTGAGTGTGTGCACAGTAAATTTCACTATTCATTTAACCATTCTGTTTTAGTTATTTGTTAATGGAAGCATCTTCTTTGGCTAAACGGTTGAATCGTTGTTTGGTTAAATTTTGAATTTTTTATTTTTTTCATTATAAATAAAAAAAAATGATATTTTTAGATCATTTTGATATGCTGATGTCAAAAATAATTTTTAAAAAATAAAAAAAATATCATTTTGATGTATTTCTAAACGAAAAGACTTTCAAAAGCAATCACGACCACACTCCAAAACACCCTCTAAATGTTGCAAAGCTGAAGCTTCAAGATATCATCAATTCTCCCTCCTCGGATGTTGCTTGCAAGATTATATCATTTTGATATGCTGATGTCAAAAATAATTTTTAAAAAAATAAAAAAATATCATTTTGATGTATTTCTAAACGAAAAGACTTTCAAAAACAACTACAACCACAATCCCAAACACCCTCTAAATGCTGCAAAGCTGAAGCTTCAAGATATCATCAATTCTCCCTCCTCGGATGCTGCTTGCAAGAAGAAAGATGATTTGGTCGGGAAAAAAATAACTTGATTTAAAAATTGCAAAGGTTTACTCATAAGAAAGTCACAAATATTATTATTATATTATATACTAAAAAAGATTAGGGATTCATTATTCATTATGAGTGTTTTCACTGTGGATTACAAATGATAGTTTTGGGCCGGTTTGGTTTCGGGTGTCTGGGTCACGGGTTTTTTTGTTTTTTTATATTTTTTTGCACAGTAAAATAATCATTAAGCAAGGGTTGTCAGAGGAGATATCACAGTAATTTCACATTTCATTACACAGTAAAATAACTTTTTTATCCTCTAATGAAACAAAAATCAAGAGTTATCCGCAAGGGTGTTTTGAATATTTCATGTTTTTTTGAAAATGTCTAAATATTTATCTGCCTCTAATAAGACAAAATATAATAGTTGACTAAAAGGGTGCTTAGGTAATTTACCAGTTTTCAATTGTATTATTTGATTGAAATTGATTATATATTATGTTTTCACTTCAGTCCCTGTTCTTTTAATTTTGGGTTTGGTTTTCAATCCCTTAATATTTTCTACACATGAGGTTTGA
This sequence comes from Salix viminalis, assembly GCA_029228465.1. Classification (NCBI taxonomy): domain Eukaryota; kingdom Viridiplantae; phylum Streptophyta; class Magnoliopsida; order Malpighiales; family Salicaceae; genus Salix; species Salix viminalis. The sequence goes on from CM055427.1 coordinate 11,168,808, forward strand.
TTTTTTCAATTTTGTCATTTGATTAAAATTGATAATATATTTGGTTTTCATTTCGGTCCTTATACCTTTAATTTTTTATTTTAATTTCTTGAATTTTTTCCCCTTTGTTATTTCTTTTAGTTTTTTTATTAGTTTTTATTTTATTTTTAAGTCAAACGATTTTTTTCCAGCTAATAATTTTTATTTTTTATATTTTTTTGCTTGCTCTTTTGTTAAATTTTTTAGGCTTTTTTTATTCTTTGATTTAATTTTATTTTTTGCTATTATTAACGCAATAATAATAATAATTTTAGTTTTTTTTCTTGCTTCATCTTTTTGTTAAAGTTTTTGAGTTTTTTCTCCTCAAAGTAATTTAATAATTTTTATTGTTTTGACAATAATAATAATTATATTCTTATATGTTAAATTTCAATGTTGTTGTTGCTATAATAAAATATATTGATGTGTCTCATTATATGAAACCTTGCATGTGTAGATGTTATATTTTATTTTTGAATTAGCAAAACCTATTAATTATTTTAATCTCAACAATTGTAAAAATTATTTACCAGCTCGCAACGTAGTGCATGCAATCTAACCAGTGATAAATCCAAATAACATAAAAAAAGTTAGTTCTAAACTATTTCATATCACAAGTTGAATGGTTCACACACACACACACACACACTTGAAATAATTTATAGTTTTTTAATCTATGAGATGTATTCTCTATTTTGTTTTTGTTATTTCTATTTTTTAAATAATTTCTGATATTTTTCAATTTTATTCTTCAATATTTTTATATATTTATTTTAATCCCAACAATTATAAAAATTATTTACCCAGCTTGCATCGTAGTGAAGGCAATCTAACCAATAATAAAGCCAAAGAACATAAAAAAAGTTAGTTGTAGACTATTTTTATACATTAATTTTGATCTTTATTTTTTTTAATAAACTTGAACAAAAATAAAAATATTAACAAGATATTTTCTTGTAAATTTTGCATAGTATAGCCAAACATTGTAAAGTGTTAAATTATTTATTTTTCATGATACTACTAAACATAAAAAATAATCTATTTTTAAGGAATTTATAGTCTATAAAAAATAATATTTGGTAAATAAACTGTGCTCTATATTACTGCAGGTTTTTTTGTATCCCAATGAATGTCAGGCTTCTCCATTTTTTGTAAAGCGCATTGATCGCTTCATTTGTTATGTATTCTCTGCCTCTTTTTTCTGGGATGCTTGGGAACTCGAAGTGCTCTTCTTGGTTTGTTAAACAAACTTTGTTTTACTTGCAAGAAGGGATTGATTGATTTATTTATTTTTCTCTCTCCTTGCCTTTTCAATTTTAATTTATTTGCACTGGGCCTAAAAGCCCGTAAAGGGTATACATACAGCCAGCCCAGCTAGAGACCACTAGCATGCCCAAGGCAGCACTAGAATGTCCAAAGGAGTTCAGAAGTGAGAGGCACGTGGTATATTCTCGACCGTAGAATGCGATTGAATCTTGGCATAATAAGCCCACGTCTCCATGCTTGGAAAACCTCAGGGGTGTCTATGTAATTCAGCTAAAGCTTCTTTTCAAAACAAAACCACGCTGCTGCAATAAAGCAATATCGCGTTCCAAAACGGGCCCAAACCCAAAATTCGAAGCAATCATATAGGAAGAAACTGAAAATTGTTGGCTCCAGCGTGTGAAGGACGGACGCCCACAGCGAGATTAACCGAAACGACAAATAATCCTACAAATCCACGGAAACCAACCGTACTTAAGCCCTGGCTCTGAACCCGACGATGATAACTTGCCGCTAACAATTGGACTCCGCCACCTCCACTCCCGGTACGATTTCTCACTTGAAAAAATGTTTTTAATAAATATGGAGTCTAAGTTACTAGGCTTGAATTGAACTTGTTTTTCAATCTAAAATCAAATAGCGATTGAAGGGAGAAGCGCGCGATTTTGTTTCGGTTGATAGTATGTTTTGGAATTTAACTGTTTCTCCTCCCGATTCTAGGGATTTATTTTTTTCTTTTTTTTATCCAGGTTTTTGGTCAGGTTTGGCGAATTGCAATATATTGATGAGAAAGCAAAACGATGAACAAAAAATCAAGCTGCTGTGCCATTTGTGAGAATTCGAATCGCGCCTCTATTTGTCCAATTTGTGTCAATTACAGGTACTTTCTGTTAGATTAAGTGATTTCCAAGGTTACCAATTGTTTTGTAAAGTATTAGGTCTCTTCTATGCTAAATTTGTTGTTTGCTTATGCAGATTGAATGAATATAGCACTTTGTTGAAATCCTTGAATAGTCGCCGCGATTCCTTGTACTCCAAACTAAGTGTTGTGCTTGTCGCAAAGGTTTTGATTTTAATTTTATCCCTTTTATGATGAATCTATATGCTTTTATTGAACTTGTTTTGAATAATTTTATAACGCACCTGATAAATACCAGGGGAAGGCAGATGACCAGTTCAATTGGAGAGTACAGCAAAATGAGAAGCTTGCAATTTTGAGAGAGAAGCTACATCGTAATAAGGAACAACTTGCTCAAGGTTGGCAGTGTACCTTAGATTTAAGATTAACTCATTGTAATAACTCATTAGGTTATATGACACTTTCACAGGGAAGGCTAAGGTCGAGAAGCTATCTCAAGATTTAAAGAAAAAAAATGGAATGCTCGAATCAGCTCGCAATGTGGTACTAGTTTTCTTCACTTTTCCCTTTTAATTATCATTTTTCGTGTAAGTTTGTGTTATGAAAAATGCATGTTTTCCTGTTGGAAGTGATAAGATGTCTTATGCTAGTTAGTTGTTTTGCAGTTGGAAAAAAATCGCGTCGAACAACTGGAGAAAGTTCTATCCCAATTTTATTTGCACTCAGAGTTTAGGGCATGTGAGAACTACTACCGGGGTCCTTCTGAACATAAACTTTAACTGTCTATTTTCAAACGTGCATGTTTTTGGAGTTTTATAAACCTGTTTTATTTGTTGTGTTTTTGTTTGTTTCATATGTTAAGCAGCAAGATATTTGATGCTTTAAGATGTTGTCTTTGCTGCAGATGGCTATTACTTCTGAACTACTTCATAAGCAGTCAGTGGTCATAAAACAGATATGTAAATTGTTCCCCCAACGCCGGGTAAGCACTTAAAAAACAAAAACATTTTGATATCTGCAAGTGACTGAAAAGTATGACCATTGTGTTTACTCAGTTGCCATCTGGCTCTTTGGTAAATTTCGTGATTTTGTTCTCTCTTTTCTTGACATGCCATTTAGATTTAGACTTTTAGGATGATTTTTCATGTTATCCCAAACACAACTTCAGATGTAGGGATTTGAGCTTCCCATATTCTTAGTAAACTATCTTGCTCTTTTACGAACTAGGTGTGAGCCTAAAACTCAAAGCCTGCATATTTTCAATTATCTAAGCAAGTGCTTAGAGTGAGACTAGAGAGAGAGAGAGAGAGAGAGAGAGAGAGAGAGAGAGAGAGAGAGAGAGAGAGAGATGGTATCTGCTCATGATAATTTTGAATTTAATGGTAGGAATTAGAGGACTTCTATTTTGAGAGAGAGAGAGAGAGAGAGATGGTATCTGCACATGATAATTTAGAATTTAATGGTAGGAATTAGAGGACTTCTATTTTGACTTGTGGTAGAATTTCATGAAAAGGCCAGTTGTTTGTTGTGCTGGTACATTGAGTTTCTCAGACTAATCTTTTTTATAATTGCTAAGTGTGGCGTGTCTGCATTCACATGCATGCCATTAAAGGTGTTTTTTGATGTTATTAACATTACTTTTGTGATGACAATCATCGTGACCCATCCTATATTGTTTAGGTGAATGTAGACGGGGATAGGAACTTTAGTGGTCAATATGATCAAATCTGTAATGCACGCTTACCAAGAGGACTTGACCCCCACTCTGTTTCATCTGAAGAGCTTGCTGCCGCATTGGGGTAATTTTTTTCCCCCTTTCTTTGTGTTTATGTTATCCTGTCATTTTGGATCATGTGAAATTTCTTTGATGTACTCTTTTGGTGTAATATTTTATGAACTCTCTCAGGTGCTGTTATCTGTCATTATGTAGAATTCCCTTTTAGTTTCTCATGCTGTTACTAATCAGTAATCTCCATGGTTCGAAATCAGATACATGGTGCAGCTTCTAAATCTAGTGGCTCATAACTTGGCTGCCCCTACAATTCATAATGCAGGTTTTGCGGTAAGCATGTTGTGTGTCTATGAGATGGTAGAATTTTCTCCGAGGATGCCCCCCCACCCCACCCCACCCCCCCACCCCCATTTCCTCATTTTCTGATTTTACATACAATTTCTTAGTTATACGAGTACCTATGCTCAGCATCATTAAGGGGCTTTTAGCAATAAGTGCAGCTGTCAAGAGCTTTGGTTGTTATTTGGAGACTTTATGAACAATATAGCATCACATTTTTATTGGATAGTTTATTGGCATGCACATGTATATGTTTATCTAGATCACATTTTTCAAGATTAAATTTCACAAATCCCTACTCTTTTGATGGTGGTTTGTTAAATTCTCATTTTTCAAATGATACTTTTTGAAGCGGGCCTTATATTAGTTTTGAAGTTTGGATAAATGCAGCTTTCTGAAATACTGGCAAACTGTGTAGCATATTATTTAGAATCCTGTTTTTCTTCTTATTTTTCTAGCTTTGGTTGATGGATTTTAGCAACTTGCTATGTATGCTGACAAAATATCCATGCATCCTCTTACAGCCGCAAATGAGTATTTGTTATTTTGAAATTTTGAGGGCTCCTCTTGTATTTTAATATGTATTTGCTTTGTTGCCGGGATTGTGGAAAGCATTTTCTTAGTGGCCTTTTTTTTTATGCTCTATTTAAAAGTCAAATCATTTTCAAGAAGGTTGCTTAAAGTTGAGATACAATTTGGTGAATGCCATTGGTAATTTGATATTGTTGTTGTATAGCTGTTGAATTCATTCTAATTTTTCTCAGGGATCTTGCTCTCGGATATGGCAGCGAGATTCTTATTGGAATGCATGTCCTTCTTCTCGAAGGTATTTTGACTGGAAGAGTTTGTGCTCTGGAATTTCAGTGGCTAAGTTTGAATTATTACTCCTTCCATAACTGAAATTTTTGTGTGCTGTACAGTAATGAATACCCCCTCTTTATACCTCGCCAGAATTATTGCTCTACTAGTGCTGAAAATTCATGGACTGATAAAAGCTCGAGTAATTTTGGTGTTGCTTCAATGGAATCAGAGAGAAGGCTCCACCTAGATTCCACAAGAAGTAACAGCTTCAATTATTCATCCGTGTCTCCTCATTCTGTTGAAACACACAAGGACTTGCAAAAGGGGGTTTCACTCCTCAAAAAAAGTGTGGCATGTGTAACAGCATATTGTTATAACTTGCTATGTTTAGACGTTCCTTCAGATATGTCTACTTTCGAAGCATTTGCAAAATTATTGTCCACACTATCTTCATCCAAGGAAGTTCGGTCTGTGTTTAACTTGAAAATGGCCTGTTCAAGGTATATATCCTCAGCATTTCATTAATTCTACTTTATTATATGTGAAACTGAAGAACACCATCACTGTCAGAATTTTTATCATGATGGCAATGCATATTGTTTGTTTCCATCTGTTTTCTTTTCTATCTTCATTCAGTTTTGTTTATCATGCTTGGCATTTTTACTTTTCGAGTTTCAGGTCATGCAAACAAGTGCAAAAGTTGAACAAATCTGTGTGGGATGTAAACTCTGCCATCTCATCAAGTGCACTATTGGAGAGTGCACATGCATTGCAACTGATGGTATATACTTCAACTTTGTTTTTAAAAATGTTTGAAAGTTTTAGCTTATAATAGTAATCTGTATGTTCTGGATTTCCCTTTCCATGATTTTCTCCTCCCTTTTCCCACCTTTCTTTTCTCAATAGTGCTCAAAATAGAATTGTCATTATTTTATAATGTTTTAAGATGTAGATTTTTTTAATAACACCACAGAAGTTGGTTAACAAGGGCAGTCTGAAATAAAACCAGTCAATATCGTCATTGGCATCCTGCATGTACAGGTCTAATATAAGTGGACCTTCATTGGAGCGGCCTTCTTGCCTGTTTAGAAGTATTTATTCATGCTTTTAGTTTAGTTTTATTTTTGGATCTGTCTAGAGAGATGAAACAGATAGTGAAAGCAGTTGGTCACTTATTAGTTGGGTTTGGGATTTCTTTAGGATGTTAACTGCTTTGAGGTGGTTTCAAAAGAGCAATTTTGTGGTCATAATGCCATAATGAAATTAAGCCCATTCTTTTCACTTCCATCTCTGTGCTTGCAAGTTTTCAGCAGGGTTTCACATTTTTCTTTCTGGCAGAAAAACACTAGTTATAATAACCTTCCAAATTCGACGGCTAGTTTTATTTTTGCCACTGAGATATCTGATGGGAAGAATGAGAGCTTTATCGATGGATGGGATCTGGTCGAACATCCCACCTTTCCTCCCCCGCCATCACAAGTTGAGGATATTGAGCATTGGACTCGAGCCATGTTTATAGATGCCACAAAGAAATAATCTATCGGGTGCTGCAACGACCTTCAAACTTTATGTAAGTTGTCAATGTGTTGCACTTCTAATAATTGTTGATACTTGTAAATAGGACAGCTATGTCAAGCACTGAAATTGGAAACATTTAAATAGGTAGCGGTGGTTTAATTTTGTGACACTGAGAGGAACTTCTATATGCTGCATTTTTTTCTTTTTTCAATAAGAATAGTTAATTTCAACAGGCCTTACTTCTATATCTTTTTTCAATTATATAGCAAATATATTGTACTGGTGGAGCTAAATTGAAAGCGTGATTGAATGTATGTGCATGTATATTTCAGTCGTGGGAAATTCTGGGATATTGTATCATCATGCTTCCATGACCAACTTATTTAGAAGTTAATTTTTGATTTTCATTTTTTCAAATTGATAGGTTTGAGAAAGAGACGGATCGGTAAGAGACAGGCTTTCATTTTATTGACTTGTAAAGTTCAACATGGTTGGCCTTCGTATCTTTTTTTATTGTAAATACAGAAGGATAGATGTGTACATATACTGGTATAGATATTCATCCCTCGTTATGGTGACCATATGCCTGATTCTTTTTTTAATCGTAAAGCAGTGGCCTTGTCTTTGTTTCTGTATTAAAAAAAATTGCATGGACAAGTATACATCAACACTTGCTAGAATGAAGCTGGGCTGGTTCGCCGTATGCCGGAATCGTGGCATGGGAGGTAGATCAGACGACAGGAATATCTCCAGTTCCTGCCAAACCTATCAAGTTAGCCTATAACTCTAACTGCCCACTTTCAAAATCTTTTAGCTTAATCAAAATGAATTTCCACCAGTCAGCTCGCAATGCCAAAGCATGTCTTCTTCATTTCTTTTTTCTTTCAAACAACGATAAAATTAAGACCAATGTCTGCTTCATTTCTGCCTCCTCTCAATAGTCTTCTTCATCATCTCATCTGTATAACGACACTGCTTTTCAGCAGCCACCTGAGAATCTGAAGATGTTGCTGGCATTGCTGACTCTGGCATGGGCGTAGGCAGTTTGGTTATCCGAGTATACAACATCCACAACAGGGTTATCATAAACAGCTTTAAACATATGAAAATTTGAATCCACCAATGTCATCTGTCTGCTGTGACGCCCGCAACCATTGGATCAACCTCCATAATTGGTTGACGACTAAAGAGTCAAGACTTCATTTTGATTTCCTTTGTTGATTACACCCGCACGAACTAGAAAATCCTCAAGTGTAGTTTCGTCAAGTTGTTGCCGAATTAACTGGTTTTCAAGAAAGAGGAAAAGTGGACGAGTAAGAAGACGAAGACGGAGGGGGGTCTCGCAACAGCTGACTCTCTTCAACGGATATCACATATCTTAGCTCATCAACATTCACAGCATTCAAAGGCTACCTTACATTTCCGATCTGATCACTAACCTCATCAAATGTGAGATTGTATAACAAGGACTCCTGTCCAGGAAGGGATGGGAATTGTTGCCTCTGTGCTCCATTTGATGGCACCACAGGTCTATTATCCATGCACCAAACACTACCTAGCCCCGGGTAAGCTATATTCACCTAAGAATTGTGAGGTTAAGAAAAGTTTCCACCAATTACCAAGTACCGTGTCTAATAAGTCAATCAGATCATTGAATGTCAGCAGAAAAGAAGGCAGTACCTTCATTAATGAAAGCAAAATATGAGACTAGGTACGGCAAGGAACATGATTTACTACTTCGTACAGTACTGATAGCTTACAAAGAACAACGTTAAAGAGTGGCTGACATTGTGAAGAATAACAATATATATATATATATTTTATAAGAGTAGAACAACAAAGATTTTACTAGTTTTTTCCAAGCTCATAAAAGATGCTTAAGAATGAAGTTTACTCACATAAAAAACAAAAAAAAATCCAAAGATGGTAACGATCTTGGACTCTTATCTCCATTATAGTATTGCTAATGTCAATGACTTCTTTGTGACATTGCTGTAAGAGTGCCAGTCATGGTGGTAGGTGTCAACATCATCCGATGAGACAATACTTACGTAAGTCTCCAGATAGTAACTACTTGAAGGGCTGTTTTAGTTTTCTTAAGATGTGTTAATCAACGCCAATTATAATTATTGTATTTTATCCCAAAAAAGTCTTTAAGTCTTGACATGTCCCTTGAAAAAAGAAAAAACAAAGTGAGTTAAAATTCTCCGATTCATACTGAGTAGTGAGTTCAACTCGACTTCCCAGAAACCTGCCAGATTATTATAACCGACAACACCAAGAACTCGGGACAGCCGAGACACTTGGGCCCTGTGATATTGTTGAAGTGATTGAAGATCTGGGGCGGTTGGGAAGCATTTAAAAGTTTTTTTTTTGTTGTTTTAAATGAAGTTTTGTTAGTGTTTGAAATCATATATCAAAAGTAATTTAACAATATATATTATTTTAATATATTTGTAATAAAAAACAATATAAAAACAAAAATAATCACAGTCTCAAACACCCAAAAGCTCAAGAAGAAGAGCACAACTTCTAATCATATCACAGAATCGGTGGCCCGGATCAAGTTCTACCACATTTTAAGTTGTCGGGTCAACAGTTGGATTTATCCTCAGCCACTGACTCTTTTGAAGGTGCTGCTAACCGATGGCATATTGGGCCGAAGTGGCTACCACTCAGCATCTGTGCATGCTCCAAATCGAATGGCACGTGTCGGCCAGTGGTAGGTGGTCTGGGTCACTGTCACCATCACCTGGCCGGGAATGGGTGCTTTTCTTTTCCACTTTAGGCCTAGCCTGGCGGTGGAAAGTGAGAGTGACGGCGGTGCCCCTGAATCCGGGAGGGCATTCACCCCCCTGGTCTTTAATTTACCAGCCCGGAGTCTTCTCACGAGATCAATCCATCTTTTACAAAAGATTTTGAGACTGTGGATGCATGATTGAGCTCTAGTTAGTAATCTTTCGACAAAACGATCACGCATCTTGCACGTGAGAATATTCCTCTAGAGAAATGCACTTTAGACTTTAACAAAAGGTTTAGGCGACATAACCCGCATGTAGATGCGACCAAAAGCTTGCCAACTTCCACTGGTTCACAGCGTTTCCTTCTCTCCGGCCACCAAATTTAGCATAGATTTTGTTCCATGGAATTAGACAGCCCACCAAATATCTAGCGATCATCTGTGCCCTTTTAATACATCCACCTACGTACGTTCAGTGTTTGGTCTTATAACACAAAGTGTTTTCCATTTAGAATAATTTTTTTGTTTTTTGTTTTTCATGTTAAAAAATATTTCCTAAAACCAGATATATTTTTACCGTTCGAACCATCCAGCATTTCCAGGTTGAATCCACTGACGTTGACCTTATAACCACGCCCGCTGCTATACATAACTACGCCGACGTGGGCAACGTACGAAGCAACGGCTGTGAACTGGCGGGCCCGCACGTGGGGCACACCAGATCACCGGTCCGTCGTCGTCTTCTTCTTCTTTTTTGGAGGCATTTTCGTGATATGATAAAGATTTTGTCGTATCAGTAGTGTTCACCTACTACCCTTATCCTTGAAATTAAGCAAAGCAAAAGGGGTGGCTGGGATATGTACTGTTTCTTGAATAATTAATGAGTGAATCTCTCGTGATTTGGCAAACATTTAACTAACCTCATCTTGGTTAGGATGTCTTCAAGATCCAAATGATGCAAGTTATTTTCATATGGAAGAAGAGTTATTTAGGTGTTATCGTGTTTATTTTATCGTTAATCCCTTGTTTATTTCAACAATGTATTGCCTCGCATGTGCTGAGTTCTTAAGGAAATTCAGCATTGGATTGGATTGACAGCTTTTTTAAAAATATAAAAAAAATGTCAGCCATATATGCAAGTGCATCAACTATTTGCTTTTACTTGAAATATTATTTTTTATATTTAATAAGCACTGACAGCTTTTTTTCAACTCATCCGTTTAGATGTTTTTATAAATTATAAACAATATTTTTTTAATTTCTCAATTAAAAGAAATATATTGCATAAATAACTCCATCATTTTCTTTTCGTGCCCTAAACAACAGCTACCTCCAAGACAGAGTGGATATAAAGCTAATGGGATGCTACTGTATATTCAGCAGAATAGCACTACGGGGGGTGGCGCTGTACTGTTTGTAAAGCTTCTGCCAACATTAGAGAAACAAATACTTGCCAGAAAAGTAAACAGGAAAAGAAAAGTAATGAAAAAGAAAAAGAAAAGTGAAGTTCAGATTTGTCCAAAGAAAATACCTTTTGCAAATTGTGCTCAAAGATTCATGTTACTGCTACTTAAGCTTATCTTATGCATGGAGATTTCTTGATAAACAATACCACTCAAGCTCCTCGAGTGATGGGAGTTAGGAAAGGTGGTGATGCCTTTTAACAGAGAGAGTGCAGAAGACTTCAAACGTTCCACCCTGAAGATAGCATTAATTTATAATAAAAGCAAAAGTGCAGTCCCTGTGGTGACCTAATTTTTGCAGTGGTGAGTGTCTTTGCTCTTTATAACACCCGTCAGATTCTTCGTCTACTCGTTTGATGTGATATTTGTGTCTGTGGAGAGGGAGAGGGGAGGTGGGGAGTTTTAAATCAAAACCTTTCCGCAACCCTTGTTGATGAACTACATTATTGATTCATATTTCGGCACTAAAATAATTCCCAGCACCGTCATCGATCTGGGAAAAAAAATGATCACTTTGTTTTCTGATCTTAGATATCTATCCTGATAAAAAGAAATGAACTTTTTTATCATGTTATTTAATGTTTTAAGTTAGATAATTCATTGGTGGACATCTAGGTAGTGGTGATCATGCAGCCGGATAATTGAGTGGTATTATATAAATACATGTTTGTTTTATGTTCCGCTAACCCACTTGCCACATATTTTTTTTCCCTTTCTTTTGTTCATTTGTTTTCTTCCTCTTCTTTATATACATTAATGACAAGTTGACGAAGCTCGCTCAAGTTGGCTATATATTTAGGTTTCGTTTGAAGTGTGTTTCGTTATTGTTTATAAGAAAAACTATAATTTATAGCTTTAAAAACTAGGTATAATGCCACCAATGTAATTAACCCTAGTTTTTTCACCCCGTCTGCGTAAAAAGTCTATGACTGGAATCTAGAATCCCTGATACTTGTTTCAAAACTCTGATCATCCTGGATCTTTCTATCCAAGACGCCAAGCAGTTTGATTTGTGTATGGTTTGTTTTTAAACTGTGTTTATTCGAAAGAAATATTAATTAAATTGATGTTTTCATATGCGTTTTTTAATAAATTTAATATACATATTACAAAAACATAAAAAATATATTTAACAGAATATTCACATACAGTACTGCATCACCAAAAACACTAAAAGGGAATCACCAAGTACATAATCGAAATAAAGCTGGACCCTTTCCCTTGCTGGCTTCGTCGGACGAAAAAACTCGTAAACAATGTCAATCATTTGCTTTTCCACGATAGGAGGGATACATGGAGCCAGCTTCTGCCCGGCCCTCTGAACCAGGAAGGGGCAATGCAATTTGCAAAAGTTCTGGAGGTGGACGTGATGATTAGGGGGAAAAGTCTCGTCCTGTGCTACTGTTGCCGCTGCACTTGAATTATTTCATCGTGGTGTTTTCTTTGCATTCAAGTAGCTAGCTAGATGGGACGATTTAGCAGGCGAGCAGGTGTGAAAATGAGAAGCAAAACTATAAATCTCGAGTTAGATGCATGTTTCAGAGCCAGTTTTGTTCGATTTTATAACGATCATCCCCGTCGGAGTTGATTTTTTCGTTGGAAAAATGAAGTTTATTCCACTTTTTCTTACGTTCTAACCCAATCATTTCTCGCAGTAAGCCTACAGATATAATCAACCAGCAGAATTCGGCATGGAAATATTTAAATATACACTTAAGACCGACAATTTATCTTGGATAGTCAAAACGCATGTTTTACCTCCTCATTATCCAAATATATATATATATATATAAAAAAACCTCGTTATACCACAAATCTGGTCACCTCCACACCCAATGTATCAGCATCCATGTTATGATTCATTTTATTTTTAGAATTTTCCATGTCAAGTAAGTAAAACTACTCATTGCATGTTTGAATAAAATATTTATTTTTATTGCATATTTTTGCACTATATGTAGTTTGTTTATATGTTTACTTGTTTTATAGTTTTTTCTCATTTAAATTTACATATTATGGTTTGTTTGAGATTTTAAGAAATTTCATTTGTTTGTAAATTGATGGGATTTATTTTGAACTTATGACTTAGGTGTTTTGCAATGAAATAAATAACAGCTTATTTAACGGGTTCGTTCTATATTTTTTTTTTAATTTTATTGATGAGTTGATAATTTTAATACACTTGTGTAAAATTGAATTTATTTAGATATTTTATAATGGATTAATAGTGCTATTAAAATAGTTTGAATAATTTTGAGTTAAATCATTGGTAGTTAATCTATTTAGTTTATATAATTAATTAATACATGTTTTTATCAATATTCTACAAGGTTTGATATGAGTAATGAATAATAATTCACAAATGTATTGAGATTCACCTGAAATGTTGTGTATGATGAATTATTATAATGAGAATGGAGACTTTATTAAGTACACATTATCAAATCTGGGAAATATTAGCAGAGACGTTATTAGATATTCATATAAAAGGTGTAAAAATAAAAAGTTTTCACGATTCAAATGTTATAATGATGTATTTTCTATAAAAAAAAGATTTATATAGAAATACTTACGGTAATTAATTTGCATACAGAGAAATAAATATTCTTCGCAATAAAGAAAGTTTGTACACTCAATGATCCACCTGAGATTAAATAATCACCAAATCAACCCAATCTTTTGGATATTTCAAGTATAAGATAATAATGTTCTCAATGTCTCTGTCAACAATATCTTTATAGATTTCTAAATATTTCAATGCAGGCATGCACATGTATACAAGTCGAGCAAGTTTTTCTCCTCTACTTGTATATATGAGTCTTTAGACACATTATTTAAAAGAGCAGGGGGAAACTTTTTTTTCTAAATAGGTTGTGTAGGTTGAGGCCTAGATAACCCTGGTCACTTGAACCTAACTTAAATGACTAATCTTCTTAAAAAATATTAATAAATCTTGTTCTTATAAGAATGTTTAACCTAAGTTTTATATAATTTTTGCAGTGTTTTATTTTTTCTAACTTGATATGAAAACCTAAATTTTTTTTTAGTGATTAAAATTGAATTTATCTTTTTTTTATCTTGACACTAAAATTAAAAGGAAATATTTTCTTTTAAAACAAACTTGTTTAATATTATATTTTCTTGATGCATATTGAATTTGAATTGTTAATTATTCTTGATTTTCTAAGAAAAATATTATTTTACCATTTGATTTCATAGTTTTATTAAAAAAAAATGGGTAGAATTAAAAAAAGAAGAAGAGTAAAATAAGACATGAATGAGCTCACATACTATAGTAAACTTTTTAAACAATATAAAGGTTAACCTTGGAATGAGTTAATTTAGCATAAAAGATGTTTTTTTTGTAATTCTTTCACATCTAAAAAAAGTAAATCAATATACATCCTAACTATGGATTATGATACGAGCCTTCTGCTGGTTTAATAATTTTTTTTCTTATAATAAACCCATGTTAATAAATAATCGTAATTCAAAGTCTTTAGTTAATTTTGTTTTTCTCTTTTTACAACTTGATATCAAATGTTTTGCTTTTTTCTATTTTTATCTGCATATATTGTGAGATGAACCCGTTACATGTGCTTATTGTTTTAGTAAATGCCAGAATTTTATTTGTTAAAATTTAATTATATTGCCATAAAAACAATCATATACCATAATCATAAAAATATCGTGAGTTATATTTATTTTGAAAATGTTATGTACGACAAAAAAGGAGAATAAATAAATTATATATTATACAGAAAATATATTATTTTGATGCATTTAAGGAATTGTTTTTAGTTTTATAGATAGATAGAATATATTAAAAAATAAAAAGAAGAAAGGAGAATGATAGATGTGGATCCTTTCCTTACCAATAGCCGAAGGAGCCAAAGCAAAGTGCTTCCAGTAAATATCAGACACATCACAGGCATGTGGGGCTTTTGCCCCGATGACTGACACACATAACCTTACGTGTCCTACTTGGTAGCCTCTCTCTCTCTCGCACTACCCCTACCCCTATCCCAATCACCACCCCCTTCCTTTTCATTCTCTCTTGCTTTATTTAGAGCCAATGAAGGGGAAAAAAGAGAGAAAAGAAACAAACATAAAAAAGCAAATTCTTAATTATTAGTAGTAGTATAAGTGATACCCGTCACTCAACCCACCAGCCATTCATTAACCCCCACGTAGCATTTTATTTATCGCCGGCAACCCCACTTCGCCGCAGAATTACGTCAACCTAACCACACCTTGTTGTAAACACGACATAACATATAAATGCGGGAAGGAGTGTTTAAGTGCACCGGGTAAGTACTTGGGAGGGATGGCCGGGCGTACGTTAAAGTGACAAGGGTGCGCATTTTATGATTATAGCGACGTTAACGGTTGACTGTAGTAACGTTCAAAGGAGGAGGAAAAAAAGAAATAAAAGGAAGAGTCTTTTATTTGATTAGATTTTTTTTATTCTCTTTTCTTCTTTGGACTCCGGGGTGGGCGTCTCTTTTGGGCTTTGATTGCTTTCGAGGAATGGATGGCGGTGATGTTGATTCCTGATACCATCTAGTATTAAGGACAGTGAACTGGTGCTAAACTTTTTGGGTTCAATTTCTTGGACTTGCTGGAATTTAATTGCTCGAGAGATTTTGGTAGGAAGAGCTAGGTTACACACAGATAGAGATAAGGAAGCGAGTTTCGTCCAATTTATTCTACTGTACCTATTCCCCTTCACGGGGGGAGACGTTTAATTTCTTTGTTGCTAGCCAGGATAGTTGAGACTTTTCGCGCCATTTTTGCAAATTAATGACCTATTGAAGCATGCTGTGAAGAGGTAAGTAAAGGCTGATGTCTGACTTCACTAGTATTATCTAGATCTGTTTTTGGTTAAAATTATGTTCGAACTAATTGGAAGCTGAAGTTACGCAGTATTGCTAGTGTTTAAAAGCAGCACACGTGCTCTGCTTTTCTGTGTTTGATGGTCGTTTACTGAGTATATGTGTGTTAGGCTAGACAAGGGTTTGGATGTTCTTTTTATCTTCAAGCAATGGTATGCGTGTTTGATGCTATATAAAAGAAAATCTACCTGGTCTGAATGACTAAGAGTTATAGGCTTGCTTTTGTATGCTCGTCTCCTGGTTGACACAACAATTCATGAAGATTTGGCAGGAGGTTTTTGAAATATCATTTATAAGTAGATATCCTTTTGAGCACTGTCCATGGATGAGCATCAGTTTGACCACAATTCTATTTCCCTTTTTGTTTTGATTTCTTTGCTTAAGAATGGCAAGTTTCATGCAATTTTATTACTGCTCTGTTGTCATGCTGCAGCTTATTAAATGTGCCTGTTTTCTGCTTTGTTTTTCTGTTTTTTGTTCCATTTTTTCAGAGCATGGGCTCTACATCAACTCAAATAGCTGCCATGAGAGGAATGGGTTTTTATGAGCCCTTTCACCAAATTAGCTCATGGGGAGACGCCTTTAGAGATGATGGTAGCCTAAACATTGGTCCATCCACAATTGTGCAGGTCGATGATGGGCTATACAACAAGGTAATAATTAATGATTCATGATATTTTCCTTCTAGTTAGTGAATGCCAGAGTTACCTCTTCTTACCAGGTGGCCTGACCTTTCTGATTGACTTTGTCTAGACTGAACATGTTTCACATGAATCAATGGAACCATCCAGAAGTGATCAAGAAGCACACAAACCTGCTGATAAGGTCATGAGACTCCATCCCGCTCTCCCAATTAATTAAAAACATATCAGCTATCAATCTTAAATTTCTTATGAACTTATATTAACTTCATACAGATCGGGTAAAATGTGAACCCTCTGAAAACTGAATAAAAAAACATGTTTCAATAAAATCCACAAATGGAAATCTATTGTCTCTCACATGAAGAATATGGTATCAAGGATAATGAATTTGTAAATGTTTAAGCTGTTAGTGAAAATGCTTAAACTGGATTAAACTCAATGGAAGTGCCTGTTCTATTTCTCTTTTGTGAAAAAGTGAAGAACCAATGAATAGCTGACTAAAAGGCACTTGAAATTCACACAAATCTAACTGCAGATACAAAGACGCCTGGCACAAAATCGTGAAGCTGCTCGCAAAAGTCGCTTGCGGAAAAAGGTATAATTGAATGCACTCTTATACCAGTATATGCTGATGGAGGTGTTTTGAGATTACAGTGCAGAAGATTTATATATCAAAATTGTTTCTTAGGCCTATGTTCAACAATTAGAATCCAGCCGTTTGAAGTTGGCCCAGTTGGAGCAGGAACTTGAAAGAGCTAGGCACCAGGTGGGATGAGAACTCTATTCTCTCTATTATGTTTCACCATTTATTTAGATGCGTTTCCCTGCTAATCAGGCACAGATTAAAATACTAGCCAGGATTGCCTGGAACAACAAATTGTCTCTTCTAACAGCTCTGTGAATGCCTTTCTGCAGGGTGCTTACATAGGAGGCAGTGCATCGGATTCTAGTCATTTAGGATTTTCAGGAACAGGAAATCCAGGTTTTTTATTTATGTGCCTGTAGGTTAACTTGATGATATTTGTATGGCATGGAAAATCATAGTAACTCTTGACACGGGCAAAAGCACCATGAAGGAATTTTGAAGACAGAATAATAAACTTTTAGGACTAAATCCAGAAACTGATCTGCCTTGAAAGCTTTTCTCTTTTAGAGATCCGTCTGAAAACATTGGTGCCATAAGCCTCTCCTCATTTTTTCTTGCTGGATACAGATCAGAAGGGTGCTCAATAAATATTTGTTAACTGTTTTGAGCTACAGCTCATGTTTGTAAAGCATCATGGTTACTGTTCTATTGTCTTTTCAGTTTCTACTGCAAAATACTGTTGGATGCATGCCTGTTGTTAAGAAACTAGATACTAAATACTCCACCTACAATTTCAAAATTTGTTTCCTTAATTTTCCATGCAGATAATTTCATGAGTATTTAATATCTATTCAAGAAAGCTGGGAAATTTTGGCCTTTAACTGCCTAATTATGCCTTGAAATTGTTTTGCATACTTGTCATTTTTATTGCATTTGTTCCTTTTAGATCCGATCTGTGCTGTCATCTAACGGTTCTCATTATGATTATCAGGAATTGTTGCATTTGAGATGGAATATGGACATTGGGTTGTAGAACATCTCAAACAAATTTCTGAGCTTAGGAATGCATTGCAAGCTCATGTAACTGATATTGAGCTCCAGATCCTAGTCGAGAATGGCTTGAATCACTATAACGATCTTTTCCGCATGAAAGCAGATGCTGCGAAGGCTGATGTCTTCTATCTGATTTCTGGCAAATGGAGGACGTCAGTAGAATGCTTCTTTCTGTGGATTGGAGGATTCCGCCCATCAGAACTTCTAAGTGTAAGGCTTAGTTCCGTATAATTTATCATTTGAAAATTGCTAAGGTATCGGTGTCCTTGATAATACCAGTGGGCTCTGCTCATGAATGTTTTTTCAGTTCTTTTTCACGCTTGACATAAAGCTACCTTTTTAGCATTGTCTATCCTAACTATAGGATTGTGGCTCTTCATAGTAGCATGTAAAGAAGACACTGTGCCACTACATATTTTTCTATGATGGACTTGGATTCAGCTTCTTCACAATTTAGATTCATTTCAGCTTGCTTTACGCATTACTGGTTCCTGGAGGAGTTAATCCTATCACAATTTGCCTGAAATATCTGTAGAACATATGCATAAAATCTTATTTCACTGTTTTTTTTTTCTTTCCGGTGAATATTTTGCTATTGCTAACTTGATTTCATTCATCAAATTTCTAAATCCCCACTGCAGGTTCTCATGCCACAACTTGAGCCTTTGAGTGATCGACAGCTTGAAGATGTCTGTATCCTTCGCCAATCTTCTCAGCAAGCTGAAGATGCTCTAACTCAAGGAATTGATAAACTCCAGCAGACTCTGTCCCAAAGCATAGCAGCTGATGTAATGGGTGTTGGGGGTTACGGGGATCAGATGACTCATGCAATAACGAATTTGGAAGCGCTTGAGGGATTTGTGAACCAGGTAATAATTTCTTAGCAGCCATCTAGCTAGGTACTGTGCACTTGAAAGCTGAACTCACTCATGTTTCATGAATTCCCTCCTCATGTCACAGCTCGCCTGACTATTTTGAACGAAGCAAAACTAAAACCAAGTCATAATCATACATAATAAACAAATATGATGGCTGAGAATGTTGAATGATAATTTTAGTGAATTATGAGCTCTCGACAACTTATCCCTCGACCTCTTATTTGTACACTGGGTCATGATATACTTTCGTAAAACAGGCTGATCACCTCCAGCAACAAACTCTGCAGAACATGTCTCGCATCTTAACAATACGTCAAGCAGCCCGAGGTTTACTTGCATTAGGAGAGTACTTCCACCGTCTTCGTGCTCTCAGTTCTCTATGGGCTGCTCGTCCCCGTGAACCTGCCTAGTCAACAGAGTTATGACCCAAGAAAACCACTATATCTAGAGATTGATCCCCACCAGCACTTGTGCCTCTGCAGGGGAACAGGTTCTCGTGGCATTTGTAATACAGACAAGTATTCGATCCAGTTATATGTTTTTCCGTAGCAGTTTTTCTCAAATTCTAATGATGTACATATGAATCTTAATGACCTGTGTCTGAAGCAGCAAATTTAGGAAATTAAGTTCGTCACTCAATGCAGGATGTATAGTTAAAAGTGCTGGAAAGTTTCATTTGAAATGCAGGCTATGTTTGTACTACATGGCTACCTGTGTAGGAATATGTGTGTTGTTAAGACAATTTTCCATGCCGTTCTTAAATTGACCATGTCTGTTGAGATGGCTCAATGGGCTAAACGTAGGATCATCAAAAAATTTGAACGACAGGCACAAGTGAGAAACTAGAAAACCACCCACATCTGATTGCTGAGATTTGACAGCTGATTATCTTGATGTGAACACTTGTTCTCCGATCACCGCGGACAGAACGACTTAATCAGGCATCGTATCAGAGTCCTTCCGATTTGGAGTTCTCAAGTTGAACTTGAATTGCTACGAGACTGCATACTGTTCTTATGACATGCATGTGATTCCAGTGAATAAAGCAGAAATAGCCAGAAGATTGCGAGTTCATAGATAAAATCAGTTATTTGATGGGGTCCAAAATGATGTTTTTTTCTTTAATCAGTGGAGGATTAGGGCAGGCCTGATTTCTGCCAGGTTATATTTTTGTTTGCTGTACTTTATATATAAATAATTCTTGAGAATCCGATTATTGTAACTCGAAGAAAATGAATGTTGTAGTTTTTTACTTGATTTTCACATTAAATAATATTAATTTTCTCTCTAGAATGTGCAACCATGCATAATATTTTTTTCATTTTGATTTTACTCAATCAATTTCATATGTATGTTTATTTCTATTACTAGACAATGCCTCCGCGCTTCGCCGCGGGCGGCACAATATTTTTTTCAATGTAAAAAATATTAATTGTGTGTATTTTTTTATTATAATATAAATTTAGCTAAAATAATAAATCTGTGCAGAATTCATGTCAAGTGCAAGTTTTCTATAAAATATATGAATTGAAAATCGATATAAATTTGTCTGTTTAGTAGTTTCAAATGAAATAACCAGCATAAATTTATCATCATCATTAAAAAAGCAAGAAAACTCGGATATCTGAATTATTAAGTTCACTGTATTAAGATTAGTTCATTTTATAATTCAATTTAAATCAAACAAAAATAAAATATAAATTGTGAAAATACCTACAATAATCAAATAAAAAAAATAAGTTGTTAATTTTCTATCAACAAAAAGACAAAAACATAGATTGAAAATTCATCATGACGTTATTGCCATTATCATTGTTATTAAAGCTAAAATTATTACTAACATTACTGCCAAAACAATTAAAATAATTAAATGGCCATGAAAAATAAAAAATAAAAAAGCAAAAGATTTTTATAAAAAAACAATAAAAAAATAATAACTAAAATTATCATTATTATTGCATAAATAATAAAATCATAAAAATCATATAATCTAAAGAAAAAATAAAGAAACAGAAAACAAAAAAAAATGAATAAAGGGAAAAATAGAGTAATATTACTTTTAAAATGATCACCGATATAAATTAAAATTTTAGGAAAATCTTTAAAAAAAATCAAAAGATTTTTATAAAAAAAAATAATCACTAAAATTATCATTATTATTGCGCAAATAATAAAATTATAAAAATCATCTAATCCAAAGAACAAATAAAAATAAAAGTGAACAAAAAAACATATAAGGAAAAAAAATAAAAAATAATAATAAATTGATTCAGAGATTAGTCATGGTGTGTTCACGCTGGCCTGGACACCCTGATTATCAAAAAACAGATTTGGTCCGAGGAGTAGTGGTGGTGTACTTGAGCTGGCCCGAAAATCGTGGTTATAAAAAATATATATATAAGTGAAAAAAAAATGTATAAGTGAAAAAAAAGAGCTTTAAAGTCTGGGCTGAGAGACCATGGTTACCAAAAAAAATGTATAAAGCGAAAGAAAAACAAAAAAAAAGTATAAGCGTGAAAGCATCTGTAGCAATCCATATTGTTTTTAAAAAAAATTCGACCCAAGAATTAGTCAGTAGTGTGCTTAAGTCTGGTCGGAGATCCCGGTTATAAAAAAAAATGTATAAGTGAATAAAAAAAATATAAAAAAAAAGAAAAAAAATATACCAGCGAGGGAAAGCATTTTAGAAAAAAAAATGTGGGTCCGGGGATTGTCGTGGTATGCATAAAGTCACTCTGGACACCACTGGTTATCAAAAAAATTTGGATATGGAGATTAATCGTGGGTGCATTTAAAGGGAGCTCGGACACCTCGATTATTAAAAACAAAAACCAAAAAAAATATATAAGTAGAAAAAAGAAAAAAAATATATAATAAGAAAAAATGAAAAAAAATATAATAAGGAAAAAATACAAAAAAAAGGCAAAAAAAAGAAGAAGGAAAAAACTGAGGAAAAAAAAAGAAAAAGAATAATTAGGAAAATAAAAGCAAAAAAAAAAAGAACAAACGAAAAAAAGAGAGAGGAGCAAATCATAAAATAAAAACCGAAAAAAACAAAGCAGAAAAAAAAGAAAGAAAAAAGCAAAAAAAAAAAAAAACACTGTTGCAATCCACAGTGCTCTGTGTCTGTGTGCACAGTGAAACCACGATGCCTTTTATATATATGTATAATTATTATTTTGATCAGATTTATCTCTTAATATTTTTCAATTTAATCTTTAGCTATAGTTGTTGATTTTTTTTACATTTATTAGTATATATGATTTTTAATTCATTTAATTAAATATATGCAAAAGCCTTTTGATTTATGACTAAGATTTTTTATATCAAAACAACCCTTTGCAGAAACTTACATGTTTATTTTATTTTTTAAAAAAAAACTTGATATATGTTGAAACATAACTTAGATAGTTAGTAACTATTATGCTAGGAGTTGGAATGAGTTTAATTAAGCTGCTAGGCACTTCCACATCTAGGGTCTGTTTATTTTTTTTTATTTTTTTAAAAAAATGTGTTTATATTTTATAAAATATTTTACAGTGAAATTAGATAATATTAAATAATTTATAATCAATTTTTTAAATTTAGTTTATTTTTTAAAAGTATTTTCAGCTCATGAAATTAATAATTAACTTATAATATTATTAAACCATTTCAATTATAACATTCATCTCCTCCATCTTCACCACCACATAATCATCCTTTCTATCATCGTTGTTATGTCACCGCCGCCGCCACCACCACAACCTCTTCCACCATCATTGTGATGTCGCTATCATAACCATTATTATGATATTATCTTATAACCACGGCTATTTTACCATCATCACCGTGATACCGCCTCCTCCACCATCACTACCATGCCCTAAAAAACATTTTTCAAACCAAGCATTGAAAGTATTTTACGTAAAATAAAACTAGTAAAATGGTAAAATGTCGATTATCCAAGCTGTCACGGGAACAAGAAGCTGTGGACGTCCACAAAGTTGGCAGTAGAAGTCAAAAGCCAGAAAAATAAAAATAAAAATAACAGGAAAGGGGGGCAAGCAACCAGAGAGGTTCACTCAGATTCCGTTGGCGAGGTTCCTAAGAATTATAGCAACAATTTATTTCCTTAAAGTCACCAACAATCAATTATTGAATTCCCCTCTCAAATTGAATCTCTCCCATTTCGCTTCTGTTGATCGAGCTTCGTTAAAATGAGCAGCAGCGGCAGCAGCAGTTGTTTGAGAACGATATGCAAGCCTCACACAGTTTTAACGTCATTCATGTGCAGTGGCAGTGGCAGGCACCAACCTCCATCCAGAATTAGGGTTTCCTTTCGAAACCCCCCTGATTGCAATAAGTTTCGTCCCTCATTCTTCTCTCCTTGGCTTATTCACATCAATAACAGCGACCCCTGGTTTCGCGTTAATCACAAGAGAACTATCGTTCGTGCTTGGACCGAGCCTAAATCTCCATACGAAACCCTGGGTATGGTATTTTCCTTTTCTCTATTATTCTCCTGCCTGGTTGCTGAGAAAATCTGTGCAAAAAGGAGAAACTCATGTCAGCCGTGGTTTATATTTTTCAAGCGCAGAATTGGAAAGGGCTGCTGATGAAGAGGAGATAAAGGTCGCTTATAGACGCTTGGCCAAGTATTATCATCCGGATGGTGAGTTACCTTACTCTTCGTTATTATAGTATACTACTAGTTTTGATTTTCCCATATCAATAATATTTTATTTAGTTGAGACTTGCTAGTAGTATTGCTGCTGTTTTGAGGGTGTTCGTCCATTTGTTATTTGGAACTGGATACCTGAATCTGGACACTTTAATTCCAGGGGTTTCGACCTTAACCACTGTACCAATGCATCACGAGACGAAGAAGAAGATGATGAGAAATTGTCATTATTGTTGAATGAATATGTATATTAGCTGACTTCTGGTGGTGCTGCTGCTTGTATCAAATAGTTGTATTTAGTTTTATGACGAATTACAGGCAGTTTTTGCAGCATAATTTCTTGTCTCTGTTCTGTTGCTAGAAACTCCACTCGTGTCTCTTATCCCTTCATTTTTTCCATGTTAAGTTTATGACGGGAGAGGCACTCTTGAGGAAGGAGAAACAGCTGAAGCTAGATTCATCAAGATCCAAGCTGCATATGAGCTGCTAATGGATGACGAGAAGAGAAGTCAATACGATATGGATAACAGAGTCAACCCAATGAAGGTAATGCTTACTGTTATAGCAGTGCCAATGTGGTATTAGTGTCGGGCATATCCCCTTAATGAATTACAATTTCTCTTCTTCCAGGCTTCACAAGCATGGATGGATTGGCTTATTAAAAAAAGAAAAGCTTTTGATCAACGGGGTGATGTGGCCATCATGGCTTGGGCTGAGCAACAGCAGCGTGAGATGAATCTCCGTGTACGTCGTCTTTCTCGTACCAAGGTATTCGAGTAACTCTTCTTTCTCAAGTGGCATGCACTGGAGCTCCTTTATCATGATCTATATATGTCTTTATTCAAAACTTTCAAATCATAAGTGAAATTCTATGGATATAATATTCGCATCATGGGCTGTAGCTAGCCATTTGATCATATTGTTCTGGTCGATGAGAACAATTGGTGGAACCTTAGCAAGCTTCAACAGAACTTATCCTGTACCACTAGCAAGCATCAATGGAACCCTATCTGTGGATGTCATTTTCGCTAGCACTGTATTTGGTAATCAAAACTGCAACCAGCAGCTTCAATCACACCTCTGCTGCATTATTTTTCGCTTTTGGCTGAAACAAGTGACGCCATTCAAATATTATGTTATGCTTGTCGCTCAAAAATGTTCTGTTTTTGGAAGCTTAGACTGACCCAGAAGAAGAGAGACGGATTCTAGCAAAAGAGAAAAAGGCATCCATGGAATACTTTTCCAGCACAATGAAGCGTCACACACTTGTATTGAAGAAAAGGGATTTGATGCGAAAGAAAGCAGAGGAGGAAAAAAAGCGGTCCATTAGCCAGCTTTTAGCAGCAGAAGGGCTCGAGCTGGACACGGATGCGGATGAAACACTGTAGAGAATCATGTGCATGTTGGTTTTCCTACGCCATCACACGACGCCGTTGGCCTACTAGCTGCGTAGCAGCACGTATTCTGCTTGTACAAAAGTAAAAACTGTATATATACGATTACTTTTCCGGGTAAGAAATGAATGAAAAGTTGGCGCTTGCATCGGAAACTCTCTCTCTCAAATAGTATCTTTCTTATTTCTTTTCCCTTTATATTTTTCATTTTCTTAAGAAGACTCTCTTGGTGTACTTTGGTTGCCGCCTGAGTGACCGAATACTTGCAGGATTGGCAAGCGATGGCTGCCCGCACAATTATGAATCAAGCAATGATGAAATCAACTCGGCACTATTTGCCCAATTCCATCGTTTAGAATGATCAAAGCAACATAAAATGAATTCTAAGATCCATTAAATTAAGAGATTTCCGTACGGTTCTAAATCCCGAACACTTCATCATTCCTTACTCACCCTCCTTCCCAACTCTCTCCTGCTTGAAAAATTATGTATTTTTTTCCAAACTTATGTTTTGAATAATCTGAAAGTGTCTATACTTGTTGTTGGGAGTGCGGTGAATATTATGTTTTAAAGTATTTTTATTTGAAAATATATTAAAATAATATATTTTTAATTTTTTTTTAACATTAACACATTAAAATAATCTAAAAATAAAAACTGCATAATTCAAACCCAGGACAATTGGTTTATTGACTATTTTAATGATAGAGGCACGTGGAACATGATTTTTTTTTACCAGCAATAATGTTAATTTTATTGTGTTGTATGGTAATTGAGTTTTCCAAATTAAATAAAGAAAAAAAAATATATCTGATGAAGGGTTTGGTGTGGAGGCTTGGCATGTTGAAATTTAGCCGTTGGTTAGGTTGAAGTTCAAAGAATAAAATACAAGTTAAGATGATAGATATGACAGTATAAACGGGGAGGGATGGGTGGGATTTAAGATGGGATTTTTAGAGAGAGAAAATGATGAGTTTGGGGATGAGAGTGATGTAAGGTAAGTGATGTATATTCAATAATTCTGTTCAAATAAATTCCACAATTTCAAGCATGAGAATTGAATTAACAAAAACTCGACTTAATTAAATCTAATTGAGTAATGGAAATCAGTTCGTGTAAAATTGTTTCAAAAGTGTTACCTGAAGGCTGGGAAACAGCATGCCTTGACGGATAATGCCATGGCACCAACAGCTGCATATTATCCTCCAATCAGAAAAAGGTAAGGAAACATGGCGACTTGTTTGCGCCACCAGCACTGGTGACCACCAAAACCATGTGAAATGAAGCACATGAACCTCCTAGTTGCAGAGTTAATTTGGAAGAAGAAAGTTTACTTTTGGAGTGCAGTAATAATCTTCTAGACTGGAAAACATTACTAGGGATGGGGAGGTCACAAACATTTATCTCTATTCATTTCAAAGGTGGTTTGGTTACATTATACCGAACTATTCATTGGTTTTCACATCAATATCTTCTGTTGATCAAGTTGAACAGAAATTAAAAAAGAAAAAAAAAGGCACGTTGGCAGTGCCAAATAAGTCTTTTGGCTTCAGTTCAGAACAAGTGAGAGTGAGAAAAAGTGATTTTGTGTATGTGTTGCGTATCTGATGCTGTTTAGCTTGAAAAGTCACAAACCAGAATCCTTGACATAAGCTGAATGCCTGCTCACAATTAGTTCAATGAGGGGTTCTTCCACGTCAGAATCAGCCCGAGTCTTGTCACGACACACGAGAATCCTTTCATTACCGGTTACAACTGTAACCTCCTCTTTGCGAGTCGAAAGCTCATTTGCAACAACCATATGCATTCTGTACTTTTCACGAGCCATTTCAGCTTTCTCCAAAAGAATATTTGAATCTGTCTCCAGCTGTTAAAAACAGAAAGCAGGGACAAAAATCAAGGCTAACTAGCAAATATCCCAGGTTGAAACCTATCTAATCGTAACAAGCAACAAGTCAAGTTGTGATCACCTTTTCCTTTCAAGGAAGGTGAAAGGAGTACACAACCAACAAAAATCTTTCAACAGAATCATGTTAAACCTCCATTCAAATTCAAAAATCTACAATATGAAGTTCTCTACCATAAAGGTACTAGTGCAATTTCAAATAAACTAGCATTTCATCATACTGTCTTCCCTGCATGTGTTTTTAGTAAACTGAGAATGTGCAAAAAAAAAAAAATAGAATCATAAACCAGGTTTCAGCTCAACAGTTATCAATCAATTTGTCCATATAAATGCTCAGTGCCCAGGTATAACTTTTGAAAACATTTTCTATTGTTCAAATATTGTACAGTAAGCATTCCAACTACAGCTTGTTATCTAATAAACCTTTTCAAGGATATGCTCAAACATCCTTGCATTCCCCAAAACAAATGTGGTTGTGGTTGCTTTTCAAAGTGTTTTTCACTTACAAATGCATTTAAATAATATTTTTTTATTTTATAAAAATCATTTTTGATAAGCACATCAAAATGATCTAAAAATACTAAAAAATAATAATTTAAATTAAAAAATCAGATTTTTTCGAAAAACACTTTTCAAGTGCTTCCCAAACACACAAGGGTGGCACAACATCTAATCTTGAATTTGTTAAAAAAATTAAACAGATATCTAACCTTGAATGATATGCAGAAGGCCATGGGAGCCCATTCTTTCTTCAGTGCCAAGAGCATTTTCGGGACCTGCACTAGTCGCATGTCCAGAGGACCAGATGCTGACTGAATCTTGTGCTCTGCCTGCAGATATAATCGAGCTAATTACAACTGATAACGCTCACTCAAGCAATTTCATCTTCCAAATCAATCAACTGTGAAGATACCAGGAATAATCAGTTGCCACCTTTCAATCTGTATTTCCTAACAGATGATCCTGAGACTAAATGTTATCAGCAGTGATCAAGAGAGTATTAATATATTTGAACATTACCATGCTCTCCCATGGAACATAAAAGTCAGATACAGCAGCAGCAAGATAGAACACAGCATGCGACCCAAGATCCCTCATTGACATTGCTATGCTTTGTAACATCTGCCAACAATCCAAGACATGCATTCAACACATTCGAATGTAAATAGCTGTTACACGGATCTCAGTGTGTGTGTGGGGGGCAGCTTGGACATATAGAATACAAACAGAGGAGATTTTAAAAAAAATATAAAGAATTACTTTAACTTATATATAAAAAGCCGAACCACTGAGTTCAACATGCTAAGTCACGATCACAGCTAATAGGCAACTCATTCATACAAAGTATGCATTGCATGTGAAAATCTATGAAAGAGCAGAAAAACTGATATCCATTATGAACAAACAAATGGGTTGTTTACAAGGACAAGAAATGATAGGAAATTATTGTGGCAGTTAGCACATTTCTTTGGAATTTACAGAAACAAATTTAAAAGCTTACCTGGAGATACTCAAATATGGTTGTAAAAGGAAGTTTTAAAAGCTGACCCCCAGCTACAGCCTGCAACAAACCCAAGATCCTGGATTGGCTCATTGTCACAGTGATCTAAAATTTTGCCCTCAAACTATACATCAAACAGGGTCAATTGAGTGAAATTTTTTGAACACTGGATGTAAGTTATTAATAGTTCTTACAGCATGATGATCTCTAACGGCTCTCTTCACTGCTTCGGTATGTGGTTGGTGCACTGAAATATAAAGAAAATCTGGTTAAATAACTGGAACCCTCAATTGTTTATACAAGTTGATTACATGACAGAATCAGCAAGATATTGCTGATTATAGCTAATCTTCCAGAATAAAAAAATGGTTCACAATAATATCTGAAGAATCAACCATAAAGCTCCTAAACCATCAATGCTGGACAAATAAATCTCCAACCAATACAATGTTGGAGATGAAAAGAATGTCAGCCTATCATAACAAATTAGGCAACACGCCTAAGTCAGGTCATATACGAATCATTTATGATCAAGTCAAATGCATCAAACTAGCAGACAGATATCAGCTGATCAGCAAGTTCAATTTATTTGCAGGAAAAAAGAAGGAAAGTAACAAACCTTGAATAGTAGAGTCATCAGAGCACTCAAAGCATTCAAGTAACAGATCCTCAGGAAGAGATTGGCAATATGGCTGGAAACTTCCTCTGCATAAGAAAGCCATATATTATCCAAAACAAAAACCTGTTCTTGATTGTTTATTTTATCCTCCGCTCACTTCCCAACAACAATTAGAAAGGAGCAACAAACACGCAGCTCTACAAAAACATAGAAATTTACCTCCTATATAAAAAGATAACAGCATACCCAGCCTTGATAAAATATCTGCAATAAAAGCATTGAAATTGAGAAGAGTGTATAAAAGGGATATCTCTATTTGATAAGTTACAAAATTTGATTACTCAGTAGAAGTAGCTCCTCTGTTGCCTGAACTGAAATTATCAATGAAACGGACGCAACGTTGCTCCAATGGAACTGTGGTGCCACCAGATGTCACGCACACAACCCTTCTAGGACTCCCCTTTCCTGCATTTAGTGACGTATCAATATTCAATACTACTAACACGTAATTAAACACTAATACTATGGTTATTTATCTATGAAGATGTGCAAGTGAATGAGTCAGTTCTTACCAGGTGGAGTGGAATTGAATTCAATGAATTCCTTCAATTTCTTTATAATCCCAGCACTGTCTTTTAGAGGAGGAGCAGAATCGAAAAATGATTCGATTTCTGCATCCAATGGAGTTTCAGATGCTGGCCCATTTCTAGAGTCCATTCCGAATTCCCTGAGGAATTAACAGTGAAATAACAATCTTGGATCTAGAGAATTAGACATTCAACGGCAAAGGCAAGCAGCAACCAAAAACATAAAAGAAAACAAAACAAAACCCAAGTAGACAATAATGAAAAGGGTTCTTCGAGAAATTAAGAGCTTACCCAGAAACTGAAAAGTGATGGAGAGGAGAGGACTGACTGGTATGCAGTCGTGACGAGTAGTCGGTCGGTTTACAATTTAATTTTTATACTGATAAGCTTACCACCATATTATTATAATAATATTTTTATGGTATTTATTTTCTATTAACTTTAGATAGTGTTTTTTATTATTATAGTTATAGTTATTTTAAAAAAATATATATTACGATAGTATTTTTTATTTT
Organism: Salix viminalis; assembly: GCA_029228465.1. Classification (NCBI taxonomy): domain Eukaryota; kingdom Viridiplantae; phylum Streptophyta; class Magnoliopsida; order Malpighiales; family Salicaceae; genus Salix; species Salix viminalis. The sequence goes on from CM055427.1 coordinate 11,198,782, forward strand.
TTATATTAAAATTTAAAAATAATATTAAATTATAAAAGTCAATACAAAATTGTTGGAGCTCATCGTTGCAAAAAGATCAACTAAAATCTCTTTTTATCCCAAACTATCTAGAGAAAGTCTTTGATTTTGACCCACAAATCTGATGAAAAAATGTAGGTATTTATTTCGTAACTAGTAGCTACCCAATATAACCTTACCAGTAAACATCACTTCCCTCTTTACATTGCAACATAGAAAACAAAAAGGTTGTGGAGAGGGGGATTGAACCCGACGTGAATCGAACACGCAACCTTCTGATCTGGAGTCAGACGCGCTACCATTGCGCCACGGATCCACATATCTATAACTGTCTCAATGAAATAATTAAGTAGTTGGTATCCTAAGCTAAACTGTAGACCGGTACACACATGCTTCCCGCCAAACCCAACTGCCATAACGGACCCTCTTTTATTTATACGCCTTGTTTCTGTCAGAACTCATAGAACCAAGAAAATCGCTCAGTCTCGCTAGAGAAGAAAAATGGAAGAAAAGGAAGATAACACCAAGATCAACATTGCAGACCCCAGTTCAAGATCATCAAGAAACCACATTCTCTTTCGATTTCCGAACAGAATCTCTTCAGGATGAAAACAAGACCCCATTCTTTAAACCCCGTTCTCGTAGGAGAAGAAGAGACACCTGTGTCATTTTTGCATTCGTTATCATCCACTTGGTAGTCTTTCTTATCACCATGGCCGTCAATGATTGTGTCCATAACTCTCACGGTGACTGCGCCTTCAAGGCCTTGGGGAGAATGTCGTTTCAGCCTCTGCTTGAAAACCCTTTTCTTGGTCCTTCTGCCTCCACGTGAGCACTTCTCTTCCTTTCTTGGTCTTTCTGTGCTTCTGGGCTCTGTTAGCTTCTGTTATTATGGGTTTCTGATATTTATCTTGTTTTGTCTTCTTAATTGCTACTCTAACTATTGAAAACGGATCCTTCCCAATTCGTGATCACGCACTGATGAATTAGTGTTGTCAAATGTTTTTTTAGTATTTTTGGAAATGCTGCTTTGTGGAATGGTTGATTAGTTGTCATTGAAGCTTTTACCTCTAACCTTTTCAGCTTCTATGATCGAACAATTCTCTGGAAGGTGATTCGACTAGCCCTATTTTCAGCTTCTTTGATTGAATGGACCATATTTTCTGTGTGTTTGAGAATGTATCGACCTGTTTACTAGAGGAGAAGATATTTAGTTAGGTCTCCTGCTATGTGTCAAAATTGATTGTGGTTAGAGTTGATTTCTGTTTTTGTGGGGTTTGGTGCTTATTTGCTTGCTTTGGTTTCTTTTCTAGTCAATGGGACTATGGTTTCCCACTTGTTAAACCTAATTTGCAATCATTTGTCAAAGGACGTAAACAGCACTCCTTCCAGTGGCTAATGCAGTTATTTTTTCTTAAGAGTACAAGGGAAAAGGTTCATTGCAGAATATTCACATAACTATCATTGCCTTCAGGTGTATGCCAAAACAGACTTGTGTGTTTTCCAATTTAAGCTTGTAGCTTTCTATCATTTTCCATTTCCATAATTGATAAATTGTTTGAAAGGTGATTCTAGGCTAATTTTGTCTCCATGCTTGAGAATGTCTGGACCTGTTTATCGGAATCAAAATGTGGTTGTGGATAAAACTGAAGAAAGGTGCTTCTGAGATATCAGTAAGGATATCAAAAAAATGTTATCGTCTCCGAGTAATTAAAAGGATATCTCTTGAAGTTCTGTTCATCTGGCGCATTTATAGTGATGCTTATATTTGATAATTGGGATAGCTTTTTTAAGCTGGTGATTTATCTTGCATCTCATGTGTTCCTAACATGTGTTTTTCTTACCATGTAATTGGAATGATATATCTCTAACTAACTCTAATGTCAATGTTTTAGTTCTTAAAAAGGATTCAACGGTATGTGTAATTTCATTTTCTGAAATTGTGCTCGTTCTTTTACAGTCTGGATAAAATGGGGGCTATTCGCAAGACATTGTTGGCTGAACATCAAACTTGGCGTCTCTTTATGTGTCCATTATTGCATGCTGGTGCCTTCCACTTTATGATCAACCTTCTCTGCATTATCTTTATAGGCATTTACCTGGAGAAAGAGTTTGGATCAAGTAATCGTGTGGTTCTATTTTTTTTCTGAGAAACTCAGCTATGTTGCTAGATTTACAGTTGGACTTGGGATGGTGATTTTTATCATGGCTGTCTGTTTCTTCTGTGCAGTAAGAACTGGGATAATCTACATGCTGTCTGCCTTTTTCTGGTACCTTGGTAACTGCAATTTTTGTCCGAGATAGTCCAGCAGTTTGTTCCTCCGGTGCTCTTTTTGGCTTACTAGGGGCTACACTTTCTGCACTTGCAAGGAATTGGAAATTTTACACCAATAAGGTAATGCTCATTCTTTTCACATCCGCCTCTTCTCTCTCTTTCCGCTGATTTTGATGACCAGCTTACTGGTCCCTCCTCTCTTTCATTTCAGGTTGCAGCTCTGCTGACGCTTTTCTTTGTGGCTGGATTCAATTTAATGCTTGGCTTGCTACCTTACATGGACAATTACTCGAGCATTGGAAGTCTGATATCAGGATTTTTACTTGGACTTGTGCTTTTTTACACCCCTCGACTTAGGCAACTGGCTCAAAAAAAAATAGGTCTTGGTGAGTATGGCGTCAATAGTTCATTTAACTGGAAGCAAAAGCTAGACAGGCCTGTGCTGAGGAGTGCTTCCCTTCTCGTTTTCTCTCTTCTGTGAGTTTTTCTGCTTTGCACAGCAAGTTTTCTTCTATCAACTTTATGTTTGTGAGACTAAGAGGACTTTCTTTTATACACAGCTTTGTGGGACTTCTTGTGGCTGTACTACTAGGCATCAATATAAGCCATCATTGCAGGTGGTGTAGTTACGTCGACTGCATTCCTTACAAGAGGTGGAGTTGCAATGACTTAACGTCATCTTGTGAGGTATAATTTTGATTAATTTGAAAAATCATTGATTGCTCAGGCACGTGAAAGAAGAATCCAAAACTGAAAATGCTGCATGTTGTTATTCCTTACGACAAACTAGCAAGTATAAAGAGGATTGGTTAATGGAGGTATGGAAATGAAATGGAACAGGAAAAAGGAAATATTTTAGTTGAGTTCGAAGGCACTCCGTATAAATAGTTTGCTTCAGATAACTGAGTTTTATGGAAAGAACTGGTTTGCGAAAACAAAATAAAAGCAGAGCTAAAGGACTGGGCGTTGAAGAAACATTTTCATTTCTAAGCTCATGATATTTGATTAGGCATAGATACAAATGGCTGTAAAATCACTTTTAATGACAACAGATGATTCCTTTCAACACAATCTTTAATCAGGCGGGGCTTTTCTTGTACTCGTAGATGTTAAAACTTCGGCCTCATCTGCACCTGTGGTTGGAAATTCTTACCTGGAATAGGGCTTAAACAAGAAAGGCATCCTGTTAACTTAAATTTCTTCTACCATGTCAATTAGAACTGAATTCACACCAGTTAAGTAGTTTTTAGATTTGCATGCATTTAAACCAATGGTAATGCAGATCAAATTGTAATTGCAGACAATGGGAAGTGACAAAGAGTTGACGTTGACCTGCATGGGTGATGGGAACTTCAGAGTTTTCCCCTTCACCAACATTTCCCAGGAAAGGACACAGGATTTATGCACTCTGATATGCTCGTGATATATCCATATCTGCTGCCAATTCTGTAACGATAGACAGAACCGTATACTCTTGAATGCCAGTCTTCCTTGAGCAGCCATTTAGTTCTACCTGCTTGTAGAATCGTAGCACTATGCCCCTTGAATTACAACTGATGCCATATATATAGCGTTTGACTTGGGACAAGGTTGAATATACATCTCAATTTACAAATAATTGGTCAGTGATGCTATCTTTTGTTGAATTATCTTTGATATTTTCACCTTATTTTCAACCAAAACATGAGTGTCGAACTCAACATATAGGGATAAGATGGAATGGGGGAGTGCTTGGTGTCAAACAGCTAGTTAGATCAAATGGCTGTGATTTGTTTTGTCCATTCTAATCACAAATGAGAAGATAAGATGGAATTCACCCTCACAGAATCAACATATAGGGATAATTAAACTGTTTGAAGTAAATTACTTGGAAAAAATAGGAACATGTTTACCCATTCATCCTCATCTTCGCTACATTATGGTAAATCCATCCACTCTATGAATATGTTTCGCTTTTCTTAGTAAGACCAGGTCATTGTTTTACATGGGTCCTTGCTGAGTTGAAATCTGTTTTATGGTCTCAGCACGGAGCGAATAAAAAAAGGTGATTTTTTGGGTGCCAAGAATGTAAAATTTAAAGGGTATTATTAAAAACTTTCAGAGTTTTAGGCCTGGTATGTAAGCTCTTTCAACGTCTGGGGTCCCCTTCCAAATTGTCCAATGCAAATCCACCCTTGATTGAAAAAAACAGTACAACTAGCACCAGCAGAGAAGAGCGAATTTAGGATTGATCACAGTAATTTGAAGATAATAATGATGAGGGGGGAAGCAGATTAGTATTCGGAATATGGCTTAAAGATGCTTTATATGATGTTTTGATGATTTCTCGGATGATATTACTTGTTGTGACTTGGTTAGTAGGAAGCTAGACATCAAACCAATGTTGTCAACGTGTGAAACTTTCTCTTGTTATAATTTATTTAAAAAGAGAATAAAGATGGGGGAAAAAGATTATTGGTAGACTTAAAGATTTTGTAGAATGTAGAAGTCTCTTTCCTCTAATTGATGAGTTAAGTTTGCTGTTTCTGTCAGCAAGTCCACAATCATTAGTTCATGGACATTTATCTCTTGAACTCGACTTATGCTACAATAAATATGCATGCTTGGGTCAATTTTGATGTTTTTCACTGCTTCCCCCTAATCACCAAAACATGAGTGTCAAACATGTGTTATATTCATAATTGTATCAAAAGATTATACACACACACACACACACACACACACACACATATATAATGGAATGGCTTTCATGATTGTAATGAGTGAGTAATTAGTTCCACTAATATGATAGATAGCCAAACTATAATAAACTAAAGAGCTAAAAGAGTTCAAGGATGTACTGTGCACACTTATATTTTATTGTAAATTTGCACAGTGAAATCAATATTTTATTTTAAAAAAAAAATATTTAATTTGAATTTATGGATGGGAAGGTCTTTTTCTAAAGATCCACTAGCTATTACAATAAAGGAGGGGATTGATAAATGTTTTTACATCTTTGATACATATTGTAATCACTCCATTACCCATAAAAAAAAATGTATGTCTTAGGTAAAAGGGCTTTTCAAGGTTTTCAATTCTTTTTGTACATTAAAAAAAGTTAAACATTATTAACAAATTAGTTTTCTTATCCTTGGATGTAAGGTCACTTTAGTTATTCTTACTTTTTTTTTGCTGTTCTCATGTGGAGCCAGGGGTGATACAATCTTTTAATTTTTACTTTTTTAACAAACATGATTATTGAGAAGTTGTGGGAATATTGTAAAGATATATTTCTATGATATTGATAAGTGATCATTTTTACATAAAATTGTTATTGGTTCTTTTTATCATTGTTGATTTAAAAAAAATCATATTATTAAATTAACAAAGTTTATTAAATTTATTTGAGTATATTAGATCTTGTCTCTTTAAATGTTGTGGTATAGTACCATGACAGGTTAAAGTATTTTCTCCCTTCGCACATGATCTTTTATGGGGTTGAAAAACAATTTATTATCAAAGAGGGTGGAAAAGATGAAAGTTGTTTTCACTAGACTCTAATAATTTATTACTTATATTATTCGTTAGCTTGGAGAACATTCTTGCGCCCATGGCCTAATGGATAAGGCGTCTGACTTCTAATCAGGCGATTGTGGGTTCGAGTCCCACTGGGCGTGTCTGTGTTTTTTCCCCACTGATCTACACAAAATCCCTTATTGGTTTTTTAAGCTTCTATTTTTTATACCGAAATCCCATCGCCAACCCTAGGCGGCTTTGCACTCACTACACTGGCTTCTCCTCCTGAATTTGCAGTAACTTTTTATTTGTTTATTTTCAGAGAGACAGGTGTGTATGTGTTTCTTTTGGGTTTTGGCAAAACTGGTTTTCACTTTCCATATTGAAGGTCTATTTTTTTAACATGCAAATTGACACGGGACAGAGCTCCCGGTCAGTGTCGACAATCATGTCACCTGTCGACCACAATCTTTTTCATGAATGTACTTGCAGCCACTGATTTCACAACACGTGGTGTGTTCCCATTAGCAGACGATGAGGCAAAGCCCTCAACTCCTCCTGCCCTGTGACTCTAACCCATTTATAAAGCCTACAATCACTGCCCTACTGCTTGAATTACTATAAAAGCTTACTCGACAGTAGCTACTAGCTTGCCAGGAATACATTTAGCTCAGAAATAGTAATGGGCTACGGGAACTAGACCCAGAGAATAAGGTATGGACTTAGATATCTGAGTCCTTTCCTCTATCTATATAAAAAAGTCAAGCTTCCTGGTTGACCCTCTCTCCGTTTTCTTATCCTTTCTTTTGTTTTTTGAAATTCAGTCTAGTTTGACTTGATTCTATTTTAACATTTGTTTAGACCATTTATTCCGGTTAATTTAATGACAAGGGCAGGCGTGCATAGAGCTAAGAGTGGAGTTGATTGGTGGATATGCACTTTGGTATGTGAGATTTTTTCTTTTTCTTTTCTTTTCGACCAATCCATTTTGATGGGCAACAGTATTAATAAAGAAAACATTAGAATATCAGGACATGGAAAACAAAAGCAAAGTAAATCATCCCCCTGACCCATCATCCATGGCACGTCTAGAAACCCATTGAATTTCAAGCTCTTCAGTCATGTCAATCTAACGTGTGCGTGGCCCATCATCTTCCTGCGAAAAAAGCTGTCCACTCGTAAACATGTTACAGTTCAGGACATTCTCAATCCAACCCCTTTCAGCCGTTGATTGAAGGGAGATTTTATGCTCATATGATCCAGTAGATAATATAGCAGCTACGTTTTATTGGTGCGTGTGTGAGTGTATAGCTACGTACGTTGTGTTTAGTATAAAAACTTAATTAAATTTTTTTATTTTTTTTCAAAAACTTTTCAAGACACGGTAAGAAAGATGTCCTAAAAAATCTCATCCTCTGCTTTGCATGATTGGAGCATCAGCATTCCAAGATAATATCGTGAATATGATGTCTGAATTTTAAAAGAAAGGAACTCGTAGGGATAGGATGCATGGTAGGTAAGATAATTGTATCCAGAATAGAGAATAGAGGGCCCAGTAAAATTTGCAACTTCTGTATCATAATACTGTTTGTCACTCAGTTTACTGTTTTTCAAAAAGAAAGAAAATATTTTTATTTTTTATTTTAAATTAAATGTTTTTATAGCATCACGGTCATGCACTAAAGTAGTTGAAAAAACATTGATTGAAAATAAAGAAAGAAATGAGGTGTAATTATGTGGCCAGAAGAGTAGAGAAACTACTTTGGAAGGTTGAACATTCGACGACTGTCCGGCTGTATAGTTTCCCGGCTGCCACCTGTCCTGGAAGGTGCAGCGACACTTTTTACCCTAGCTAGCTTTTTCTTCACTTTTTCTCGTAGCAGCAGTGATTTAATTGCAGTTGTTTATGATAATTGGAGCACCTTCTTGGCAGGATGACAATGATGCCCTTCCATCATTGCCTTTTCCTTTTTCCTTTTTCCTTTTCCTTTTTCCCGCTCTCTGTACGTGTTTCGTTAATTTATAGAATCCACCGGGTACATTTTTATGGCATACAAAATCTTTTTGGAGCCATCAATCAGCAATTTATATTTTATAGGATGCTGTGCTAGAAACAGTAGCGTTTTCGCCCTTTGTTTTTTTCTATTTTTCCTTGGAAGAGGGCCGGGTGTGTGAGGTACGAGTTTTCCATTTTTTTGGTTCCCCTATTCAATTATTGAGTCTCATAGATAGGTATCATCAACTACCCATTTCATGTGCCAACACACACACCCCGTGGGTTTACTTCTCCGCCTCATTTTTACTTTTTTTTATATATATATATTTTACTTGAGACTGAAATACTTTCATTGAAAACAATATGAGTTGTGATTTTTTTTTTAAAAAAAAGGGGGCAGTTCCTTCATTTTTCACGTGAACAACAGTAAGTAGGCTAAGTTTCCCCGGTTCTTTTATCTTTTAGTTAATTACTTAACAAATAATCATTGCTATATCGACGTTAATTATTATTCCCGAGCATGTTAGTTCAAAAAATAGCTTAGATGGATACATGTAAAACAGGCCATGCATTAAATATAGTGATAGTTTTCACGAAAATACAGGTATTTAAAGGATAGATATATCCCATTGTAGAGTAAAATGCTATTTTCTCATGATTATAGTATGATATTGTTTGTCAATATTTTTTAAAAATATTTTTGAAAAAAAAATTAAAATGTTTTTATTTTTATTATTTGATTTAAATAAAAAAAAAGAGTTTTTAAATCATTTAACGTGTCAATGTAAAAAATTATTTTTAAAAAAAATAAAAAAAATATTATTTTGATTTATTTTAAAAATAAATAAATTTAAAAACAACTTCAGCTATACTATCTAGTATAATTAACATGACCTAATCCACGTAGAAAAAGTAATGTATCAAAAGCATGATTTCCTATAAATTGGAACGGTAAATTTACGCCTTTATTCCTGGCAAAGAAATGGATGAACTGGTTCGAGGGGTGGAATGTATTTTCAGGGGGGCCATTTGTTATTGTATAGTTATTGTTAAGGCACGTTTCAATTTTTTTGCATGATAAATTATTTAAATACCCTCAAAAGAAAAAAAAAACACTTAGCTATGATTTAGAAACTTTTTTGTTTTTTAACTTTTTAGAGCACAATGTAATGATCCAATTGTCATTAGAATATAAATTCTCTATAAGGACTTTCTTTTAATTTCAAAATTATTTTTGCAATTTCTACTTAGGTGCAGGGGATGATGTGGTAATTTGAAAAAATGAAACTTAAATAAATAAATAAACAAGTTGTTGATACGTGTCAACGCATGAGTTGCTCTGATGCCTACCAATCACTCCATTGCTTCCAAGCAGGTGCATGCAACTGACTATGGCGGTAGAAAGTTAGAAACTATTGTCTTGTCGTGATTTTATTTGATCAATCTTGACATCATTTTTCTCTATACACGGTGTGTGCATGGTGATTTTATTTTGTTCCTTCACTTCTCTCTCTTCCACCTCAATTTGTGCATTGCCCCCTCAAAAAAATTCACATCACCCCTTCAGAAAATTTTCTTCTAGATTAATCTGTGTTTTTTAATTGCATTTAATCTGGAAAAGAATTGATTAAAATTAGAAGTTGTTTTCAATCTCATCCTCCTTCAATCTTCTTATATCTCGGACCCAATTTCCATTCTTTTGATTATTATTTTTATTGTTCAATATATATATATATATAATTCTTTCATCCTCCATTTTATAGTTTGGTCACCATTCTTTCAATATTACGGTAAGGTATTTTACTGTGTAATGTACTGTAGCCTGCAAAGTGATTCCTTGTGGATTTCAATAGTGCACGAATTATTTTATAATTAATAATACTGGTAATATTTTTTGTTGGTTGGGGACGTGTTTGGTTTTTCATCTTATTTTGAAAAATGCAACAATAACACCTTACCCGTTACATCAACCACCCACCAATCTATTAATATATTTATTCTCATCCCATATGTCGTATCACATCTATCAGTAATATTTCTTATTTAGATATTCACCATGTCATGTGTGTGTGGGCATTGACAGTGCCTAATGATGACGTAACATTATTTATTATTAAAAATAAATTACCATGGATGAATTGTTTATTTATTGTGGTTTCAACTTTTAAAGAATGAGCATGGCTATGACTGCTAAGCTTCTCTCCCATATGCGTATACACTGCAATTATAAATAAAAAGATCCTTTTATTTGTTCTAGTTTTATTTGTTTCAATCTTGTTCTTTGATTGGAATTAATTATATAATTTATTTTCATTTTAGTCTTTATTCTTTGAATTTTTTTATTTAGTATTAATTTCTTTGGTTTTTTATGTTCTTCCCGGACAATGTTTATTTTTACCTGTATTTATGAATCCATACTTTTAGTTTTTGATTTTATTTTTTATTAGAGTTTTATTTTTATTCCGTTTAGTCCTAAAATTTTAATTTATATCAGTGATCATTTAAAAAAAAAATATTTCTCTCTCTTTTCTATTTGTTCTTTTTTTTCCTGGTGTTTTATGTTATTTTACCTGTTCTTCAGATTATATAATTTTATGATTTTATTGTTTGCGTAATACTAATGATAGTTTTAGTAATTATTTTTTTATTATTTTTTTGTAAATATATTTTGTTTTTTTATTCTTTGAGGCAAATTAATTATTTTATTTTTCTGGATAATAATATTGATAATAATTTTAACTCTTATAGTCATGATAATAATGGTAACATAGAGATGAATTTTCAATGATATTTTTCTTCTTTTTATAGATAGAAAATAAGTGTTTATTTTTGTTATATGGTTATTGCAAGTGTTTTTACAATTTATATTTTGTTTGTTGTGTTTAATTTAAATTAGATTGTAAAATGAACAAATCATAATACAGTGAATTTAGTAATTCAGGTGTCCAAATTCTCTTGCTTTTTGAACGATAATGATAATTTTATACTGGTGATTTCATTGAAATCTAATTCCAGATAAATTTATATTAATTTAAAATCTATTTATTTTATAGAAAACTCGTTCTGCACAAAAATTCTACACAAATTTATTATTTTATCTAAATTTATATTATAATAATAACAAATATCACATAATTAATATTTTTTACGTTAAAAAAAATATAATAGCGACCGTAACTAGTTCCATTTAGGTGGTGGCTAGTATAATATACAGCACATCTTGGAGGTCGATAGCTTTGTATCAGATTTTGCGTTCTGGCACCCTGATTCTTTCTTTCCTTTTCCTCGAGTCTTTTCCCTATTCTTTAATGAGTATTCTCAATTGTTGTCGAGTGTCGGACAGGATTCTTCCGGTTTGTTGACAGAAATTGATTCTCAAATTCGCTTTTCAAATTAAAAATGTACATGATCTATCGTGGGAAAGAAGAAAAAGGAAACTGTCGCCTTCAGCTGTTGCTTTATGATCCGGTAGACTATGATTCTGTTTACCAAGTCACTTTTACAAGTCGGGTCAAATTGTTTTTTATTTATATAAAAAAGTTATAAACATGTCTGATTCTATATAACTCGGTGCTTAAATAAAAAGAATTGTTATAAAATCGAGTTAAAGTTCTGGTCTTATATATAAATTTTACATTTTCATTTATGAATTCTAACTTGCATTTTATTTTTGTCTAAATAATACTTTTAAATTAAAATAAATTAAATCATGATTCATTTCTTTTTTCTTTTAAAAAAAAACACAGGTCAATAGATTATAGATCTAACACAAGACTTGACTCCGACTCCAATCTACATCATATTGAATTGAAGTCACACTCACTTCATTCCATTCCATAAAACCAATGCCATGGTCGGGCGCCTCGTTATTATTATTAGCTAAAAATATTTGCAGATCACTTGGCTTTGAAACAACGTTGTCTTTTCAGAAATCCCTTCACTTATATTAAATTTTTATTTTAATCTATTTATAAATGATATTATTTAGAAATCTCCCTTTCCTCTAGAATCTCTATACTGAAACTATTCATCTTGAAATCATTTTCAAATGTCAAGAGCTGTATCCTTGTAGGATCAAGCATTAAAAAAGAAAAATGAAACATTCTCCCGTGTGGGTTTCGTCCAATGATAACATGGGGGGGATAAACTGTTTACTTTGAAATTCATCCCAGTTGAGATGAATCTCAAAAAATAAAATAAAATAAAATCCTCTTCCATCTCCAAAGAATCTCAAAAGACCAACATCCTCGCCACTCTCCAAAAACCCACGAGCGAGCAGCCTGCTAACACTCAAATTTCATGCAATGAAACGTACATAAAGATTTCATGGTCCCCTGCCCGCCAGCTAAGAAAAAAAATTCAACAATATACAATGAGAGAACAAAAATCAAGGTCCGATGGCCTGACCTCGAGTAATAAAAATAAAATCAATTTTGAAACAACATGGAGTCCATCCTTTTTTATTCTTTTTATAATAAGATTGCGAGGGGGGTAAAGGAACAAAGAGTCAGTTGCTCGAGGAAGAAAAGCAGGGAAGAAGAAGCCAAAGCAAGCACTAAAATCAAAAGCCATGAAATAAAGGGAGTAGAAGAATAATCCCAGTCAACAGCCCGGTCAAAACTCCCAGCTCTATCATCGTACAGCATTCATCTTCAATGGATGGTGGTTTGATTTGACGAGTAAAGCGTGTTTTCTATTTGTTGATTTTTAGAGTTTAAATCAATCTTTTTAATATACTACTAGGTTAAATGATGTGCAAACCAGTTAGTATAATATATTATAAGATGTACGTGTGTGCACACCCAGATCTTAATAATATATATTTCTGAGAAATATAGGATGCCTATGATTTAACTTTTAATAGGACGGAGGAGAAAGAAAAGAAACACACAGCGCAGCGACAAAAGGAAGAAACTGGAATTAAACATTTAATCTTTTTGCGTTAATATATTTTAAAAATACTAAAAAAACTCAATTTAAAATAAAAAAAAATTCATTTAAAAAAAAAAAAACACTTTGAACGCAATTAAAGATTTAATCTTTTTCTCTGCCTTTATGCCCATTAAACAATGAAAATGCCTTGTTACCAATCATCCTTTCCCCTCTATAGGAAACACCCATCATTGCTCCCAGCAATCCTTTTCAACCTTAGAAACCTGAGCTTCTGACTGTGATAATCCATCCTTCCATTGTTTTTCTCTCATGCTTCCCCTCACTTCCACCAATTTAAATACCCTCTCCTTCCTTGATACCTTCTCTCCCTCTCCTCCACCTCCAGAGACACACCCGCCTCCGCCCCTCCACCTTCAACTCTTATGTTGCCATCCCATCCCGTCACTTTTCTTTCCTTTATACATACACAGAGAGTTGTTGTGGCGAGCGTGAGTGATCAGTGATCCTCTCCCGGTTAATTCTTCCTCTTCAAATTAGTACAATGGATCCTTCCTCTACAAATTCTGTCAATGGTTTCTACTCTTATCTAACCAGAGGGATCGATGATCTTGAGCGCGTTTATCTATCCAACAACTTCATGTCGATTCAGTTCCTTCAAAGAGTCCTTTCTTTATTAAGATCCTCTCATTCTCAGCTGACTTTGCTTGTCCAGAAACTCCATTTGCCTGTTGGTGATAAGTGGCTTGATGAATACATGGACGAGAGTTCTAAGCTATGGGAGGCATGTCATGTCCTTAAATCAGGCATGTCTGGCATCGAGAATTACTACTCTGCTGGATTCAATATCACTTCTTCTCTTGACAATCATCGCCATCTTAGCCCCCAGCTCTCTCGCCAGGTCAGTGTATGAAAATTTCATTCCCATCCCTTCTCTCATTTCTTCATTCACCTATACAAGAATATCTAAATTGACATCACAGAGTACTGTTCTTTGTGATTTATTGATTTGTTTATTATTGTTCTTGAAACAGGTCATAAGGGCAATTTCCGGGTGTAGAAGGGAAGCAGTGGGATTAGAAGAAGATAATAGAGCTTTAATGGAAACGAGAATCCAACCTCTATCTTTGAGGTTTGATGAGAAGATTTCTATTGAATCCAAACTCAACGGATTCAATGGTTTTCGAGGAGTTCTGTATGCAATGAGAAACGTAAGCTCTTTGCTACTAATGATCTTGCTCTATGGACTGGTCTATTGCTGGCCAGAATCAAGTTTTCTGCGAGGAGGGTACGAGGGGTGCCTGTTTTTTGGATCAGCTTTCATGATCTCAACAGGAAGATTGCAGCAGAGAGTAGCAGCAGAGATAAACCAGATAAATGAGAGGCCAGGGATTCTGCTTTACGAGTTCAGGAGATCAAAGATGGGCATGGAGGAGCTCAGAGCGGAGCTTGAGAGAGAGTGCGGACAAGGAGGAGCTGTAGAGTGGGAAACAGAGGTGGGGATGAGAGAAAGAGTGGACAACTTAAGGGGGTGTTTTGGGGCGTTGAGATCTGGAGCTGAAAATATTGTTGGGCAGATTGATGATTTCTTTGATGAGATTGTTGAAGGAAGGAAGAAGCTTTTGGACTTTTGCAGTCATAGGTAGGTAGAGAGAGAGAGAGAGAGAGAAGAAGAAGAAGAAATAGAATGGTTGAAAATTAAAAAAAATTACAAGGCTGATGAAGCAGTTGTTGGGGTGGTTGTACCTTTAAGCCTTCTCTTCTTTATTTATTCTCTCCTTTTCTTCATAATTTTCACATATTTTCCCTTTCCCTTCCATGTGGATTTCTTGTTTGTTAAGGTTGCTGTGGTTTGTTCTGTAGGTTTTGGTTGGAAACCAAAAGGAAACGATGTTGAACTGAACAAAGTAAACAAACATGGGCAGTTCAGGGAGAGTGAGTTATTCTGCAGGGACTACGTTGTTGCGCTTTTTTGACATGAAAATGAAAACCCAGCTCCCTACCATTTGTTACAGTGAGAAACAAACACTAAACAAGGAAAGCTCTTCTTGTAGGGATAGAGAGAAAACAGTGAGATACGACATGTTAGAAATCAGAATCCTTTAGATTTTCCTCTTGTTCCAAGTCATGGAAGTGCTGTTTCGTTGCTACGCTAGACGACCCATCATTCATTCTAGTAGAGTGAAAAATGATGGGAAAAGGACCCCCCCCTCTTAGCTCTCAGGAAGAAATCTTTTGTCGACATGTCGCTTCTGAAATCTCTTTCTTTCTTTACAATAATCATGTCATCTCCCCCCTTTTTGGGGCTTGGGAAAACATAAAATACACAGAATATGGAGGGTCGGTCACTCTCTCTTTTCTAAACGTATCTCATGCTTTTTGTCCCTCGCCGGAAATTCATGCCCTGCCTCCCTTCATGGGTTCCATAAATAAACTAACTTGTAAAATAATGGGGAATAAAAGGAGAAAAGATAACGACAAAATCTAGCTAAATAAATAAAGCTTGCTGCACCAGAAGCAGGCAGGTTTTTGCAGCAAAGCTGCGGACAGCCGGCAGCATACTTCGAATTATCATTACTCTTTAAACCACAGCACCATGCCTTTCATTATCACAGCCATTTACAGCTTTTCCATGCCGTCCTTGCAACAAAATTATTTTAATGACAGATGCAGGAAGCAATGCTAAGAGAAAAACAAACATTTACAGTTGTCCCCCACCTTACCTCCGTTGCAGGACGAACTGATCTGGGGTGAGCAGAATAAAGATCCCCGGAAAAGAACCAGGACAGAAAGACAACACAGGTAGACACGTACAGAAAGACAGGCGGCCAGGCAAATACCGAAATTGACATCGCTTCAGGCAGAGTAGCGTATCGCCATTTGAATCTGCATTGGTTCCATTAGAGAAGAAGAGAGAAGTCATTCACCTAAAGCAAGATGGCATCCTGTCTTCCTGTTTAAATCATGATTAAGGTTGTATCAAAATAACGCTATTTGATTCCGAGCAATCAAACATAGAGAAACTTAGTCCATCCTTGACAAATTTTAAATAACTCAATTATAACCTTTACAAAACAAGGGAAAGAAACAGGTAGGACGTTGGAGTTATCCGGCAACATCCCAGAAATCCACTTCGGTAATTTACACAGATGAAACAAATACAGTATATGGGGGCAAAATGGATGGGCCACCCTGCAGAAATGGCAGTTTGCCACAATGGCAAGGAGAAAGGACCTTTAGCTGCATCAGGGTTGCCTCTTTTATATATTCAAATGTCAAATCCTGGCATGGCAAACTGAGAAGCAAAAATCTCAACCCGGTTTCGAAGCTCAACAATATCTTTATTGTTATGAAGACCTTTGAGGAAATCCTTTTTTCCATGTTCCCGCCGCACCGCAGTCGTAATCTGAGCAGCCTTATGAAGAAAGTCAGCAATCGTCTCAAAATCAGCCTCTAAGCAACCTCTTGATGTCATGGCAGGAGTACCTGAAAAAGGTTAAAATTATGAAAAACTTGGATTGAAGAAAACATGGTCCTCATATTAACATGATAGTAACTTGACATTTACATGCAGGAATGCAACGCAACGAAAAAATTGGAATTGAAGAAATAGGAGGAAGCGGGAATCAACATGATCTGTTATAACACCCATTGGAAGCTAATAATATCTACTTTCTGCTGAAGAAAATCATTCTGTGCTGCCTTTAAAACTATATCTAGAGTATGAAGAAATTTGATAGAGAGTTTTAAACTTAATATACCTATAGATGGCTTTAAATTAATTGGAAATTGAAAAAAAGTACAAGCTTGACAATATAACAACTTACCGATTCTCACTCCTCCAGGACAGATTGCACCATTGTCACCAAAAATGGCACTTTTATTTAGGGTGATATGGCACATTTCACACACCTTCTCATAACACTTTCCTGGAATAAGGAATAGGAATATGGTCATTAGGAGAGCAAAAGGAACATACAAAAGGTTACCTAAACACAGAAAGGATGTAAATTTACATAAGCAGTCAATGCCATTTAATTGGCATGAGCACCCCACCCGTAACTCCATCTACTGTAGCCTTTGTTAGTATAAAAGGTTTTAATAAGAAGACTCTACCACTATAAAGCTAAAGTATTGAGATGTATCCCTGCAAGAACTTCAAAGGAAAAAGGAAAAGTTAAATCAGGAATCAAATAGAACTGCTACTTTGAGCGGTGTTTGGAGATAATATAACTATTTAGAGCAGTGGCTTGGAAGGCCCTTGAGCTTTTCCCTCCAATGTTTTCCTTCTCTGCACAGGCAATGATATATGCACTCACTCATGGTCTATCATCATCCACTGGGTCCCAACTTGATAAATAGGTCCCGGGACAAATCAGGTTATCTTGAAAAGGTAAGTGATAATTTTTATCTAAAACAGGCTTAACGCTAAGGAGAACATTAACCCCCTTGGGTATAAAAATATGTTAGCAGGAAAAGTGAAGGGCGATATTCCAGAAAGGGGTTTCTGCAATTGGATTACACAGGAGAGTAACTTTGTCATTTCAAATGTTCCTTTCCCCATGCTTTGATTTGAATGGTGATGCATATATAAGTAAAGTTTCCACCATTGGCAATCCATGTCTTCTCCACTTAAATGATTATTCACACTCTTCTGTGCAGGTACTTCTGCTCAAAGCCAAACTTAGAAGTCTGCATATACTAGAGGTAACCTAGATTTTCTAGTTCATGGCTTACCAGAATCTTTTAACCGAGAAAAGGCAGTAGAATAGAAATCGTTAATAGATAATGTTGATTAAATTCAAACTATTAAATTATTTAATAAAATCCTCCTCATTTTGATTTGAATGGTGTTCATTTTGCTATATAAATGTAAGTAACAATTTTGAAAATAAATACAGTCAAGATGGCAGCCTGCCACCATGCATGGTATGTAATATCATTGTGAGCAGAGTGTTTCTGAGTTTTAAAAATCATATGCTCACAAAAAAAGAAAAGGAACAAAAGAGGTTTTAGCATTATGAAACAAGGTGTAAAACAAATAGACTGGACAAGTGGAAAGGAGAATCCATCGCTGATCAAGACAAGGCAGAAAATACGTGTTAGCAAGTAGAACTTGCACATCTAATTTCAAATCTAAATTGTTTAGCACAGATGACATGCCGACTAAAGCATGATGGTATCCTTGAATTTTTTTCCGTGTAGAGCTGACTGTATAGTTTGCCAAAATCTGTATTACAGCACGTAGAAAGTGACTAGATCTATGCATTCTTAACACAAATTGCTGATCAATGAAAAAAACTTCAAAAAAAGAAAGAAAATATAGTGTGATGAACCTCCTTAAGCTTCATAAGAATATGCAAATTTTTATTACAGTTTTTTTTCCCAGTATAACTGGGCCAACTATGAATTTTAGTGGTCATTCTCACAATCAAGATAAAACAGGCTACAAAGAGGTTCATATTAGTGGCAAATTTAAAATTTTTATTGCCATTTACTTGTCAAAACAGTCTACATAATTATGTCCATTCATTTTAAAAAATAAGTGACATTTTTATCCACTTTCATAATACATGATTTTCATCAAGTAATAAATGATACTTTACACCTAAAAAAGAATCCATTGATATTGAAGTGTAAAAAAAACGAGGAGGCACGATGATCGAAGTGCAAAACAGCTAAAGCAGGATTGCTATTAACTTCAATGCATAAGCAAAAACTAAATCTTGAGCTACTAATGTAAACATTGTGCAAGGATAGAAATATAATACCTGTTAATCCCCAAGTAGTTAGATCCCACAGCAACAAATGGTTATCAGTCCCACCAGTCACAAGCCTGCATTTTCTTCTCAACAAAGCAGATGCTAATGCCTGGGCATTTTTCCTCACCAGTTGCATATATGCCTTGTACTCTGGTGTGGCCACTTGTTTTAAGGCTATGGCAAGAGCAGCAATGTGATTATTATGAGGACCCCCTTGTGTTGATGGATGGACTGCAAAATTTATCTTTTCTTCAAAATCATAATGGCTGCTACCATCACTATGACTAAGAAGCATGCCCTGCTTCCTCAATTTTGGGCCTTTCCTATAAAAAATAATCCCCCCTCTAGGACCTCGAAGACTTTTGTGCATTGTGGAGGTAACGATATCACAATAATCAAATGGACTTAAACATTCCTGTGAAAGATAGATGAAACAATAGTAAGGAAAAACTACTGAAAAATATTCTGCTAATCTAATTGCAGATCAATGTATAACTTCTGCTGCACAATATTGTTCATTCTCAATACAAATATGGACTCAATAGGAACTCTATTTTTTCAGTCATCAAGCACTTCGAAAACATATGCTTTTAGCAAATAAATCCACATTACAATCTGAATCCTAATACAAAAACCATGTTAATGTTTAGTTTAGGCATTTGCAGCAGTAAAACCACGTTAATGTTTAGTTTAGGCATTTGCAGCAGTGGGCAATTGGTAAAGATATAGTTAATTCTAAGCTATTAAATTCCATTTCAGGAAAAATAATTGATCCTGAAAGGATTCAGCACCAGAAATAGAAACAGAATGGCTAGAGAGTTTACTTGAGGAAGGGTGTGTATCTATCTGTTATTGATATGTCATTTTTTGAATCGCCACTTATATTTCTAAATGCATCCCAATATCTTGCTCAAATACAAATTAGAAGTTGTTAAATAAGTGGCACCTCATGAGCCTAAAGCACAAGCCGGTCAATCAAGCACTCTTGACATTATGCGATAGATAATTTTGTACCATATCTTCAAATTCAAAATGTTAGAGAATAATATAAATCATATTATGGGGCCTCACTTAGAAGCTTAAGCTTTTAGATGAGATGATTCCTTAATATGATATCAGAGCCTTGTTGACCCAGCGGTCACGAGTTCAAATCTCACCACCCCCATTCTATTTGATAAAAATCAAGCACAAGCTAATGTGGGTCTGTGCAAGTTTCAAGCCCAAAGAACTTTCAGTTGAGGGGGAATAATATAAATCATATTATGAGGCCTCACTTAGAAGCTTAAGCTTTTAGGTGAGATGATTCCTTAACCCAAAACAATTATCAAAATGATAAATAAAAAGGAGAATGCTAGTGGAAATTATGCAATATCAAAATCTCAAACCTTAGCTGCCACGAGCCCGCTAATGTGAGCCATATCACACATCAAAACAGCACCAATCTTATCAGCAACTTGTCGAAACGTCGCATAATCCCACTCCCTTGGATACGAACTCCCACCACAGATCAATATCTTGGGTCTAAAATCCATAGCCTTCTCCTCCATCTTATCATAATCTATATACCCGGTTTGTGGATTCACTTTATATGGCAAACTCTCAAAAAAAATTGATGAAGCTGACACGTTCTTCCCTCCAGGTGTATAATACCCATGACTTAAATGCCCTCCAGAAGGCGAATCTAACCCCATGATCCTATCCCCAGGCAATAAAAGCCCGGTGAAAACAGAAAAATTCGCTGAAGTACACGAATACGGCTGCACATTAACACCCCATTTATCAGAATCAAGTCCAAAAGCTGCCAACGCGCGGTTCCAACAAATCAATTCAATCTGATCAATATATTGATTTCCAGTATAATATCTGGAACCAGGCAATCCCTCCGAGTATTTATTAGTTAAATGACTACCAAGAGCTTCCATAACTGCACGACAAACAAAATTCTCAGATGCAATCAATTCGATACCTTTATACTGCCTTTGCTTCTCTTTCTCCATAATCTCATGAATTTCAGGATCCGCGACGGAGAGAGGGTGGTTTCCCCATGCCCGAACCCTGGCCCGACGAGACTCCAAACCCGGATCCATAGCAACCCGTTTGAAAGAATTTGTCGTCGATGATGAAGATGATGATTGAGAACTGTTATCTCTTGGTCTCTTTATACACACTTGATGACCCAAAATGCTAAATTGCTCATCTTCTACTTGATTGTCTTCGTTATCGATGCGGGTTTCTTGTTTTTTATCGAGTAATTGCAGCTGAATTGGAATTGGACCCGAGTGAAATCCAAGCGAGAGCCCTGATTGCGCTGCTTGTGTTAAATCCATCTCAAATAAAAATGAAAATTGGGCCTTTTTCTTCCACGGATTTGTCGCTGTAAGTTTTCAGGCAAAAGAGTAGAAACAGCGACAACAACGTTTAAAGCAAATGCAACGGGAGTAACGAACTCTTAGTGTTAGCAGAGGAGGTTTCCATTAAAATCACAACAAGCTCTGATTTGGAAACTTGGGAGATTTGCCGTTTAGGAGCTTGGAGTGAGGGTTTATAAATGACAAGGGGGGTGAACCTGGATCGAAAATTGGAACTTTGGTGAATTGACCGGGAATAGCCGGTAACATCAAGTTTAACTCGAGGTAAAGTGTTAGCTCACTTGGACTAGATTGAGGTCAGGTTCTGTAACACCTGACCTGCGCGGGTTTTTTCCTTTTTTTTAATTTAATAAACTCTCAAGTCCTTGATTGTGAACAATTATAGTTTGGGCCCAAATGCACGATCTGTCCATGGGCTAAAGCTCACTAGTTCGCTTACTTACGTAGACAAAACCTTGTGGTCGAAACTGGTTGCTTGTCTATGGAGTCCTCCCCCTCCTCCCCCTCTCAATGGGATTATTTGGGTTTCTTAATCTTGCGACCCCTTCTCGCGATCTTGTTTGTGTTTTCGTTTATATCTATTGGTATGTATGTATTTCGTTTTGTTCCTCAGTTTTTCGTTCGTGTGACTGTAAATCTGAGGATTTGATTGGTGGGAATTTGATGATCAGGTTGGATTTTGGCATGGAAGCTAGTGCTGGTACATGTGCCTTTGGTTCAAGAGATTTTCGGCCTGCGTAAAAAAACCACCAAGCCTAAGCCACCGACCCGTCGAATATCAAGAATTTATGATACCATTGATCCCCGATATTCCACTCCTGTTGGGTAATTTTGTTTATTGTTGTTCATTGATTTATTTTATTAAATTAAGAGTTCAGGTCAGAGTCTGAATTTGAGAGTTCTTTACATTGATTCATGTATATTGTTAACTGGATAGTTCTTTTATTATTGTTGCTCTAGGATTTCCTGGTCGAAAACGGGTCACAAGGTACTGTTCTTAGCTAGAAATCAATCAAGTAATATTGTGATGATGACTCAATAATCAAGATTTTAGCTGTACTGGTTTTTATCCGGAAAAATGGTAATGGGTTTCAGTTGTTGTGCTGATCTGGAATACTACGACACCTGAGAGTGTTTCATATCACAACCCGCAAGGTGTTTTTCATTAGTTTTATGGATACCTACCTGGTCATGAAGAAAAGCATGAGATATCTGTGGGTATTGAGGCAATGCAATTATCGTTGAATGGTAGGCTTTAGATGGTTGTGCTCATTGATTTTAATTCCAAGGATGTGATCTTTGGCATGCTATATATTTCTCGCATGGGCTTTGATGATGACTTCTTTCGTGGCTATTGTTGGCCTAGTGTGGGTTAGATAGTCTTTGAAGAAAAGTGTAAGGTGGATATTCAAGCCTCGGTGAATGCCATATAAGCTGATCGATTTCACTTTAGACACAGCTATATTGTTTTGATACTTTGTTCATAGGAAACAATTGTCTTTATCAAATGTGACTGATTATCATAATTGCTTGATAACTCTATCTTGTGGTGAGTGTTTCCTGAAAAAAAAGGTTGAGGCAGTAATAGTAGGAGGGAGATGTTCCTGTTTTTGACATCTTAGGTTTTTAAGTTTTCCCATGACTTAGTAAAAACAGAGGATTCATCTGGACAGATTCCAGAGACTTATTGGGTCTCAGTTTTTGTAAACAATTAGCTTGGGATGGTTGTTGGGCCTTTCAGCATTGATTCTCTTGCTCTGCAGTTCATCTCTTCAGCTCATAATCTATGTGGCACAACCTAGAAGACATACCAAGTCGAAAAGAAGAATAACCACTTTTGGTTTGTTTCGGAGGTTTTGGGCACTTGCATTTGAGGATATCACATTTCTTCCAGTAGCATAGGAATTAACAAAGGTCAAGAAGTCCTAGAAGTGGAAGAAGGGTGTAGTTTTGATGCTGAAGTCCTAGAAGGAAGGAGGGAGCATGGGATGTTCATTGAACAATATGGATATAGGGAGTGTGTTGGTAACACAATGATATAATTAATCTTTCTATTGGCATCTAATGTACAATTGAATGAATATCTGTTAGTAAATTATGAATTCTAATGATGGATTGGTGGCAATGCAGGATTAACAGCTCTAGATCAGCAGCAGATTGAACTTCTTGGTTTCTTTCTTGTCCTAGGGGGGGAGAAAGGAATGCAGATGAACAAAAAAAACACCCACCCTTGGTTCCCAATAGAGAAATCCAGGTTCAGATGGTCATAAACTCAATCGGGGATTGTGCTTGTACATACGTTTGTCAATACCCTGAAGTTGCATTGATTCAAAAGTCAGTTGATCACAGCAGGCTTCTCGATCGTAAATTCCATGATGTTAATCGTTCGAGAAGCCAGCTTCAATCCGAAGTTCCTTGATTGCTGTTAATGCTCTTTGTGTGTCTGTCATTGCCGATTGGTATTTTGTATTAAACGAAATTGAGCTCTAATGAGAGGTTTTTCAAGTAAACAGGCATTTTGTGGCTTCCAAAGTGCATGTGAAAGAGTAGATTTAGCTAATCGTGTCATTAGTTCATGATAGATATCACTGTTTAAACAAAAGTACGGATGGAGTTTGTTTTCCTTGAATGATTGAAGACAACAAGGAATTGGTAGAAATCGCTTGACGTCTCCCAAATTGTAGAAACCAAATCTTGCTTGCATTTAAGATGAGGAATTTGCTCGACGTGGTTTCAAGTCAAAGAAACATAATTATAGGTTGCGGGTCTCGCCATGCTAATCGAGGAATCGATTTCCAGACTACAAAATGATACGAGCATCTTTCCCGCGGTGCGGCCCAGAATCTGTTTTTTTTTCCAAGGCCCATAAAGCACAGGTAAAGTGATACCAGCACTTTTGACCGGTATTTAACTAGAATAAACTGGAATTCAAACTAGTTTTTTTTAACTAAGAATAAAATATTTCGATCGTTTAACACTTTAACTGACAACCCTGAGTAAAACACGCTGCCCTGTTTGGCAATTTATATCTTTTTTTAAAAAAAATAGCAATTTATTTTAAACATATTTTTGAAAAAAAATTAATTTTTTTATTTTATTTTAAATTAATTTTTTAATATTTTTATATTATTTTCATATTTATATCAAAAATAATTTTAAAGAATAAAAAATATTATTTTAATACAGTTCTGAAAAATACTTTCAGAAACAAGCTCGTGTTCTCAATACAAACATCGAATCTAAACAAATCAGAAACTAAACAAGAATTTCACTTCCACGCGATGAACCAATTGGTTAACGCATAGTGTTTGTATACACGTGTCAAGAAGACTTTGTTGTCCTTTCCTGAGCCCAAATGTCTCCTTTATAACACAAAACTGAATTCTACAGCCTCAACACCAAGGGATGATTTTATATTTTTTAACCTGGGCAAACATGAATTGATTCAACAACAGAAGTTTCGGAACTGACAAACAATAAACACATGATGGCGAGTCAAAGGAAATATTCATTTTCAAAACCTGCTTGCCCAGCAATTATAACGTTAGTCCATTCCAGCAGCTGTTGCAGGTTGCTCAGCACGTTTCTCGGTACCCACTGAGGATTTCTTATTTCCAGGCCCAGAAGAAACTTTAACCATTGCTGGCCTTATTAGCCGATTCCCAATGAGAAATCCACGCCGGAATTCTTGAATTATAATGCCCTCTTTGTACTCTTGAGACTCTTCACGGGCAATGGCCTCATGCAGCTACAAGAAAATAGAGCTCAGTTATTAGCACAAGGCATATTGAATTTGCTCACGAGTTAACACCCATATTACTCAAGTTTACAAGCATTATTCCAGCCTTAACTTCCCGAAGACATGTGTTCCCCTCATGATTCTGACAAAACCATTTACAGTATAGTAGCTCTTATAGCAAAAGCAACTATAGTTCCTTTGATTCAAACATCATATCACCATGAAGTTGACTCTCTAATCAGGAAGTAAATCTAAGAAGCAGAGGTTAGAAACTGGAACTGCCAATCAAAATCTCAAATTTCACCCAGTTCCAATTTATTCTCAATTTGGACAAAAATCATTGGCAGTCCATTGTTTGTTATTTATTTTGTCCATTCATGCATAAACTGAGTTCTGGAAATTATTGCATGCATATGCAGAGGTGATAAAAATAAAGTGTATATCAAAATTAATCACAGCCCCAAGTACCATCTCATACCCAGTGATTAATCATCACCAAACACAGGAAGCAACTAGAAAAAAGGCATCATTCATAACACCAAGACCAAAAGCAACAGGAAAAGGCATATCATGCATAACACAATGTACAAAATGAAGTGAACTCCAGGAATTCTCTCTTACAGAAGGATCAAAAGGCTTTCCAACCGTTGGCACTGCAGCCACCTGCAAGCTCCTCATAATCTCCACAAATTGCTTGTATATACCCTGGTAACTTGAATCAATCTTCGTTTCTTTTTCGGTTTCCGGTTGTATTTGTTGCTTTGCTCTCTCAAAACTGTCTACCATGGGTAGAAGGCTCTCGATCACTTCCCCCTGGGCATCACTCCTAATGTTAACCCTCTCTTTCTCTGACCTTCTCCTAAAATTATCAAAATCTGCTTGCAAGCGAATATATTTCTCCTTCCCAGAGGTTATCTCAGCGGATAAAGATGAGACTTTCTGGAGTAATTCCTGATTCTCTTTCTCTATGGTGTCTACCTTAGCCTCAATATTCAATATAGTCTTCTCGTCTCCGTAAAAAATAGCCTGCCTGTAAATTTTCATAAGGTTCTTCAAACTGGGTCCTCGTTCCTGACCTTCTTGAATCTCATTATTCCCCTCCTCCCCATTCGTCTAAACAAGAGTAATTAAGGCAAAGATAGAAGAGAAAGGAATAAAAAGAAACATCACATAATGATTCGATGTGAAACATGTCTGTTCAAATAGAAAACAAAATTGAATACAAATCTCTTGTGATTTTGGCTGTTTATTTCCGTGAATACAGGTGATTGGAAAACGATAAAAAAAAAGGTTAAAAAGGAAAAGGAAACGCAACATACAGTAGGTGCAGAGTCTTCAGTGGCGAGATAAGCCTTCAAAGAGCGCCTTTTAGTGTTGTTGATTGGGATTGGAGAGGAATTGGAGAGAAAGGGGGCATTGCTGGGTTTGCATAGACGGAGGGGCATGTGGTGGAGAGGTGACGGGGTTTGGGTTTCTAGGGTTTTGGAGGGTTTTGAAGAGAAAGAAGCAGAGAGGCGAAGAGGAGCTAAGAGAGTGCAATTTGACAGGGAAATAGCCATTGAATGATGATGATGATAAAAATGACGAAGACGAGTGATGATGTTTTATGGGCTCTCAATCTGATTATTTTGGTTGTTTTACATGAACCTCGGTTGAGCTTTGGAGTTCTCCCTCTCCCTCTAAGATTTGTCTGGAAGGATGAGCTGTATTTATTTGTTTCTTCAACAAGAGAAGAGGACTAAATTTTAGCCTGACATAGAAAATCATTTTGATTCAGCTCCAAGTTAATTTCCGTGATTCAATTTATTTATAGAATTATCATTTTATTTTATTTAGGTTATTGTCCCAAAATAAAAGGAATAAAGACGGTAAAAACATAAATATATTTGGTTGAAGAATAAAATAAAAATAAAAATTTTTATTTCTTAATTTTAGAATGAATTTCTTTACTTAAAAAACAATAAATACAAGGGTAATATCTCCTTGCACAATATCTTTTTTACTTTTAAAATATTATTGTAAGAAACCCTAAATTTTAAAATTGTTCCACTATGACATGTAATACTAAAAATAATTATTATTTTAATTTTGAAAATCTACTTTAGGGTCGACCTAAAACAAGAATAGTGTCATGAGTCAAAAAAATTAATAAAAAAATGAAAATAATTATTATCACAGCTTTAGAATTTATTTTAAAGGTCACCTTGAGGCAAGACCTGTGTATATCCTGAGTCAACTTGGTTTTTTACTAGGTCAATGGGGTTCCTTTGTTTTTTTTTTAAAAATAAATAAATAAGTCTAATCCCTTGTTCAACCAGGTCACAAATCGACTTGTTAGGCAATCCTAGTTTATAATTGAATTTATTATAATACACAATCCTAGTTTATTAATTTTAAAACACTCAATATAACTTAGAGTTATGTGTGCGCGTGTGTATGTATTATATCTTATTATGTGACATAATCTATTATGATTAAACAATATATACAAACAATCATTTTACCAAACATTATGTCTATGTTTCCTTTTTTATCTTGTCTTATTATATTTATTATATTATTAATATATATACTTTTTCATCAAGTCTTCAAGGGATGTGGCATGATGACAGAGGACTTATGATTTGTACAATAGATCTCAAGTTTGAGTTAGGGGCGTATCTGTTGTAAGAGCTTGGAACAACCAAGATTTTACTCACTCACCTAATCCCACAAAATATATTTTTCAAGGGGTGGGGTTTCCTCGTATCCAACAAAAAAAATAAAAAAATAGTCATTAAACATGTAACTACCACTTTGCTAACAAACTAATATTATAATTTTGTCACGAGTCAAAAAAAGAGTTAAACTTTCATAAAGGTATTTTATTAAACAGTTTATTTGCAATATAAAATCAACCTTGCATTTTCTAATGAATATGGCTTTGAATCCCTTTTATGTTCAATCTTTCTTCTTTCACTTACTTTTAATCTCTAATCATAATTCTAGCACATGCATCCCTTTGCAATCTTTTTTGGGCATTCATTTCTTTTCTATTTGTTCTTCTTCTAAAGTATTTTTAATAAAAATTGAATTTTTTTTATTTTTATTTTAAATTCAAAATTTTGTTTTTTTAATATCATTTTCATGTGCTTAGATTTTGTTTGAAGACCCCTTACAAGTTGGGCACCCAAGTCAACCCACGGATCGAGTCTAATTTTTTCTCTTTGATTTTTTTTTATTTTATACATTATTTTTTATATGGTTTTCAAGTTTTTTAATTTTAATCTTATGTATTGTTTAAAAATAAATAACAATCATAACAGAATACATAACCTAATATACGTGGACAACAATATATATTCAAATTGTTAAAATATAATTATTTAAAAATAAATAAATATTATAACATATTAATCAATATACTTATCACATCAAACACGAGCAAATTAATTATCAAGGCATCATTCAATTATATAATGACTAATTAAGTAGTTTTAAGGAATTATAAAGCAACAATTATAAATAACTCTCGCGTCCATATTATTTTTTGAATATTTTTTTCAGTTGTAATTTGTGTAGAATACTATGATATTTTAATGAATAATTAATTTCATTTTATTTCCACGAGCATGTTTGGCCTGACTTTTTTTTCCCCTTTCAGCAAAGCCCTACCCTCTCATCTCTCTTTCGAGTTGTGCCATTACCGTTGTTAGCAGAGATTAGATCAGTATACACTATACAGTTTACCTTCCATATAACTTCGAGCGAGGATTCTCTTTTGAAACCCTTTATTTCCACCGCTAGATGAATTCAAGATTGCTAACATATCACAAGTTTCAAGCGAAGATACAGGGACGAGTGGAGTAATTACCTTTCAAAGATAAAACACACCGTTTCTTCCTTCAGTCCATACGCAACACTTGAATAGCATTTCATTTGACTGTTGTTTCTTTCGTTTAATTGAAATTACTCTTGGAGTGCTTCCAGATAGGTTTCATTTACACATCGAATGCACCATCATAGCAATGGATAGTCAGGGTATCACCCACTGCTGATGTCCAAACGAGTTCGGGAGCACTTCCATACACCGGCCGGCTTATAGCTGTGCAAATTATGGACAGGGACAAGAATTGTAGATGTGAGCAATCTCAAAGGAGCCAAAGCTTGTACACAACTGCCCCATTATCAGCCCAACATGTTTTCGCATTTCAATTTATAGACAACAAAAACTTGGGCGTCTTCTAAACGGAATTTGCACACCCCTCTAATATTCATTCACGTATTTTCCTGATAAAACATCAATTTCTATGATCAGCAAAATAGGCATCTCCTATTTTTAGGTCAAATCCGTAATACGCAGCAAAGAAGAAATATCAAATAACGTGGAACCAACAAAACGCCACAAAAAAAATCCCACTGAATTCAAACATATGCCAAATCAATTTCCTAAGCTGCCCGCATTGCTAACTTGCACAAACTAGCGTACACTAAACTGGAGACCAGTCACTACTGCCTGGGTCTAATCAGAAGTCAGCTCTCTGCATGCAGATAGAACCTGCAAACAAGAACAGACAGAGTATATGTAAAAAATGGCTTCTTGATAAAAAGAATGCGACACTAAAAAAAGCACGAAGGCCACATTTATTTTTGGCCCCCATTTATTTTTTGGCCCCGGTCTTTTCTTTTTCTGTTTCCACTAATTCAGATCCAAAAACAATTTGTAACGCTAAAGGGGCCAAAAGCTTGAGTTCATTAAAAGGCAATTTAATGCCTAATTTCTCAATGAAAAGGCAAGTCAATCTATAAATGTTGCGCCCGGAGAAGCAGGTAGATTTTTTTTACCTTTTGGATTTAACATAAAAAAAGACTGTTCTTGCACTCGCCTTTCCTGTTACTAACAAAGCCAAACATGAGTGCAAGCAGTTTTACTAGTCTTTTCCTTACAGTTGCCATCAATCTAACTATAATTCAAAAAAAAACTTTGTTTTCAGCCTATCAGGATAGAGATAGGGACAGAAGGATTTTTTTGGCGTTTGTGGGTCACTTTTATAAGTTATAATTTAGTAATTCACTAGAATGCAGTACCCTGTAATCATGGTAAAAATAATAAAGAATTTTACAAGAGAAAATTGCTTCCTTGTAAAATACTTGCATAACTTTATATGTTAAATAGGAATTGCCTTTATCTGATTTCCATTGACATGATAATAAGGAGATCAGAAGGAATCCTTCAGAATGTACAGCACAAAATTTTGAATTTCAATAGATTCTTCTATAGTATTGACCACGTAGCATGACACTTTTACTACCCAGCGATTCATAGAAATCCATGAATTTGCTCGTTTAAAGAAATGGCATTGACAATTATTTCAGCACTTACTATTAGAAAAGAATTGGTTCTTCATACGCATTTTACTGACTGTTGAGCTCTTAGAAAATCAAGACAAAATGAAATAGTGCATAGCATGCCATGTTATGCTTCTGAGAGCCAAGGTGCTGCTTAATTCAACTAATCGATTGTAACTAGTAAATTAGGATAGAACCATTTATTCCTCAATGCTATATCATATTTACCTTCTAACGGGGAACAAAACCCTGCAGTTTTTTTCAAGAAAAACAAGTTTCTTTACAAAGAGTCAAAGCACGTAAAGGACTTAAGATCTCTATGATTCAATGTACATATGAACAAATGAATGGAGAAGTGTCTGTGTGGAATTCCTCAGACACTGAACCCACACTCTCTAAATCTAGAACAAGGTGACATGCATAGAAGGGGAGCATGATATATGATGGAAAACAAAACAATGAGCTAGTATTAAGTATTAGTAAGCAACTAGCCAATTTGCACCATCAAATTTAAAGCAGTGATATTTCACGCAAGAATAAAATAATAGAGCTTGTGGGTTCAATCACAGACAGCATACCTGCACAGCTATTTATTAGCATGGCATTACAGAACTATTTGTTCATGCAGAACATGCCCCAACAGCTGCAGCGCTTTGGCATTGCACATCAATCCTGTTAAGTAGTTCTGTATAGGAGGAAGTCAGTGAAAGTTCAAGTGCATTAACACCCTCAGTTTCCTTGCAACCTTTACTGCTGTTGTCCATGAAGCCAACCGTATCAAAACCATTTTCAACCGGCTGATTCATGTGAATGATCTTACCAAATAACATGATAGAGCTAATTCCAACCTTTTGGGGGTTGAAGCTCCTGTTTCCAGTAAAATCTTCGCCAAAAGAATGTGCACTACTCTGGTTGTCAGGTGACAAGTCCCCAGACTGCAAACTGCTGATGTTCATCTCACTGGGCATTCTTTTCATTTTGGGAACCAAGTTGTTTCCAGAGACCTTGTCACCTAACACCTGAGAAGCATTTTCACTTATAAAGTTGGATAAACTGAATGTGGAAAAAGGATCTTGCCTGGCTCCCTGCATGCCAGCAGGAAAAGTACTATAATTCAACATTGAAGCATTTATGTGCCCTGTTCTTGAATTAGTTAGGTCTGACATCGGAAAGAAAAGTTCTCCATTTGTCAGGAACCCAGAATCATGTGGATATCTCAATTTCTTCATTGGAGGGGATGCATCTTGAAGTGGCAGTGTGGTTGCAACAAATTCCACTTGCCAAGGGCTCACTCTCTTTGCATTCTGCAGAGCATCAGGCTCATCCCAAGTAATCTGCACAAGAGAGAAAAAGGTTAAAATGGCAGCAAATATGGTAAAAGAATCAATAGTTTGATGTTGTGACTGTATAGTGGTTTCAGCTTGCTGAAACTTATAAACTGCAACTATATAGCTGAATCATTAACAGATAATCACCAGTGGAGCTCACTACTTGACCTAAAACTGTTAAACACTTAGGAAGAGAGAAAGACCTGGTTAAAATTAGTTGACCTTCAAAATCAAATTGCAGAGATAGAGAAAAACTAGACAAATAAAACCAGAAAACAGCATGGAAAAGATACAAGAGTTAACACAGCATCTGCCAATATCCCCTTTACAGGTACAATTGAATCTTGTTCTAACAATATTCTTGATTGAATCCCAAAACCATTATAAAATCTGCTTAACCTTGCGTTAAAACAATGATAAAAAATAATTGGTCAAGTATAGCCTTTCAAACAATGATCAAATTTCTGCTTCCTAGCACAAAAGCAAAAGATCCCATAACTCAAATCACTTATTTTCACATGACCATAAACAGTATAAAACAATGATCAAATCACTCTATAAACCAAACAAAAGTAATAGATCAGCAAACACAATGTAACATACATACTTGAAGCATGCGCCAAGGAGAGCCACGCCATGCACCGCAGTCAGGCAAACCAGTACTCGAAACAGTCCCCTGAAACCAGGTCATTCTGGAGGAATCCTCAGTCTCCATAGTCATCTTGACTCTCATCCCAGCAGTCCAAAACACACAAAGTGCAGCTTCCACAACTTCAGCCCTCACCACAAAATCTGAATACCACCCTGCCCTCGGATAATACACAACCTCAAACGGCAAGCCTTTAGCCGCCCTCTCCACAGCCTCCACCACAGCCTCTTGAGACAGCCTTCCTCTCCAACTCCTTGAAAGCCCCTCCTCCATCTTCACTTTCCCCTCTCCACCGCTATCAGAAATCTGCTCCCTCCACCTGGCACTGTTATTAAACCTAACAGACCTCCGCACTCCAATGAACATCTCTCCCTTCAAATTCCTCATAAAAACCACCGAATCTCCCGCAATCAACTTCTTATTGTTAACAAATTTACTCCATCCGGTAGTTAGCAAGTGCCTACGTGGCGTTCCTCGATAAATGTGCCTGAAATCCCAATTAACGCCGTGAATATCGGCAACCGTCAGAGTCTGGACCGGAGGCTCAGCCTGGTAGTTTAACGGAGGGAAAATCGAGTCGGCACAGAACCTCGGGACAGAGAAGCCTCCACCGTTATTCGCATCTGATGGAGTTAGAATCTTAGAGAAGGCCAAAATCTTACTTTCGTCGTCGTCAACGTCATTAACACCTTCACTTCTACAAGATTCTACAAAGGAGAGAGGGAGGTTAGAGAAGGGGTTATCAAGAGGGATGAGGAGAATTCTGGTGAAGACCTCGTCAGTTATTGGATCAGCGAGGAAATCAACGGCGGAGATTTGGCAAGGGATAGAGGGTTTAGAGAGAGCAAAATTGGAGATGAATGGAGGATGAGGTGCCGTGGACGATGAGGATTGTTCCAAATGACCTTGAGGGAAGTAGTAAACCCTTGAATTAACGGCGGGAACTTGAACTGATGATCCTGCACAGGCCCGCCAGATCCGCGGGTCCACACGGCTGAGCTCTGTCAGTTGCGGCGGCGGAGGCATTTGTTAGTTCAATTGGGTTCCGAAACCAGAGAGAAAGGTAAGAGTGAAATGGAAACGGTTTACAAACACATGATCTCTGCGTGTGTCGAAAGAGAAAGAGATGAAAAGAGAGAGTGGTCTTAGATGAACTGGGGGGGAGAGAGTGCCGTCTCGGGGTCGGAGAACGGGCAAAAAAGGATGGAGAGAAGTTGAGGGACATTTTAATTGGCTACACGATATTTTACGGTTTTAACCCCGAAACTGTTGCTAACTAACTTCAGGATTTTTAACCCACTTTACTTCGCCACGCTATCTCGATGCACGTGCACCACACTCAATCACTTATTCATTTACCTTAAGCAAATAAAAGTGTTTATTTTGGTGTAAATAAAATTCAATTCACGGGTGTGTGTGTGTGTATTAGTGTTTAGATTTCCACGTAATTCAATGATATTATCAAAAGCATTTCTAAATATAATAATTAAAAATATATTCTGTGAAGTATTGTAACAATAGTTATCTAAGAAAATATCTATTTAATGATCTTGCCAAAGCTGTTCTATGCTCAGATTTATACATTGATTTAAGTAGATCATTTTTAAAATATATAGTTTTGATGTTTTTTCAAAATATAAATCAACTTAACTTCTCACAATATTGTGATTAATCTATGTGATATTAATGAGAAATGAGACTGAATTTTTTTTACGGGAGTACATTAACGAAGCAATGTAAATAAAAATTTTGTTTTTGCTTGTGAAAAGTGTTTTTAAAAATATCAAATTTATTTTTTAAAAAAATTATTTTTATAATTTAAAATTATTTTGATGTATTAATATCAAAAAATAATTTTAATATATTTTTAAATGATTATTATTATAATATCAATCGAGTTTATAATATATTTGGAGGGATGGTACTTGGAATTTGTTACCCCAAGCAGTTACTAAAGTGGGATCTTAAAAAGGAGTGAATATAAATCTCGTACATGGACATAACTGTATTGGAGTGACAGATAATAATAAAAAAGATCTGACAGCGCGTGAAGGGTTAGTGGATGAATTGGTGGGGCTTACACGTTTACAGTGTGGGACGTCGAAAGAACCTAGAAAAAAAAGGAGGAAATTACGTCGTGTACGGAGAGCTTTTAATTTTGATGGTTTTTTTAAAGTTACTTTAAATAAATATTAATTTAATTTTTCCATATATTTTTTTTAAAAAAAAATCATGTATTTATATAAAAATCTCAATATGATTGAAATTATTTTAAAAGTTTACATATGTTATTAGATGAATTGTTCTTTTTTATTCCTGTATTTTTATTGCTAAATCATTTTTTTTACTAGTAGCATTTTTTTGAATTAAAAGTATACACAAGTAAAAGAATTTTTTTATAAAAAATAAAAAAATAAAAATAAATAGAAAATATACATATACATCTTAAATCTAATATTTATCATGAAAATCTTGATGGTGGTTTTTTTTTTAAATCTTATTATTTATTTAAAAACAAATTGAAGCCGAGAAATAAAAATTTTACTCAGTTTGTTTTGTGTTTTAGACTTTTCTTAATTTTTTTTTTATCTTGATAAGTTATTTTTTTAATGTTATAAGGGTATTATTTAGATGTTTTTAGATAAAAATGAGTGTTTACCCCTAAAAAATCACCTTGTCGCTGAAATCTAAGTAAAAACAAATAAAAATAAAGCGCATGTTTTATTTCCATTACAAAAATCATCTGCCTCTTGCAATATAAAACAATAAAAAAAATGATCTCAAACACATGGACATGGGCTAGAGGCCCACACGTCTAAATTTTTTTAATGCTCAAGCACGATGAGCCACTCGGGCCAAGCATGCATGACCAACCTATTATTATTATTATTATTATTATCATTATTATAATTATTATCATTCCTCCACTGTTTCCCTTCCAATTATATTCTTTACATTTTTTCTCTTTTAAAAAAAATTCTTCATTTATTTTTGTTATCGTGTATTAGTTATTTTTTCTAATTTTTTCTTACTAAACTCAATAAAGTTCATAATAAGACAAAGTGTTACATAAATTAAGCCATAAAATCTAGATCGATTTAATATGTTATCATTTTGTTATCTAAGTTTTTTTCCTTTCAATCTCATATTTTATTTTAAACAAAATATCTATTGTTGTTATCATATATCTAGATAAAAAATATCATTTAAACTAGTGGAGCTCATATAGTTAATGAGTTTTGTGGGTTAAGCTAAGAAATAAAATTTGTTCAGATATAATGTAATCTCAATATGTTTTCTAATTATTCTTTATTATATGTTTTGTTCTGGTTTTCATAGGATAAAATGATTGTAATATGTTTTTTAAATAATTATCATATTCTCATGATCTAAACTATACATATAATAAGTTAATTATAATAGACCACACTCTCATGATCTAGACTATACATATAATAAGTTAATTATAATAGACCAAAATCATTCTAGTTTTTTTTTAAGAAAAAAACTAATTCCATGTTTTTGGAATTTTTTTTTGTGACCTACAACATCATAGCAAAGATACTAACCTAGTCTAACACTATGACATATACTATTCATCTCCAACTCATTCGGTCGAGAATGCCTAGTCATTATCCAACACCATCAAAATGAAAAAAGTTTGCTTGAGGGTAGGATAGTTCGTTCATCTCCTTTCTCCAATTCTCTTGCATATCCTTCTCTTATTTATGGCAAAAATTGAAATTCAAATGTCAATCAAAATTACTGGATTTGATTTGAATTGTAAACTCATAACCTTACTGGTTTTATTGATGGCAGCATTCCACCTCCCCCGCCAGAAACTCCGAATCATTCTACATCCACCAAATCCTTCGTATGCAACTTGGTGTTTCTGAATCATGTCAGGAGCAGATCTCCTACAGCCAATGTGGCATATAAACCATCTAATGCCCACTTCAGCAGACTGGTGGTAATTTTTCTTCAACCTTATCATCTCAGATGTTGACAATGGTGATGGATTACATAATGCACTTGCTGGTCAGTCTACTCTCTTTCTTCCCCAAAATAAATTATTTAAACTCGCTCAAATATTGCACCTTCTCTGTCACAAAACAAATGATTTCAGCACAACATTATGCTAAAAGTAGCTTTATATACTATTCTCTTAGAGTTTATTTATTCCATGTGAGATTGGTGGCTCTAACAAAATGGAATGTTGCAGCTGTTGTTTCTTGGTCTGCCATTAATTTGCTGAGTTTGACAATCTTTGCTTGTTCAATTATAGAATACTGTTCTTCTGTTTTTCAATCACCAGAACCACCCAAACTCATTTTGTTGCTATCAGTATCTCCTCTGATTGAAAGCATCACTTTCAATGCCTCTGGATTGTCATGATTCCATGTTCGTGACCACACTGCTGCAATTTTATATTTAGTGGTTATTATTTGTTTGATCAAGTTCCCATCTTAGTTCATAAATCCCGGGTGTCGATTTTTATCAATAACCTCGTGCCTGTGAAGTTCTGGGAAAACAGAACTTCTCAGATCTTCTTAAATTCAAATGATGTAAACAATCTGAGTGCAGGGATTGAAAAACAAGCTTACCGTGCTTGAATGATTCAGGGCCTGTTTGAGAGAGCGATTGCGGTAGCTTTTCAAAATGCTTTTTTCGTGCCGAAATACATTAAAATGATGTTTTTTTATTTTTTAAAAATTATTTTTGACATCAACATATTAAAATAATTTAAAAACACCAAAACATATTCATTTAAAATGAAAAAAAAATAAATTTAAATTTCAACAAAACAACGGTTTGGCGACAGTGAGAAACGGGCTCTCAGATTTCACCTTGAAAGTCCAAGCGACCTCTAGAAAACCAGTCATTTCTCTTCAAGCACTTGTTGCTGTGATGGGTGTAGAATTAAAAGCAATGTGGGTGTATAGCCTCTGTGCCCTAAGCCCGACTCCAGTATACTGGGAAGCCCTGCAATTTTGACCATCGAGTCACAAATTCAATGATGTTTTATTGAAACAGCCGCAAATTTATTCACTTGAAAACTCTGCAAATGTGGAAGAAACAAAAATCACGTGTGAAATTGACTACCTCTTCTCTTCTAGAATACCTGACCTGTTTTGTAGAGTTTCACTCTCGCTTTTTATCAATTTTAACTTTATTTTTTAAGGTATTTAGTTTTTTTTAATTTCTTTTCAATTGAATTCTTTCATAGTTCAATTAGATTCGACGAGGTTTAAAATTACAATAAAAAAACTAAAATAAAGTACGAATAATGATGATTTATATTAGAGATTTATATACTTGTTAATCTTAGAATTTATAGATTAGTTGAATTGTATATAAGCTGTTTCAGACATTCGTATTAATAAAAACACATGAATTATGCATCGAGTGGCTTTGAATTAATCATGATATCAAATATGAACGTTATGAAATCAAACACATTTATGCAATGAAAAACACAAAATTCAGAGTTAAAAAGGAAATCTGGGAAATGAAAAGCAAATGCTTCACTTCCATACGGGGACCAGACAGAATTTTCTTAGCGTAAGACAATTTTTATGTAAAGTTTATAGGTTTGTTTTTATTTAATTATATATATAAAAAACAACAATAAAAAATAAATTGATTATATATATATATATATATATATATATATATATATATATATAAATCATGCAGTTTAGTTCATAAACAATCTAAAAATTAAAATAATAAAAAACATATCAACTCGAATTAACATATCAACCTTATAATTCAAGTTATTTAACATCAATTTTATATTTAATATATGAAAATAAATAAAGTATATGATTAAAATATAGATACATGAGAACTTTGATGAAAATTAGTTTTAAAATAAAAAACGCATAAAATAAAATTTAGACTGAAAATTTAGTTTCAATCAAACTTTTTGGCTATAAGAACAAAAAATGTTATATTTTGCCACTCCATGTCAAATTATAATTAAATCAAAATTTTAAACCCATGGACACCGGGGTTGGTGCATGCATATACAGCAATCATCATGAATCGTGGCGTGATTGACTGGGCGAGGAAGAGGCGTCGTCGACGTGAGATCCACGCCCTGACAAGCACGACAGAAAGTCGCATATTTAATGCCTAACGTTTGACAGTCAATGCGAGTAATTTCATCGAACCATGTAATAAGAAAAGGAAAAAGAAAAATCAAACATGCTCCTAATTCTCCGCGTCCTTCTTTATATACGATGATGCACAATAGAATAGCAAAAAAAAACGGGAAGACATTAGAAATTGATCTTCTCTTCTGCGAATTAAACAATTATCTCACAGCAATGAAGGGCCGAGTCACTACCAAAGCCTCTGTGAAATGGATTCCATTTCTCTGTGTATTTTGCTTCGCTCTTGGAATTCTCTTCTCTAACAGGTCCACCCCTCTCTTCACGCATCTTTTTTCTTCCCTTCCATTTCCGACCTTTTTATTTTTTGTTTTTAGTTTTTACTTACCGTTAAATCTTGCTCACGAATTGCATCGTGGGTGCAGATTATGGGATTCCTCAGCTGAACCCACCGGTCAGCAGTTCCTATCCCTGCGTCGAAATGAACAAGAATTGCAAGTCATCAATGACGGTTCCGGAACTAACAAGGTTTTATTTTATTTCTCTCTTTGATCAAAAACCATCAAAATCCCATCTTTTTTATTGACTTTTGCCTTTCTTTTTTGGTTCTGAAGTCATCGTTTTTCTTTTCTTATTTTTAGAATCTTCCACAGAATAAAGATGTAATGAACGAAGTTTTGAAAACTCATGAAGCAATTCAGTGAGTGTTTCTTGCACTGATTCTAATTTAGCTTTTCTATTTTCATTTTCCCCATCCTTGTTAACATTGGTTTCACTTTTGTGGACTTTTTGGAGGTCTTCCAGATCATTAGATAAGTCAATTGCAGTGCTTCAAACACAATTAGCAGAATCTAAGAGTTCTCAGGAGATGAGTTTGAAAAGCTCTGCTGCCGTGTCAACCTTGTCTCGTGACGGATCACCAAAGCAGAAAGTGTTCATGGTTATTGGGATTAACACTGCTTTTAGTAGTAGAAAAGAGGCGTGATTCTGTCAGAGAGACTTGGATGCCTCAAGGTTTTAGCTGTCTTCAGTGCATTTCTTGTTTGTTTCTGAAAAACTGGGGTGTTTTAGTTGATGGTTTTATTCATTTTTCAAAT
The DNA here is from genome assembly GCA_029228465.1 of Salix viminalis. Classification (NCBI taxonomy): domain Eukaryota; kingdom Viridiplantae; phylum Streptophyta; class Magnoliopsida; order Malpighiales; family Salicaceae; genus Salix; species Salix viminalis. The sequence continues at coordinate 11,237,847 of CM055427.1, forward strand.
TGTTATGTTTATTGATCAGGGGAGAAGCTTGTCCAATTGGAGCGCGAGAAGGGTATTGTTGTCCGGTTTATGATCGGTCATAGGTGAATTTATTTGTCTTTGCCCCTTTTAATCATTTATTGTGCAAGTCTGAGAGTTTTCTTTATTAAGTTTGTTTATTACCTTGACACCACCTGTAGGAAACATTTTTATTTGCACTGGTTTAGAAGACTTGATCTTGTAAGCATGTGAAACTCATTGGATTAAGATGATTCTTGTCGAATAGTCTAATTGCTTGCTAGATATATTTAATGAATGTATCAGTGTCTATTCCAAGAGGCAATTGTGAAATCAAGGTTATGTGCCCTTACTCTTTTAACTGCATAATTTCTCTGAAATCAAGGCTTCATGTGGTCCATGCAAGTAATTAATCAGTCTTTGAGATGGTTGTTCTTACATGTATGCTGTCGGGTGTTTTTTTTTCTTCATAAGAGAACTGTCCTTGTGGAATGTTAGCTATTTACCAATACACACTTCCCTAGATGTAATTCCTCATTTGGAACAGATGAATAATCAAGAAAATTGGTCAGTGTTTGAGAGCTTGGTTTGAGCTAAAGGTTAGACTCTGAAGATGAGGGAAGTGCGGATTGTCCTTTGCCACTTTCCTCTCTTCCTCCACATTGCTTTCTGTTCCTGTCTCTGAGGTTTCTGTAGTGTTGTTGAATGACAGTATCCAGTGATATAACTCACAAATTTCAAGCAGTTGATCTGAAACATCATCTTTAGAATACCCTAACACAAACATGATAAGTTGACTTGACATGAGGCTGTATCTTTCTATAGATATCTGCACAAAATTCTCCATTGAATTGCAATTGACCTTAATGGTATCTGCATTTATTGTTTCAGTGCAACATCCAACAGCATTTTAGACAGAGCCATTGATTCAGAAGATTCCCAGCATAAGGATTTCCTCAGGCTGGTAAGAAAACCATGATGCTTTTTCTGTATCTTGAAAGACACGATATACTATGCCAGGAGTCGGATCTCATTATATTAAATTTTGCAGGAGCATGTTGAAGGATACCATGAATTGTCTGCAAAAACAAAAACTTTCTTTTCCACAGCAGTTGCAAAGTGGGATGCAGAATTTTATGTCAAGGTGGATGATGATGTTCATGTTAATCTGGGTATGCACCGGCTCTTAGCATCTTTGAAACATATGTTCCTTAAAATATTTCCTGTGACCAAAGATGATCTCATGAACTTCTTTCTTCTGTAGGTATGCTAGCTTCTACACTTGCTCGCCATCGATCAAAGCCCAGGGTGTACATCGGATGTATGAAATCTGGACCTGTTCTTGCCCAAAAGTAATTCTTCTAGACCCTTAGTTCTATATCGATGAAAATATTAATGTTCATTATCTTTATGCCTCCATGAATTGGTGTTAAATATACCTTAAATTTCCTTTCTACTCTTTAGGAATGTCAAGTATCACGAACCAGAGTACTGGAAATTCGGAGAGGAAGGGAACAAATACTTCCGTCATGCAACTGGGCAGATATATGCTATCTCAAAAGAACTTGCCACTTATATCTCCCTTAACCAGTAAGGATAGCGATTTTTAATAGGAATTTGGATAGCGTGATTTGCCTTATGGGCTGCCATGTTTACATTGTTGAGCTCTATTTTTGTTAATAATTGATCTGGCATCAAATTGTTTGAAAATCAATTTCAGGTTCTGATAAAAAAATTATGTTCAATTCCAAATGGTAGTTACAAAATCTAATCTCTTGTGTAATTGTGGAGCATATTTATTAATAGGTCTATCTAGTACAGAAGTGTGAAAGATCATTGGATCAAGTAGCATCACGATTTTGATGTTTTGCATGCTGTTCTTTTTTATTGAGTTTTCGAGACAGTTTATGTTCTGGTTCTCTCTGTTACTGCAGGCCTATATTGCATAAGTATGCCAATGAAGATGTGTCTCTTGGTGCATGGTTTATCGGTCTTGAGGTTGAGCACATTGATGACCACAGCATGTGCTGTGGAACACCACCAGGTATAGCTCTCAAAGTATCAGTGCAAACAGCTTTTTTTAGCTGTAAATTGAATTGTAGCTAGGAATTATAAAAAAAAATGTTAAAAGGATAATGGAGTGAGGTTCATGCTTAGGATTTTACAAGCTGAATATTGGGTTTTAATCTAATCTTGCAAATGACATGTCTGGAACAACCATGCATTATATGGTTCTACCCTTCTCCTTCTTCATTTTGCGCACGATACCTTTATTTTAACTTGTGTTCATACTCTGCCATTTCAGACTGTGCGTGGAAGGCACAGGCAGGTGAGGTGTGCGTTGCATCATTTGACTGGAGCTGCAGTGGAATCTGCAAATCAGTGGAGAGGATCAAGTTTGTTCATGAAAAATGTGGTGAAGGAGACGGATCTGTATGGAGTGCTGTCTTTTAAATTAGGCGGGATTGTATTTGGTGGCAATCAGATCATGAAGTTATTCAATTGTGATTAGTAGGTAGGCGGGGCGCAGAGCTGAGACTAAGCAGTCCACATAGACATGGTAAATGTCTCCAAATTTTGAACATATTGCTTCTTCAACTTCTGAATGATGCTTGTTTGAAGAATGCTGGAGCAAGACCTTCGGAATGGCTATTTATGTGGAAATTTCTGATCGAAACCTGCATTGAAATATGGTTTTTAGAAGATAGTGCCCAACAGTATACTTTCAGATAGGGACTTGGGAGTGGAGTCACTTCGTTGGGGAAAACAGGAAAACATATAGATGAATGTAATTTTTTGAGATAGATACACACTAGCTGGCGTGCTGCATTCCAACGATGGGGGGAGTAAATACAAAGTTGGCATTGCTTGTGCTTTTGCTTCTGAATTCTGATGCAACTCTTATCATCATCATCAATGGAAATTTTAACATTCAAGTTTTTAATGATTGAGTTTGATTCTCCGGTTTTTATGGGTTTGTCTTTCCAGGTTTTTGCAAATTCCGAGCATGGCTTTGACCAGCATATTTTGAATCTTGTGGTCAGGGTCTGGTGACTGATTGCACCGTTGCCATAATCAGTATCAGTTTTCGATTTCAATTCTTGATGCTGAAAACCTATTTACTGATCAAATCATAAACAGAGATTTCAGTTGATCAACACCCTCTAGAACTTAGATTAGAAGATTATTTGTGTTTTTGTGTTTTAAAATCATTTTTTAAAATAAATAATTTTTTTTTCTTCAATTTTGTTTTGTTTTCAAATCGTTTGATGTGGAAACATTATAAATAAATTTTAAAAAATAAAAAAATATTACTTTGAAGTATTTTTAACCGTCAGTCAGTGTTATATTGAGAACTATCAGCAAAGAAGTGGAATCGATCATTCTTTTTCTCCGTATTTACTTTCATCAAATAGCATTTCCCAGGAGATATGGAGTTCGATTTGTCAGAGCCGGTGATCTCAACCTGCTATCCTCATCCTGAAAGTATGTGGTTTCATTTCAAAAGATGGCAAAGGCATGTGCGTGACCATTTTAGAGGAGATTGGCTCGTCTTCCTCCTCCTCTCATTACTTTTCGACACTGTTACTTAAAGGCAGTAGCCTCCATTTGTGGAGATACCATAAGAGGTAGTATTGCAGTGGGACAAGCTGCAGAAACCACAGAACCAATTGTATTCAATTTTACGGTGTCTTGGATATAATCTTCTCTGGATCTGGCCAACTGGGTCTGCTCATGTCAGGATTCTTCGCAGCAAGGCAGGTTAATCAGCTGATTCTTTCTCGTGCTCTGCACCTACCCTATATTTTTATAGGAGGCAGGGAGGGATGGAGGGGACAGTCCTTCGATTCATTTCAATAATTTAGATCATCAGGACGTGGAGGGTCAAAAAAGGCACGTGCTTGCTGTCTTCTCGGACAATCTCTGTCAGTCACAGACAGCTTCTAAGCACTTCTCCAGTTCGGTCCGCAAACAAGTCCTGCTGTGCACTGAAATCAAGTAAATCCATCGAATGCCAGGCGGGGACTGGGTTTTCAGGGCTATCAGATTTGGCATCTCTCTCCCTGTCTCTTAACATGGCAGAATGCAATGCAATAATGGAAACACAGTTTGAATGGAACAGCAGGTTAGGGCTTACAAGACACGTGGAAATTAAGGGTGATGGAAATGGAACAAATATTCGGTTGCAATCAAGGTTGATTCTGCAGGTGGAAAACATATAAAATGATGGGATACAACTTCCTCATTTTAATAAAATTATGATAATAATAATAATAATCTCACAGCGCCAGCTAACCACCATGTCACTTGCGAGGAGGATAAAAACTAAAAAGTAGAGTAACGAAGGCACCCTTCACGTGCCTCACACATGCTTACATATATGACATGTCGGCTGAGCTGTGTACATCTACCTTCTTGGACGGTTTATGTACACGTGATCTGCATATGATCGGTTCCCTCGTTTGGTCACCGAAGTAGAATATCAGTACGGGCTATACAGCAGGCCGAAGCCGAACAGAAAAATATTTACAAGTAAAACAAATTAAAACAAATCCAGATAAAAAATAATATTTAATAATGTTATTGAATACACCCCCGGTAACATGATCTTCAAACCTCTCGATCTCATCGGACTCCTCCTTCAAATTAAACTATTTGAAAATTATGATAACGTCACTGATGAGTTAAAAAAATATTAAATTAACAGGTAATAATATAGTTTGATTTTAAAAAAAAACTCAAAATGATATTTTTTTTAATATATAATAATAAAATAATAATATATTGAATCAATTCATATCATGAAATCTAATGAGTTAAATAATTGTTTTTACTTTTCATCAGATGATGACAAAAATAAATATGGTAAAAATGGCACAAATAAAATATTATAATATTAATACGAGTGCATGATAAATTTATATAAAACAATTAAAAATAAAATCAACAAAATCCAAAAAGAAATGAGTAAAAAAACAAACAAACAGATTTACTTGTTCAAAATATGAAGAGAAATAATACATGTACGGGAACGATTCCTTACGATATCAATATGGTTTTGAGTTTCGGGATTAAGGTCACTGTAGCATTCGCAAAATTCACGAGCAAATCTCATCACGGACATCAAAAAAGAAAAAGAAAATCGTAAAATGAAGAACATCCTTGAACGGGAACTTGAACCATGGTGTATATTTTACTGTTATTGACCTGGTAAGAATTAATTATATTAGGAATATGATGATAACAGCAAGTCCTTAGTTGCACCGATTAGCACCTTAGAATTTCTATGCTTAATTTTAATTTAATAAGTACACGAAATTCTTAATAATAATAATAATAATAATAATAATAATCATGATAGACCCATTTATCCTTTTGACTAATAAAAACAATTATCTCAGTCGACACGAAGATCTCAAGGAGTCGGCAACATCTCTAGGGAGGGAGGGACCAGCTATTTTATCCCTGATTAATACACGGCACATTGACTAAGGTGTAATTTACACTCTGTTTTTAAAATGTTTTTAAAAAAATTTGAAAAATTTTAATTTTAATTTTAATTTTTAATTATTTTCATGTGTTAATATCAAAAATATTTTTTTTAAAAAATAAAAAGAATATTTTTAAAAACAAATTACTACGTCAATTCTGTGATTATTTGCGAGAATATCGAGAAGGAAAGAGAGGTTAAAATGCTGTTTAATTATATTCCAGGCGTGAGGTATCTGGGAAGGACGAACATTGCTCTCTGTGTGAAGACAAAACAGGCCATCTAATTTCTTCCTGGAAACAAAATAACACTTCTGGTCTATCGAGGTTGTTGCCTTAAACTACATGCTAATCTGGGCCAGGAGGGGGACAGAGAGGGGTGGAGGGGGATATGATTTTACCAGCAGCAGCAGCAGTTGAACTTGGCATAATTTGGCTGGACGTGGTATTGTACGAGGGACCATTGAATAATTATTAACCTTATTCTAGCTTTCTTTGAAGTTTGAATTACGCATCCTATAATGTTCCAAAATAATGGCCCCTGTCTTTTCTTTTCCTGGTTTTTTTTTGGGTGTGTGAGGGTGTAAGTTTTGAATAATGTTCAAGAGATTTGAGTTCGGACATCTGTCCATATCTATATCCAAATTCGTAAATTTGGAGATAAAAAGACTTCGTAAAACAGAAGAAACAAGGCAAAGTACAGTCCACTTTATTCAAATTGGACTGTGTTGACCAGATCAAGACAAGTAGCCACTTATTACATGAGCCTCTTAACTTTGAAAAACTCGACTCTCTCTCACCCCCTCCCTCTCTCCACGCTTGCGAAAAAAAGTAGAGACATGAGGAGCTCAATGCGCTCTTTTTAACGACTCAGCCCTTTTCGCAGTCTCCAAATCTTTCTAGTTTAGTGGCCTCGTTTTGTTCTCTGTAAAGGCTTGAAAGAAAGATCATGGGTAATGGATACAACCACCATCTCCGCCACCAAAACAATCACCTCCACCAGAAGAGCACGTTCTTGCCGATGCTATGCTCGAGACCAGCCATCAAAGATGTGACTGTTCCAAAATGGGATGACCGGCCCATGTCCATCTCTAGTGCTGACCCTTTATCTCCAAAGATCGGTTGCATGGGGCAGGTCAAGAGAAACAACAAGATAGTTGGCTTCCCCACGCCTAACAAGCTCACAATCGCCACCAAGAAAACAAGCACTGCTAATGTCAGGTACTCCAAGCTCAAGAGGATCTTCTCTGGCAAGAATCTTACCAGCGCCGCCGCCTCGATAGCAACCAGCACTGCTCACAGAAGAAGAAAAGTGGTGGTGAATGGTGCTAGCGGGGCCAAGATTGATGACAGTAAAGAGAATTCTGTTTCAGTTAGCATAGAGAATATGGATCCTCCTTTGCCTGTAGTTAAGAGACCAACAAAAGATGGGGAAGCGAACAGTCTTTGGAAGAGGAGATCTGGTGGGCTAGGATTGAAAAATTTGCAGCTTCAAGAGATTCAACTTAATAGAAGTTGTCTTGCACCAACCACTGTTTGATGAGCAACTCCAAGCAGCAGGGGGGTAACACAAAGCAAACGTAGAAAATGTATATGGTTACTGTATCCTAATTAATTAAGTCCAATTTTGGTGTTATTATTTTCTTTATTGATCTGTGCTGTAAAAGCAAACACAGTAAGGTGGTTCTGTTAAGGACGCATGTGGATTTCCCATCTATCAATGGTTAGATCTATATACTTGTTACCGCATTCTTTTTTTTTAAGAAAAAAATATTGTGGTTCAGATCATGTCATTTGATTTCCATGCCTGTAGTTAGGGCAACTGGGTGTGAATTGTGGGTCGTCGACAGACACGAGAATCTATCAAAGCTTAGGTTGTCAAGTTCATCGAATCATCTCAACCCTAAGAAAATCAAGTAAAAGTCTTTGAAACATCGGTGATTGGTAGACGACGATGGTGGGTAGAGGAAAAGGAAACGTATATCAGGGTGGACGGAGGAAGCACGGAGCTTTTGGGTAAGTCAACATTCAAGCAGGAGGGAGCAAATAGGAAAAGACGCGGCAATATATTTGAGCAACGTAGAAGAAAAGTAGAAAGCAAGAATAATGGGAAATCAGATGTGGACAGTCATCTTCGACCAATCTGTTACAAGTACATGTTAATATCAGCTCCAGCGTAGACAGGTCTGGAGTCCAGACGGCATATCTTGATTGCTCATCAGCCGTGTCCAAGGGAATGGAGGAATTATTTCTCGCTACGTGTTCGAGTTCCTCGGAAAACAACTGACATCTCCTCCCATCTTGAAAGTAACAAGTTCTGGCTTTGCTGTTGTCTTGTTCTCTCTCGCAGTTATTCTCCAGATTACATAAACACAGATCACTACTTCTTGCACCAAATTTGGCGCGACCCTTTTTGGGTATTATGATTTCCAATCGGATTTGCTTCTCTCTTCCTGTTTTTTTTTATAACACAAGTTTCATCTCACAGAACCAGAACCAGAACCGAATCTACTTTTTTTCAACTAGTCTTTTCCGTGTTCCTGATCAAACGAAACGACAGAGTTTAGCACTTGAAGAAAGGTGCGGGCTCCAGACCAATTTCTCTCTCACCAAGTGATTCTCAAAACAGAATTTGCCAGGATAAACGCTTCAGGATTTCTAAACCTGCCTTGAATTCGGGCAACTTCTTGGGTGACACAAAACTCGGAGGCTTAGACCATAGAACATCTATTTTAAGGCATAAAATCTAGAGATTATTTTCATTACAGCTCGTATAGCAGATACCTAACTGGGTAGTGTAAGAGAAAAGGATTAGTCCACTAGAAAGCTAATGGCTCAGTGATCATCACATTGTCCTAAATTGATTTCCTAATATCTACAATTATACAGCTAAAGGTATGCGTCAGAACACAATAGCAATCAATTGATAAGTTTTCCCAACATCAACCTTGTTCTTTGTATGGAGTCCAGATCAATTTGCTGACATCAACCTCAAGACCACCCCTTCCAGCAGCTTTTAGATGGCGGTCCAGGACCTTCGGATCTGCACATATCACATGCTGCCCTTTCCTGTACTGAATTAATTCTAAGGTCTGAAGGGTAGTCAGAATATCCTCTGCCTTTATTGCTGTCATGTCACTAAGCTCCTGTAGAGCAGAGAAATCAGTGATTATAGAATTGAAATGGCAACAGCTACATGACCCAAATTGCTGGAAAACCATGTAGAACAAGGAAGAAACTATTGGGCAAAACATTCTATATACAATTAACATGGCAAACAGCTACGTGGGACCCAAATTTCTGGGAAAATATGTAAAACAAAGAAACTATTGAAGATGATTTACCATGACTCAGCATCAGGATTATACTTGAGGAATATTTCCTTTCCCGTTCCAATAAAACTTGCAAGTCAAATCTATCAAGTAATTGCGTTTTATGGTGCCTTTGCCAAAACACAAAGGCCTTGCCTCACATATAATCAAACTTAGTCAGATATAACTTAGTTGTCCGTGAACAAAATGTTTCACTTGAATTCAACCAAATTAGCAATAGCTGACATTTGGATGGCTGGCTAAAGGTTATCCAACATCCTGGCTGTGTGGTTGAATGTGGCCACTTTTGGCTGACATTTTGCCACACGGAGGACAACAGAAAATGCACCATGGAAGCAACCAACTGCTGAAATTCTAATTTTTCTTTTTCTTTTGTTCAAGGTGTGATACTAGCAACCAATCCTTACAACGCACCTTTTTTCACCATCCTAGAGCCTCGAACCTGTGCACGCACACACATATACTGTCCGATAACTAAGAAAGACCAAGTCTATATTACTATTGTTGAATATTGAACTAAACTATGAAAGGTAAGAAGTGCCCCACAGCTATGGAAAAATTCATTGATAGAAATTTCTCGACACAGCTCAAATTCATAGATGATGGGAGCGGTTGGACTACATAAAGAAAATTGTGTAGATCTCTCAAGAAATTGCTTGCTTACTTTGATAGAAATATTGCCCTTGTGCCTTTTCAAGATATCTAAAAGAACTCGGGTCCAATATCCTCTGTAGCTCAGTAATCCCAGGTCTGAAAGGGGTCTTTCAGGTGTGCCAACTTTACTTTCTTTCTTGGAAAGTTCATATGCTGTACCAATAAAGACACGTCAATTAACTAATAAACTAAAAACATTTAAAATAAAAAGAACTGGTGTCTCCGTGCATGATAAAATGCAAATAAGGCTCTTAAGAGTTTGGAGTAAGCAACCGAGGTGGATGTTAAGGTGCCTTATCACAATACAGACATTCAGTGGTATAGGTAATAGCTACTCTCCTAAGAAAGCTGTTTTTCATATTACTTCCAAAGCAATTGTCCTACATCAATGATTCTTGATAATAATAATAAAAAAAAACTAACTTAAGTTGGTTTACAGGATTTAAGTAATCTATATTGATTTCTTTACACAATGCTAATTTCTGCCTCTTCCAATTTACAATTCTCTAGTCTCCAACAATTTAGATAACAATTTCTAACAGCATGCCACATCATATCTTCCAAGAATAACAACCCCTGCGCTCCACTCCAAACCCAACACAAAAGGACAGAGAATGAAAATGGACACACCCAGTCACAGTTCTGATTTTTTTATGGTAACACGAGATATTGGAAGGCAGAGAGCTTACAGAAGGCAATTAAAAACTTCCCATAGCCTTTCCTTTGATAAGGAGGAAGAGTGAGGATGCATGCCAAATTATAGGATTCCTCAGAATGCTTTTCCTGCATTGTCATAAAATACAGTAAGCTACCTTACTATTTAAATTTCAGAAAATATCCAAGATTTCCAGGAATTCTATCTTTAAAAAATTACTTCACTGAATGATCAAATGTGATAAATAACAAGTGGATTTGTGAAAATGAATAATCATATGAATATCTTGTCCTTAAAGCAAAAGAAGCCAACACGGAAAACAAAACAGATGGTCCACCAAGATATATATTACTGATTTGCTCTCACTTTTGATGTGCCTTAAAAGTTTTTGCAAAAAGCATTTAGATGTAAATTTTGGTGCCACATGCATTATAGCATAAACAATTGAAGGCATCAGCATTACCTTGGAAAAATATCCAACCATATGGCATCCTCGATCGTCACATTCACACAAAATGTAAAATAGAAACAGGTCAACATCATAATAAAGGGTCTTGTGATCAAGAAACAACTTCGCCAAATAACAAAGATTCTGCCCATAAACCTTGTTCTTTTTGCCATCTACCTGAATAAAAAGCAGTAAGAGAAAAAGCCAAATCAACTACAGACTTAGATCTGCAAAACTACAAAACATTAAATGTGTGATAGCAAAGATTGTGCAAAAAACAGGGGTGGGGGGGTAAACTAGAATAAAAAACTGGTTGCTACATTTTCATAACCAAAGTCATTAACAGAATACTTCAAGGTCAATTGGCCCTTTCTGTAACTTGCAAAAATTAAGATCAACTGGTTGCAAAGAGCATCATTACTGTCTAGTGACCAGTGTAGGTTATCAAAAAGTAATTGAAAAACACCTAACCAGGAAAATATAGAAGAAAGAAACCGATTAAGAAAGATCAAGAAAAATATTAGCAGTCCAGTCATGTGCTATTACATTTGAGCAGGTACCAGCAACTCAGAACAAATATTTTAAAATCAGATGAGAGAATCACTCAGTCAACCTACAATAAGCACCATTATGACATACCTCAAACATTGATAATGTGCCACTTCGATAAATTTCATCACCAGGAGGGTGCTTGAGATCACACTTCTTCTACATAGACCAAATCAAAAAAATTTAAAAAGATGAATAACAGTCTTGGAGCATCTTACAAAAGCGATGCTGATTGGACAAAGAAAATGACCACCAGGTATTCAAAAAACCGTGTCAAACCATTTCAATAAAAATACTGTACTTCACATATTTATTCAAAATTTTGACATAAGCATAACTAGGTCATTCACACGAGGAAGGCATTGTGAAGCCTTTTGTGAACTGATAGCTGGAGATGACAAATTGATTATAAAAAGCAACAGCTCAGAACCAATTTTGTTTGTCATCATGTCAAAGAGATCAGTTGCAATAGGTTGATTAAAAGAATAGCAGGGGAATATCAGGAAAATGACATCTACTAGCACATATATCAAAGAAAGCTCAGTGCTAGCAATATGAAACTATATTTGCAGCAGATAGAGCAGATTTCAGTACAATAAATCACACAGGTAGATGAATTTGAGGCACAGCTCACCATATGCCTTTGAAGCTGTTCTTTACGCTTCATGAAGTTGAGGCAAAATTCACAAAAGTATAGCCTCAGACAATCATTGTATTCCGGTGGGAAAGGTGAGAAGTACCATGTCTCAATCTCATATCTTCCAAGCTCAATGGTGGCTATATTTTTTACTTTCGTGAATTCCTCATGTTCACGTAAGCTGGCAGCATCAAGCTCCTCGTGGCCCTATCAATTTGAGAATGATATCTTTCAGATTATAAAATGCAAAGTTTCAATGTTGTGTGATGGACCTATATACTACAGAAGTTAATAAGAACTATGATAACATTTAACAGCCAGCAGTTTGCTCTATGGCTTACTCCAATTAAATCATGACATTTCACACAGAAAAAGTTACTGTGGGCACCAGTTCAAGGGTATGACACTCATACAGGTATTTATGTTAGAGGCCATATTTTAAAATGCTAATTTAAGTAGTATCATATGTGCTTAAGCTTCTTTCAAGAGTGACACATCTCATTTTTTGTCTTGTAAATAAATTGAAGACATGCTTCCATTGGGTGGTAACTATAAAAAAATAACACAAGCAACCACAAAACAAACAGTTCAGAAAGATTTAAACTCGTAAGATACCTCCACATGTGTCTCATCAATCTTCCGTTTCTGATGGCGTGTCATTTTCAAGCTTGTTACCTGGAAATCAATTGAAAAAAATTCTCTAGTCATTTCAACAGAAAAGGAAGAAAGAAAATACTGCAAGGAAGATTCTACAGCAAAAAGGTCCAAGAGATGGACAATTTTCAAAGTCAATGGAAAAGAGAACATCAATGACTAATAAAACTGTAAAAACAACAAAACATTTACCTTGTCCTCCACCTTTTCATCGACAACCGTCTCTACTGAATCAAGATCTAGCTGTTCAAGCTTCACCCATTCATCGAGCCTCCTATTGACTGATAGTTTTTTTTTAAAAAAAAAGAGAGACTAGAATAAATATAACTTCCAAATTCACTACAGTATCTGATTAATAGTCATGTAGAAAATGATTAGGTAGGCCCTCCTAATAACTAATCTCCAAGACAATATTTGCAAAGTGGTTGCTGATCACATCTATTTACTGGTTGAACAGAGAAGAAAATGAAAATATATCTTGCTACTACAGGAAATTGCATGCGAGCACACATGTCAGTCCCAGTGCTTAGGTTCATGTGTATACATACCCCCATCTGTCACGCATGTTAATTTTTTCAGCATTGTTCTCTAATCATGACCATTAACGCTATATAGTTCCAGTTTTAGATGGAGTTGTGTGACACAATACTATCTTAGATGTGAGAGCAACGGGGCCTTGAACATGCACCTTGAAGTACTCTAGGTGTTAAAGCTAGAATTTTCTGCCTTTTTGCAAGCAAGATCACACAACTCGGATCTGAATAGCATGGCATTTTCCGTCCAATTGATGACAAAATAAGATGAATGATAGCTATCTTCACACACACCCATTCTTAACAGAGGTAATTCAGAAGCAAACTCCAAAGAATCAGTTCCATCAAATGCTTGATCTGGCCACCAATAAAATGAAAGGGTCCATGCAATCATATAGATTTACCAGTCATATCCCTCACCACCAAAACTGAGCTTCTTCAATGGTCTCTTTGAAAAATACCTAAATTCAGCAATCTGACCAGTTTCTTACCCAATTATTTTCTTTCATGCCAGGATTTGCTCAAAATCATATTCTTCGTAGCAGTATAATTAGACATCACAGGTTGATAAACCAAATAACTGGCATTCTAAATTTCATTTGCATAAATCACAAATCATTATTAACAGGCAGGGTAAGCAATCAAAGGCCATACATGACTCCCACATCAATTAAACAAATACGAGCATGCCTAACTTCAAAACCCTAACCCTAACCACTGAAATCGGCGATTAAAACTGACACTCACACTCTGTATAATGCACGTAATACTCGTATTCATTTGATCCACCGAACGGCATCTTACGGCGCTCGATGACCTTAACCGGATGGTACTTGCAGTCTCTCCAACGGCACAATACGCGAGTACCTACCTCGAGCGGCAACATACTCGCTCTCCTCTTCTTAATCGCTTCGGATTCGACCGGAAGCGTCATTTCGGTGGCCCGTGTAGGCATTCCGTCGATTCCGTTTTTATCGCCGTCGTACGTGGCATAGGCGTCGGTTGCGGGAGGCAGCGTTCTGGAGCCGTTCTCTGGATTTTTTGGGGTGTCAATCGAACCCATTGACAGTTTGTGATGAGATTTTGAGTGGGCTCGTGAACACTTTTATGTTCGAGAAACCTAGTGTTGTCATCTGGGTCCATGGTTATCTCCCTCTCTGTTTTTTTTTCAGATTACAGATATGCCCCTGGAACTTTTTTCTGTTTTACCTTTTTCACTAATTATTAGCAAAAAAATAATAGTCAAGACTCACTCAAGAGTCCTTACCTCGACATTATGGAGTATGGGCTGTATACAAGATATAGAATGTGAATGTTTAAGAATATATTAATGGTTATTTTTTAAAGTATTTTTTTATTTATTAAAATTATTTTTAGTATTGACATATTAAAATAATTTGAAAAAAAATATTTTTTAAATAAAAGTCATTTCAATCGCATTTTCAAATGGCTTCTTAGATAGCAACAATGATAAATATCATGTGAATCAAAAAGGGTTTTTTTTTGTGTTTATTATTGTTATTTTATCTACATGACTTACTAGTATATTTTGGTCAGTTTGGTCTCATGTATATTTAGGTTGAGCTGTTGAGGTGACTAATGACTAAACGTCGAGGGTTAATTGTCGGTTGTTGATGCATTATTTTGTTGGATATTTTTTGTGGATCTAGGTTGGGATGGGATGGCTTTATTATTTTGTTTATTTATAAAGTTGCATCAATCAATAAATATGTTGTATTATACCTACCATCAAATCTGGAGAATAGCTTGTTCTTGCTAGCTTTGGTCTCTCAAATCCTAACAACTGTCTTTTCCACACATTTCATGTATTTTCTATTCTTAAACTTCAATTCATCTCAACTATTGCAATTTTATATGCTATCACAGTTTGATGTAGATGAATTGATGTTTTGAATTTGTGAATTTTTAGAGGTTTTTTTATGATGAGAATAAATGGTTGATGAGAAGAAGAGGTTGTTTTGATGAGAAGAAACGGAGTTTTTTTATGAGAAGATTGGAGTTTTGATGAGAGAGAAAAATGTTGATTTGATGAGAATATTTACATTTTTATGAGTTGAAATACGCGTTTTGATAAAGAAGAGATTAGCAGGTATTGGTGAAAAGACATGGTATGTTTTGATGAGGTCAAGTTATGTACAAGGTTAGACATCAATGGGTTATTTTAAAATAAAAGAAAATAAACGAGCACCAAAGGTTCTCTAGTCTTTAAACAGAAATACCAGGGAAAAGAAGGGTGAAAAGGGCATTTCCTTAATTAAATAATACATGGATGGATTAACCACGCCTGGCACCAGCCAGATGCCATGTTGACAATAAAACGCAACTTCCACCTAAAGAACCGAACTAAACCAGATTGAAACGGGCTAAAAATACAGAACAGATAGTGAGGTCATAAGGGGAGGATAACTTGGACGCTCCATCAAACTAGTAGAGCGAAATTGCTTTTGAGAAATGACGCTGCTGAGAATATTTACATTGACTTGACAGCGCAAACACGACAGGCAACTACTCATTCCTTGGGCAAAGATACAAGAAGCGTTGTTTCCCAACCAAGAGGGACAAGCATCAACATAATGAAATCTGAGCCGCTTGGGATTACATCTAACGGAATACACCCTCCCTCACTGTACAGTTACTCTCATGATGAATATACAACGATGTTGCCACAACATCCCCCGACCCCCATTTGTCCAGAACATTACATCCAGACAAGCTGATACACAGTCTTGGCATCATTCTGCCACTCTCCCTTTCATAAATCAGGTAAATTTGGTTGCTCCAGGAAGAAAGCACTTGTCCGCAATACGCAGCTGTTGATTTCCAGTGGGCAAATCAGAAATCCAGAAATTGCTTTCATCTAACCATTATGTTCCGAGGGCTCACCAGAACATGCATTCTGATTGATCTGCTTCTCCTTTGGAAGGCAATCGACAGGAATATAGAAATATCCTTTCGGTAACTTCTGGTTCTTCATCGATGCTTCGTCTGAAGTCATTACCAGCTCTTTCTCAAAAGTCTCATAATGCTGTTAGTTGATATGGCAGAGAAAATTCGTCAGAATTTTTATCCCTTCTAGCAAAACAAAAACAGTCAATGATGCAGAAGGATTACTTACCTTTGATTTTGAGCTCCATTCTCCGTCATCCAAAAGATTATGTGATGCAGAGGTGGAAGGTCTTTGAGGTATTTGCTTCCCAGCAAAAGGCATCCTCTCTGAAGGTTTTGGAGTAAAAAGGTTTTGGGATGTGGAGCTGTCATCGGTCTTTTGGTCTGTGTCCATGGTCAAAGGCACCTTAACTAGGTGCTTGACAGAAATGGTGCTGTCTACAGTAACATCATCTGATCTTTGGACAGCATCACTGCATGACTTGTACCCAGATGTATTCCCTATGAGGGATGTTGTGGCTGATTCTGAACTAGCATCGGTAGGGAAAAAGGGACTCCGAACAAGTACCGGACGAGTAACTTGGTCTCGCTTGCAAGCAAGTATGCTGTGTGAGCATAAAACCAACTCTCGCTGCCAAAAAAAATGAAGTTACAAGTTCAAAAACAGAAACGAACTTATTAAAATAAATGAATGCATCAGGAAGTGCTGCTCCAAACAACAAAAACAATACAGTTCAGCATATTTTACTTGGTCCAACATGTACAAATCAAGAATGGGGAAAAATCAACCTGAAGGAATAAATACTGCCTCAACCAGGATAAAGGAGAAAATTCAAGAGAAAAATTAGAAAATAAAAAAGTGAAAGTAAACACAGAATTAAAATGAAACATTTTTCTTAGCTGACTTGGCTGCACAATACTGTGTAAAAGTTGAAAATCACTCCACTTTTCTGGTTCCGAGAAGGTTACCTTTATTTTTTCACGTCTAACAATTCTCTCACAAAGAAGACGTAATCTCTCCAATTGACCCTATACAAGAGAATTTAGAAAGTTATTAGATCACAGTAATTCTCCTACCCCAAAAAAATATGATTTAATCTTGACCATCTTACAGTTGCAAACATAAGAAACAAAGAAGCATTAGCAATGAGCTTCCAGTAAACAAAAGATAATTCCATCAATGCACATGACATCATGATAAATTGCTTAATGTTACATCAGATTGCAATGAAGAAAAGCCAGGCCAATATTTAAATCAACCTCATGAACCAGTTGCAACAGATTTATAAACCAAGAAAAATAATTAAGATACCTTGGGATTATAAGACCTTGACCACAAAAAAATAATATATTATCGTAATAATGTCTGACCAGAGTAAAATGTTATAATAACACGTGAGACCTGTCATATGCCTTGGGATTACTTCAGAAGAAAAGTAATGATTTTAGCTTACATTAGGACACTTGTTCAGTATATGCCTGGAGGATAGACTTGTACACAATGTCCGAGGCACTCGAAGTTCTTAGAAAAAACATTTTTCTATTGAATTTTACAATTTAAAATACTGGATGAATTCAAAAGTAGTCCAGCATAGTAACATATAATCACTGTAACATACAAAATTCATTAATATAAATAGCTGAACCAATCTTGGAACAAGAAACAATAGACCCAAGTAAGCCTTATCATCCAGAAAATAACATGATTAATCCAAGAGCATTCTTACCCTAACTTGCCTCATGCTCTTTATCTCTTCTTCTCCAAGTTTTTGAGTTTCAGCCTACATAAATCAAGTACTGCAAAATTATAAAATGGCAAGTCAAAAGACATTTTATGTACATACAGCAAGAACAGACCTTTTCCTTCTGCTCCAAGCTATGCTTTTCACAGTAAGCCTTATGCTGCATCTTACCATTAAGAGTCTTAACATTCATGTAAAAACCTGCACTCCTAGCACAGGTGGGATGAAATGTGGCCTGACAGTGACCAGCACTACACTGCACATTTTATATTGCAGTTGATTAAACCACCATCATTCATTACATGAGTCGATGCTATAGAAAAAAATAGGTTCTGAAACAATCAAAGCTGGAACTCACTTTTATGCAGACACCATGTCTATGGCAGCATACACAGCAAATGTTAATCTCCTTGACAATCTTTTCCTGGAATTTCATTGCAGACAGGGTAAATGTGAAATAAGAAAAATTACAACGGTCATAAACTAGCAAGGTCAGAAATAACAGGTTAAATTCAGCATATTGTATTCCAACCAAAGAGATCTTCACAGATACTTGCGTTCAAAACCTTAGTATGTAGATGGAATTTTTTTTTGAAATATGGGCACCTAAAAATATGCACATACCATTCCTTCAACAGGATTTACTTGTCCCCTTCTGAATGTTGGTTCAAAGACCCACTATAAGAAAAATGAAATAATTATAATACATGTTTTAAAGAAGATAAGAAAGAAAATCCTGAATCAGACCATTGAAGGGGGCAAAGCAAAAAAACAACCTCTGCACAAAAGGCATGAACCCATCTACCATCAGTAGATTTCCTGAAAGCACCTGTAATACCACCACATAAACCACATTCAGCACCATTTGCCCTGTCCCAAAAATTGGCAGGAGCTCCAGGGCATCTAGATGACAATAATTCTTCACATAATTCACAATGCCATGGACCAGTAGATTCCTTCACACAACGATAGCAATCCAGGTGAACTGCAACCTGTTGGCAGAAGAGCTTTTGTTAACAACAAGAAGCAAGCAGATAATGCACTGCTAAAAGAAAATACTAAGGTCCATTCGAGAAAACCTTGCAGCCAGAGCAGACTAAAATAGGGTTCAGTATTGTCTCGAATCGTCTGCATATATCACATGATCTAAGGTGATCTTTAGAAAAATCTGAAACTGACTGAACAAAATCAGAGTACTTCTCTGATGACATCCTTGGAACAGCCACCCTTGAAAGCATTTCTTTTGGACGTGGCATCAACTGAGAAGAAATGCCAGCCTTCCCATTAGAAGTATTATACTTCTGGAACCAGGTAAGAGTGACAAGATGGATAACTGCATTAAATAACTGCAAGTTTTCTCTAGAAGGCAGGGGGGAAGTGAAACGGAAAAAAATACAGAAGGGAAAAGGAAAAAAAATACACCTCCTGGTGAGCAGATTCATCCAAGGTATCTCTTCTAAATGATGAAGTCCGAGAAGAAGCTGCTGCTGCAGCAGTTGCTGCAGCCAGAACAGCCTGGGCTTCCTTATGCTTTCTTTCTTTCCTGCCCTGCTTCTTAGCTTCTCTAACATCACAAAGATACTGGTTAACAAGTACTTCATCCCACCATTTCCCCCTAGAAGCCTCTATCTCCTGGGGTAGATGCCTAGCAACCTTAGATATTAAATTATCTGCATGCACAATTCACCAGAAATTAAAAAATTCCTGCAAATGTATATTGATTTACAGCTATGTTTTTCAATAAAAACTAAATAGTGCAAGCATTGGGAGAGGGGATTGAATAAAAGAGAACCAGCATATCCAAAAAAACAAAAGATAAATGGAAAAAAGGAAAGGACCAGTAAAGTGCTTCCTTGCAACTGCATTGCCAAGTAGCCTCTGCTGAAAATAAATAATTTCTCCTTCCACTTCATCCACCGGAGACAGTTTGAGAATTCCCAGTTTCTTAGCTTTAGCCAGCTGCTCTAGATTTATTTCACTGGAACTACAGATCAAATCATTGCACTTTGAGTGTTTATTCCGATGATCACAGCAGACACTAGCATTGGAAGAGGCCTCCAAACGAGAGATTTCTGTGTCTTTTGAACCTGTCCAGTGTGGTTCACACATAATACAATGCAAAAAAAGGAAAACAGGTTGCAATTATAAGCAATAAAAAGAAAAGAAAAATCTAGACCACCAGATTTTCATGTCAGTATAATGTCTACCTTCAAGTCCAGAAACTCCTTTCTGTAAAAGCATTCCACTTTGTATCTGGGACAGCTTCTCATGGATACATGGATGGACATAAGAATTAGAATACGCTTCTGGCTCTCTGTAGCATATGATATGTAATTTTGCATAAGATCTCATCAGATATTGTAAAATCAGTGTCCAGTACTGAAAATAGAAGCTTTTTGGAGCATCCAAAAAGTATCAGGCAACACAAAATTCTACATTAAAGAGTTGTTGCAAGTCTTACATTAGGTTAGGGATGAATAAGTTAACATCTGAGAAAACAGAAAGTGCCCCTACTGTGTTGATTGAATTACTCTTCTCTGGAATATCAGTGTGCGCTTGTTCGATTTTTACAGAAATGCTTCCATCTGAGACATTATCTGAACTTTCTTAGCAACAGACATATCAAAGCATATAGAAGGTTGAAGGATTATAAACCTTGACATGATCATTATTACTTTCAGAAAGAAGGGAAGATCTATAAATACACACATTTACAGCATTCTATTTTCTTTTCTTTTCTTATTTTTGGAGGCAACATTTCCCAGCATCACAAGGTTAAGCTATGGCTTTTAATATCATGCAATGATATAAAGTAACATTTAAGAGCATAGAATATTTGAGTACTGTAATAAAATGAAAAATCCAGGGTATGCCAGCAAGCAAGCAAACTGAATCATAGAATAGGAGATGCATATTCTCAGCCATGAAAGAGTGAAAGTGGTAGAGGAGAATGAATTTTCCACTAACTCAATATGAGATGCACATGTGTCATCCTTCTAGAATAAAAGGAAAGACTAGGGATTTCCAAACCCTCCAACCCCCCATCCCCACCCCCCCAAAAAAAAAGAAAGTGTATCACGCATTTTCCATTAAATTAAACAAGCTTCCCAGACCAAACCTTAAAGTATGTGCATGCATAAGATCTCCTTCTCGACTTGGTACCCACCCAAACTCAGTAAGGATAAGGTCTTGCATGAGAAGTTTCTGCATGAAAGTGGGTCCTTAACAAAGATGGTGTTAACTATCACTCCAAAATCACAATCTTTTTACATAATATTTTCACCTGATGTATGTGATTGATGCTTTTCCTCGAAAGAGGAAGATTTCTGGATCTTAGATGTACCATGGCTCTTATGTTCACCAGCTTCATGGGTGGGGAAAAAAACTCTTATTATAAAATTTAACTACATCCTAGACTGTCCACAAACTCATCCTATCTGTAACATTCAAGCTTGATTATATCCTCCTATTCTTTTTCCAGTTCCTCTCTAAGCTTCTTATGGAAGGTCAAGGTTTTGGAGGCAATAGTTGCAAATTAGTTAGCCCACTCCCTTCTCCACCAGATATGTTCTTCTATTCTCACTCAAGATGATTTAACATCCCCTTGAAATAAATCCACTAACACAGTTGGGGCATACAGAGAACAACAATCTGCATATTAAACATCCAACAGCCAAAGAGGATGCTTTCCTAATTCATCAGCAACAGATTTGCTCTAATGTCAAAACTATACCTTTTCATTGTCAAGAAAGGTAAAAGTGCAGGTTTGGAAAATTGAACTCTTCTACAAATCAACTGATTTCAAGAAATTATCAAGGAAAAAAAAATAACTGTCCTCTCAAGTAAAGAAAAGTAGAAAACAACACGAATAAAATTATCCCAAACAAGACTAATTAACCTAGATATGCCAACTTAATCAAATAGAAAGGGTGTTTGTTGCAGAAGGATTATTCTGAAACACGTACCTTCACCTTTAGGCAAATGCAAAACCGAAAAGTCTTGAAACACATCAGGGATCTGCATAAATAAAACAAATTGTATGAATTAAAGAAAAAAGGCAAGCAGAAAGGATATATCTTTATATATACAATCAAAACTACCAAATGGTGAGTAGAACCTAAAATTAAAAGGACAGAACAGAACACAATGGCAGGCACATTGAATCTTGGAACAAATTGCAAATGGCAGTAACTTCCACTCCTGTAAGAGACAACCACAAGCTACTTCTTGTCACTCCTACCAAGAGTCCATCTTAAAGTTGACAAGGGATTCAGAAATGAAAAGGAACAAAATTATATCATAATCAGTCTCTCCCAGTCCAACATAAAATAAACCTCACTACTACCTCTTATCAAAATCAATATGAAACCTTCTGAAAAATGCATCAACTCCATGTCCTATGTCCTATGAGCCTCAAAAGAGAAACTAGGACATGTCTAAAAACAATATAATGGTTCTTGGCAAGGATTCCACTACCTAAACTTGTCTCGAGATGATACAGCATTGAACACTTCGATTGCTGCATGCTTCTTCTTTTAATGGAAAAAACAAGCTTTTCCATGCATGTTATGATGCTAAAATAATTCATAATTTAAACTAACAATTCTTATCCTCCTTTTTCATTTGCATAAATTAGCAAAACTTCCTTTTAGCTGATCCACTTGTAGTGTCAAGACAAGGCATTTATCAGTTCTACACTGTTCATAAGTGTGCATATCATCTATGATTAGCAAATAAGGTTATATGCTTCAGCAAATCCAGACAACATATGCACAAGTCACTACTGCCTTTGGCTCACAATGTCAAGACAAGGCATTTATCAGTTCTACACTGTTCAGAAGTGTGCATATCATCTATAATTAGCAAATAAGGTTAAATGCATGCTTCAGCAAATCCAGACAACATATGCACAAGTCACTACTGCCTTTGGCTCACAAATGATATTTGAACAATTTGGGCCAAGTCAATAAATAGACAACAGAATATATGCAGTCTAGGAACACAAGCTAAACAAATTACTGAGCAATCAATAAATAGGACATGAAAATAGAAACACAGACTATCAGCAGTAAAGGAATAGCTTCAGTACCTAAAACCCACATCTAAAACTGACAAATGACAGGCAGAAAACCTAATATTTACAGAAACAAACAGCATAAATGGCAGATGTCTCTGCAATCTGTTTTCCAATTTTACACAAGCATGCCCTATTAATAGGAGAAAAATATAACTAGACACTGGTGGAAACTATAATCTGTTAATTCATACATTCAACAATTTCAAGCAATGTAAATATAATTACAAATACTATACAATTAGGCATGTGAAATTTGGAAGGAGGCTAGTACTGATATGTGATAGCTTATGCATTCTGCTTCACACAAGGACAAAGTTTGAGTTCACAGTTTGCAGCAAGGGCCTCATTTTGTTCCCAGTCACTTTACCTCGGATGTTTTGGAGGCATTCCTAAGGATACTGCAGAGAGGCAGAAGCTTTAGTATTTTATCTTGGTATTTTTATGTTTCAGATTTTCTCATCCACCATCTCTGTAAATTTTCACTACCTTTTCAACAAAAAAAATCATTCTCTGTACAAAAGTGTTCTGGAACAACTTCCGTTTCAAATAAACAAAAAAAAAAAGTCACTTGAAAAGAACTTAAGAAAGTGTGAGATGAAAGGCAAACACAATGCAAGGCTCTTCTCAGAGCATTAGAGTAGTGCAGGTAGATGGGAAGGTTTCAGGAGGATGGAGGACAGATTTCTTAAGGAAAGTAACAAGCAAAAAAGAATTTGAAGAAACCAACTTTTCAAGGACATAATAAATTACATAGTCAATACCTACAAATACAATGTTTCAAACACATGACATCAAATTAAGATCTATTCTGTCAACTGGGAAAAAAATTACAAGAAACAATCGCTACCAGAGTATTCTTTTTCCTTCAAAATCATTTTAATAATCACAAGGAGAGCTTTCATTTAAGCAAAGGAAAAGACACATAAGCAGTTATATCATCCTTGTTTGTAAATTATCATTTGTACTATATCCACTAACAAAAATACAGTCGGGATAGTTTGAGAAATGATGGCATGCCATCAAGAACAAGTTACCATAAAAAGAAAAACTAGTGGAGAATCAAAACACAAAGGGAAACAGCTATTTGTCATCTTCACCACATTTGCATGCACAACTGCTAGATCGGAGATTTTTGCCATGCTTTTATATTTGATACAAAAGTAAATGGCGAAGAAGAGAGCAGTAGCACTACAGATATGGACTAGTTATGGGGAAATATAGGGACCCGAGAATGGAACATATCAGAAGGATGAACTAGAAGATATGCATAAATCGAAAAGGCTTCCAAATATAGAAACACTTGCAGCAGGAACTCACAGCTCAGCTTATGGGAATTGTAAACTACGACACTCAAACAAGTTGCAAAAACTAATAAAAATCAAGCATCCATCTTCTAATGGAAATATAAACAAGGATAAAAGATATTCCAAACTTAAAATTGTTCCTCGTCACAAAGCAATTACCATCTTCAGGTGGTAACACAAAATTGCCAAACCTTCAACTTCCTCCAAAACAGTTTTTCGGCAAATAATTACAGTGTGATAGGACTACCTTTTCAGCCACATTAGGGATGGATGCTTCTCTAGAATTTTCTGGTTCTTCACTTCCCAGTTGATCAACGACTTTATCCCCATTCATTATTAGACTGTTGGCGCTCAATATTTCCTCAGGTGAGCAAATTGCTCTGTTGTCCCTCAAAATCCTAATGTTACTTTTAGTTCTTCTCCGTGGAGGAACTGACATAACAGCAATAGCATCTGTAATATCACTTTTTGATACAGTTATACCGTCAGAATGATCTGCTGTTCCAATCTCAGACTTTGGCAAAATTGTGGATTTTAGTTTAACTTTCAAGTCTTTATGTTGACTAGCCAAGTGAACATGATTTTGAAACCACTTGACTAATTTGGCCTGAGAATCAGGGACCAAATTAACTTCCTGCTGAAAAGGTCAAGAAGCAAACAAACAGCAATGGTCAGAGGATAAAAGCATCTTTCTAAAAATGAACAGAAAGTAAAACTCATGATCAGATGCATTACAACCAGTGTTGGAATTAACAAATCAGATGAGATGCCAATTTCCATTGTCAATTCTTCTGCATTGACTTTTCCTTGATCAATTAACTGCACAATTCAAATTTCCCCAGAGGTCAAATAAAAACACGAGGGGGGAAAACAATGAAAAACAATATAACCATGCATGTAGCAATACCTATATACACCAAAAGTCAAAACACATGCAAGTGCATGAACACATGTTTTTTCAGTACCTTCTTCAAGATCAGCAAAAGAATTTGGAAATCAGAAGGGCTAGCACCCTCATAGCCACCTCTCTCAAATATCCCTGTATCAATGAGTTGGTCCACGGCCCCAGATTCTGACAAAGGTACGGCATCTGATTTGGAATCATGCAATTCTATTTCCCGTGATTCACCATTACCAGGTTTAACAGAATTAGTATCAGAAGTTTCTGTGTGGACTGCAAGTTTGTCTCCATTCCGGACGCTATTTAACTTGTGCTGTTTGTCCATTTGCAACTCTGATGGATCATGGCTGGCAACGAAGCAGTTGTGGCTGGCAGCCACAAGAGCCTCTCCTAATTGATTGGTATCCTTGTCATCAGGGAGTCCAGTGTGCTTTAAGCAAAAAGCTCGTAATTCAACCTGTTGATACATACAGTAAGGAATTTTAGAGAGCATAGACTGGCAAGAAGTAACGGCATGAAGTCAACAACGTCCTTGTAGCACTGGTGGTTATAGCGAAGGCAGCCGTGGTATTAACATTAGTAAAAATAGTGAGCAGTTATAACTTCTGCATGATGAAGAAAGAAAGAGGCTTACGTTATCGGAACCATATTTCCCCCAGACCTCTATCCTGTGTCTTGCTTCCCTAGCACATATAGGATGAAAAGAAGTTCTGCAAGACCCTGAATAAACCACGTGAACAACAGAAAGGCATTACCAGGTGGAGCTGCTCACATTTTTAAACCAAAGGATACAGGAGGTATGAGTGCTACGTAGTATCATATGTTAATCAAAGCATTTCAAGAATGGCTAAGGAAACAAGAAAAGCTGCACTGCAGCTATCAGAACAAAGAAATGAAAAATTAGAGACTTATAAACTGAGGATATAATATTGGCTCATTAAAATAATCACAAGTGAAAATTGGAGGAAATGACTGTGCAGCTACATTGTTTTAAGTGACCTCAAAAATTCAAGAGCAGGTATATATGTAAGTGATCTCAAAAATCCAGCAGCAAGCAACCCTCAGCAATCAAAATGCCTACTTGGATGCATTTATTCAAGCATATTGTGACAGCATTGATTCCCCTCGGCTTTCTACTTCACACACTAATAATGACTTCTCACCCTTCTAAAAGGAAAAGGCAAACTCATCCTTCCAAGATGAAGACAAAACACTGGCAAATGTACCAACTAACAAATACACAACAGAAATTGCATATATTACAAATACAGATTAGTGAACAGCTGTAGTAAACAATTTGTGGTCTCCATTGTGAACTAGGTGCTTATGCAAGATTTGCCCTCATTTCTAGAAGTGAAGTACCCATGATCACAGATCCAATCACTCGGATGTTAAGAATATTTTAGCTCAGAAAAAAAAACATGCATTTACATGTACACTCAAACATGGATGGGACAGATGAGGAGCAGTGATAAAAGGGCTGTTGGAAACTAACAAAGAGTGGAAGAACAGAAAGTGGCAGCGCCCTTTCTGATTCATAAAAGAGTCATATCTAGCCAACCTTTACTGCTTTATCTAGTGCCCAAAGGCTAACAAGAAAGACAAGATTTGAGAATAAAACATCACAAGGAATAAATTGAAATGAGGCTGGTGAAATGAGTTTAGGAAGATGATAAATGAGATGTTCAGCATATCTTAACAATGCAGTATCAGCCATAATAGCCAAGGATTTTTTAGGTAAACTGCCAAAGCTAGAGGGAGCAGCATCCAAGACTAGCACGATTAGAGGATGACAATATTAGTAGTGATCATCTTGACAGGAAAAAATGAAAACAGTGAAAGGCCACTGGACAATTAACTTGAGTAGAAACAGAACAAACAGCTCTAGAATGTTTTTGCTGGCAAGAGCCAAAACAGAATCCAAATCGGGGCATGAAATAGCAATAACACCAGCCAGAAACCATGGCAAGATCCAACCAGGCATTCTTCTGTGAAGGCCCATGAAACACATGGTTCAATGATTTGTACAAAAAGACAAAATCCAGCGCTTGAGAGCAGATCCTAACAGACATCCATCCAAACAGCAAGGGCAAGAAAGTAAAACACCAAGCCAAAATATGCCTAGTCACAACTAGTGCTGCTACCTACATCACCAAACATCAACTAGTGCTGAATACATCACCAAACACTTCACGTAGCAAGTCCTTGCAGCACTCAATCACCATTTTCTCTGTTAACAAAAATGTGGTGACAGGTCTATCAAATGTAATAGACATTAGATCAAGCCCTCAACCTTGTTTTTGCAAAAGTTTCAAAAACAACTGTATTAGATACAAACATGGACTTCATCACATATGAACTCAACTAATACATCCTGAACTGATTAGATTAATTGACTTCGCTCACAATTAAACAAAATTCAGGCAAACTTCCAAATCATGTTGGTCATAACATAAATAATAACAACAAAATGGGAAATTCACCTACAAGAATAAAATTTATTAATTCTTTTATTGACCAAAATGTAACATATGATCAAGCATCTAGCAAAAATGCAACTGCAATCAGTTAGGTGTTTAGCATACAGGAAAGAAAGATTTATGAGAGACTAAATTCTGAGATTTCGGGGAATATTGAGCCTGTCCCTGGTAATGTCAGAGTTCCACAAGTGTGAGAATATTGTGTGTCGCTTTTATTTTCAGGATGTCAAGTAGCCTGCAATATACCCTCCATGAAGAGCAAACATTCTCCTCCAAGAAGCATGGGTTACTTTCCTGGATATCTTACAGTCCCAAGAATGTAGAGATTTCAGATACCAAACTGCAAATGGTATCTTTTACATCCTTCAACGAAACAAACAGTTTCCACCCCAATCCATCTCCAGTCTCCTCCCACTCCCATCAATATGCAGCAGCAACAACCAGGCCTCATCCCATACTAGATTGGATTGGCTATATGGATCCTTTTGCACCATTCAACATGATCATACACTAAATCCTCCCAGCCCACCCATGAATACAGTTTGAAAACTAAAACATCAGATACAGTAGCCAGAAATAAAACGTAAGGAAGTTAAACAGAGTATGAAGTTACAACCTGATAGCATAATGTCTTTGGAGAAATATGCGAGAGATTCAGAAATTTACATTCATGACAGCAGATGATTCAATTAAGAAGCAAATCATAATATCCATAAGCCTATCAAACATGAATACTATTAACTTGAGTTGACAAAAGATAAATAAATAAAGTCATTTCCTGTTGAGTGTAGAATATGGGTGAGATCAACAATGGTATCATAGAAAATAGGTGGCAGTTCAATCATCATTACCTGTTTTTATAACAGTGGACATACAATTACAAGCGTGGCCGTGGTTAAATTTCACAGTTCATTCCAAGAACAACTTCAGCAATAAAATTCCAAAGGAATTCATTCAATGTTCTACAGACATTATCTCTTGTTGATTACTATGATTATGCCCATCCTTTTAAGAAAAAAAATATGGAGCACCAAGCTAAGACTCGGTCCAGGGGAAAAAACTAGGAGAAAATGGGATACAAATAAATCATAGGCAGCTTGTCATTGAAAAAACAAAATCAATCAACTATGAAATGAAAAAAAAAAAAAAGCAGTTTTCCTCGTTCATCGATTCAATAAAAGATAGATACAATTTAGATTGAAGGCAAAAAGCATTCGCACAATATGACAATACGACTTGTAGGCTGCATTGGACACTGGCTCTGCTGCCAAACAGGATTAAGTTGTGATAGACACCAACACAGGGTACCAGAGAAAAAATGATAAATGCATGAAGGCACAGAGTAAGTAAGCAACAAAACATACCATGACTGCACTGAACACAGGTGCCAGACTTCACCTTGCATACATTACACATTAATTTTCTTCGTTTCTCCTTAATTCCTCCCACATTCATAACTGGCTCCATCTTCATTAAGTCCTCTATATAGACCTCAGGCATCCACTGGGAACAAAATAAGTGCACAAACTCGAGATTTGACCTGCCATTTTCTACATTAACAGGTTTCATAGCACCACCCTCCTTTGGACAAAGTACACAAGACTGCTTGATTATATTATTTTCATCACTCTTCTGCTTGCACCATGAGCACAGCCAGGACTTGTTTACATCCCCTTGCACACCATAACACTTGAGATGAACGGCAACGTTGCAAGATGAGCAAACAATCAACCTGTTTGAATCATCACCCGTCTCGCCCTTGCAGCAAAAATCACATAATGACAGGTTTCCTTCACAGGGATAACCAACCAGAACCTTCTCCAACCCTGCATCGTTGCCTAGAAGCTTCTGCTTCTTGGAAGGCCGTTCAGAAGTCAATATATTCCTATTCCTACAACCTAAAAGCCATTCTACACTTCTAGAAAAATCAGAAACAGAGCAACCATTTGGTTCCTCCTGGGACAAACACTCAGCTCCATTACTTTGAGTAGCCACGCTGTCGATTTCCATAAACTGCCCATCCTCTTGATTGCCCTCGTCTTTCACTATGAGTCCTTTTCCAATTCCATCCAACCAATCAATTTTCACGTTATGATTTGCATTCTCCACATTGGCACTTGTGTTAGTTTGTTCATTAGTGTCGTTTCCTTCAGTCTTCCCGTCCCAGATTTTCCTCAGTTTTCACATTTGTGCCAGTAGTCTCAATTCTCTCGATTTTCTCATTTCCAATATAAGGAGTATAGAAACACTTGCTATAACCTAAAGATTTAAATAAAGAAGATTGCTCAAACAAAGCATCAATATCAGGCAATGCCAGTCCCCTAAAGTACTCTTCAATCTCGACCCATATATTCCCTCCTTTAGACCTGTCACTCACCCTTGAAGAAGACTTCTTATCTGCACCAGAATGAGACTTTTTATGTCTCTTTCTACTGCCATCTGATTGCCTCAACAAACTTGCCAGCCGGTTAGGCAGAGTAGAGAAGCTTGAAAAACTTGGAACACCAGAACCAGACGCATTCTCTGCGACATCAAATGGCGAGTGCACGCTTAAGACCTTATTAGCTTGGGAGAAGAAGTCGACTTCGAGTGAAGTCGGTTTCTTTAATGTTGGTTGAGGTTTTTCAGGTTCGTTTACGAGGGAATTGGCTGCCGGAACCCTCAAAATTGGACGGCAAGGCCTCTCTTCAGCGCCGCAACCTCTGTAAGGACCCCTACCCATCATCTTCTTTCGCCGGTGGCATAGGCCTCCGGTCATTACCGACGAAAGCAACAACAACCTTCTCTACCCACCGTCGCATTCCATCCCAAAACCAACCCTAACCCTAATTCCAGTCTTGGTCTAATTCAAATTTCTCGGGCCAAAAAAAAACCTAAATTTATAAACTCAAACCTAACCCTAGCCCTAACCCTAGTTTCGTTAGAATTTATAGATAGAGAAGATAAAGAATTTCGCAGCTAGGGTTAGGATTTCAGTTACTCAGGTTCGTGATGTTGGAGATCCGTTTTGTTGTTTAAATTCCGGGTGGTTTTTTTTGTTTTTTTCGATTTCGCTTTCGATGAGAGGAGGGAGAAAGAGAGATTCGGGTTTTTTGCAGGCAGGAGAAGACGGTTAGTTTTAGGATAGATATTTTATATAGGGTTAGGATACCATGTAGTGACGCGATAAAGAGGTTCTCGTGTGGCTGCTGGATTGTTACACGCGGCATCTTTCTATATGTCAGTGTTGATAGCCTCAGTGACAATTTACTCTTGCCGTGGTTAATAGTTTGTTTACGTCCGTTTTTGTTTCCCTCCATTTACCTCTTGAAATTAGCTAAATTGGGATCAAGACGAGGTGCACGAGGCATCTACTTCCGTACAGGTGGAAATATTAATTATCACGATCAATATCAATTTTACATTCATGATTCAATGATTACTTTTGAGATTATTAGAGGTGATAGATATGAATCCAATTAATTCATGAATCCTAACCAAATTCGTTCAAAAAAATAAAATTACGGGTCAATGTTTTAATTTAAAACTCAATTTAATCTAAACTCAAAATAATATGATAATTTTATGGGTTGGGTTGATTTACGGGTAATCTATGTAATAGATATTGTATAAAGTTCTAAATTTATAAAATTTTGATTATATCACTAAAAGAAATAAGCTTTTTGGTGCTCTAAGTTCTTGAAAGAATTTTTTTTGTTACTGGATAAGTTCACAACGATTTTTTATGATCATGTCCTAAGAAAATCACATGATTTAAGAATAAGGTGTGCGTGTTGAATGATTAGTTAAATTATTGATTTTAGTGATTTGGTCTATTTTTTTTTCTAGTCATGGTGACTAAAGGTTGGTGTCTAATAAGTCAAGATGGCTGGTAGTTTATAAAAGATTCCTTTTTTATGAATTTGAGGATTATTTGGTGTTTAAGTATGTTCTCGAGAGACGAAAGATGATGATATTTTTCATTATCATAAGTATATATGCATTAAATAATAAAAAATATGATTTTTTTAAAATATAATTTAATGGATTTTTATAACTCATAATTCTAATCTTTTGATGACGATGAGGGCGTGAAAATCATATCTCTCTTGAAAAAACTTATTTTATGGAGTTATTCTAGTATTCTAATATAAATTTGGTAGGTTGACTATGTCATTTTTTGATCTTTTTTTATTTATTTACCCTTTCGAGATTAAATTGATTGAGAATTGGAGTTTATATTTTTCTTATATGCTTTCTACGTGTTTATAACAATTTTATGACCCGTGATATAAGTTAAATTGGTTTGTTCATTTTTTTTGTAATCTTTTAATTATTTTTTATTTATCATTTAATATTGAATTGATTGAAAAATAGACAATATAGTTTATTTTGGTTGGTTGACTTTGGTATTTTTTGTATTTTTTATTATTTTTTTAACTTCATTACGCAGTATT
This sequence comes from Salix viminalis, assembly GCA_029228465.1. NCBI lineage: Eukaryota > Viridiplantae > Streptophyta > Magnoliopsida > Malpighiales > Salicaceae > Salix > Salix viminalis. Next base: position 11,269,643 of record CM055427.1, read on the forward strand.
AACTAATTGTGTATTGAGTTTCATAAAAAAAAATTCATGGTTATCTTAATTTCATGAATTATTTCCGATATGACAAGTTAACCAAGATTGTTTCGGGCTTATCTAATATGTTGTTGTTCTTTTTTTTTCAAAAAAAATATGTCATCTTTCTGTTTTAAAGTTGAATTGTATTTTTTTCCAGTTGTTCAAATTGTCTTTGAATTTGTAAAGTTTAGTAGGTTACATAAGATCAATCCCTTTGATTTTTTCTTAAAAAGCGCATTAACAACATAATGCATGTAGTAATATTTAATATATTGATATTGAAAGATAAAAAAAAATTAATTTTTTTTTATATATTATTAAACGATTAAAAAAACATTGCTTGTAATAAAACAGCTCCTGGTCCGATAACGAAGACTCACCCAGCTCTATTGTAGAGTGAAAATTTCACGCAATTCACAAGAGCTTGGATTTTTTTAGCAGTAGCAACAGTCAAAGCACTAACCAACGTCTCAAGCAACCAAAAAAAAACAATCTCCAGAGAGAGATACAAATGGATTTACCGGAGCTATGGGCAATCTTCGGTCCTGCAGTCGCTGGCGCGGTATTTGGGACGGGATGGTGGTTTTGGATCGACGCCGTCGTTTGTAGCTCCGTTAATGTCTCTTTCCTTCACTACCTCCCTGGTCATCACTCCTTCTCTTCCCTCTCTCAATTTCACGATATAATTATGTATGTGGTTGTTTTCGGATTGATTGATTTCTTAGGGTTTTGCAACTGTAGGCATATTTGCATCTATTGCGGCTCTGATGTTTAATTGTGTTAGAAAAGAGGACATTGATTACTCTCCTTACGAGGAAGGCGAGTGGAGGTCTGCATTTCTCATCTCTCCCTCTTTCTCTCCTCCCCCCCCTCTCCATTGCTTACGATGTTATTTTAATCCTTCAATTTTCTGTTACAGACCCCTTTAAGAAACAATAAAAAAAGTCAAATAAGTCAAATTTGGGTTGCCTTATTATCTGCTTAGCAACTATATTTATTACTGATTCTGACAATGATCTTGAAGCTATGGTTTTGATATAAAAAAGCGTCACCATCTTAGAGTTGAGTTTAGTGTGCGACTGTGCACATGTTTTCTTTAGTGTTTTGTTTGTCAAATCTGCTTCCATGCTCAGCGATTTTCAGCCAATCGTCTGCCAATAGATGGGCATTACAATCTTGATGATGATTGTATTGTTTTCTCTTCATGTTTCTGCATTTACTTCACCCTTTTGATCTTGGCTTTGTTTGGTGCTGTTGTAATCTTGGCACATGATTGCTAAATGGGATCTTTACCATGCAATTGAATACTTAAAATTGTTATGAGATGTTCTACATTGATGCTATTATACACACGTATGAACCTGGGAAGCAGCTGTCCTCACGTACAGAAGATGTACCAATTTATGTTTGATTTTGATGTCATTTTCTCTGGAGCATAAGTGTTAAAAACTCTTGTTTTTCCTTCCTTTCCGAGTGCTGTCCTCAATGGAATTGACTGTGATTATGTTAAAATGATTTGAAACCTTTGATGACATAGCACTGTTAATTTGTTATGTCTATTCTCTTATACTAAAAAAATTGGATTGGAAACTGAGACTTTCTTCCCCCCATCTCTGTTTGAAATAATTTAGAAACCCCCCGGGCAGTTGCCACATTAGTTTTATTATGTGGCTTGTAGATGAAATTGTCTGATTGTCCACTTGGCTTTTGGGCTCAGTGTTTGCTAATGCTTCTCTTAATTGCAGGTTGAAGCTTTGGCTTTTCTTTGCATATGTTGTCTCCTTCGTCTCTTTAGCAGCATCAGTGGGTTTGTTGATTCAAGATTCATTGGTCAAAACAGGGCCTTCAGTGTGGACAGGAACTGCTGGTGTTTTGCAGTGTGTGTTTGTGCTGATAAGGTAAATGGTTTGCTCTGTGAGTCTCTCGTCTGTTGCATACTGTTAGGTCATGATGTTAGTGTCTTTTTTCTGCCATGAACTGCTTATCCCTTGCCTTTGTTTTGTAGAAGTGACTGAAGAATTTCCTGAGTTATTCAGGTTTCTAGTCTGGTCATTTTTGGATGATCTTGTTAAAGTTGTCCATTTTTTTTTATTCCTATAATTACTTCTCCTAGCTGTTCTCATGACACGAGATTTGCAATTTTGGTATTTAGATGATAGTTCCATGCATACCAATTTGAGCTATGAAAAAGTTGTTGTCACTTAGATCTGCTGGTCTACATCTCTCTCACATTAACAGTTTCATGCAGAAGATTCAAATGGCATAATAATGTATGGATTCACATGCGCAGTCATGTCCATTTTAGAGATGTTATTTTAGTCTGAACCAATTTAGATGTACCCTTTGCTCCTTCTCTTTCTCATTGCTTAAATGACGTCCCGATCCTTTCTCGTTTCCTGCAGTGGGCTAATTTATTGGACTTCACATTCTGAATGAGCTGTGTTGATAAGTACATTTACCAGTTTGGAGCTTGAAATCATGACAGAGTGAGGTGGCAGTGCATGTACCATTACTTATTTTATCCATGGGACAGAACATTCTTCAACGTTGTGTAAATGTTTATCCTGTGCTAACAATATTGAGCATAAAAATTGAAATCTCATAAACTCTGGTGTTTCTTCAGTGACCTTGTGCAGAAGCCAGATGCAATTGTTTTCAGGTGGTTCACACAGTTAGTCTCAGATTTGTCGCAGAATCCTCGTAATACCATGTCCTCTCTCAATTTGCCATGGATCTCATGCTGTTCTTCTTGTCTTGTTCTTCCCTTTTGTAACCCGTCATTTTTCTTTTCAGCGTGGCCTTTTCCATAAAAAAAACTAAACCGGGTGGTTTTTCTGCAACCGCTCATCCACATTACTGATTTTTAGCTACAGTAAAATTACCTCAATAGCCTTTTTTTTTCTTTTTTCCCCAACAATTCCATTCTAAATGCAGAATCATTGATTTTGACTTTTTAAAATAAAATTGAGATTGAAAGAAAAGAGGTCATAATGAAAAATGCATCATGTTAACATGAGTGATGTGTTAGGACTTTAGAATTAAATATATTTTAGTTCTTACATTTTACAAATCATGGACACATAATTTTGACATTTTAATATTTTTCAAATTTATTTTGATACAAAAATTAATTTTTGTATCAAAATAAATTTTTAGTTGAGATGAGAGAGAAATATTATCAAATTATGCACAAAAAAAAATGGTTTGCATTGATTTGACCACAAAAATAAATGAAATTTGTGTTAGATTGTTTCATTACATGAGAGAAGTTTATATTAAATGTTTTTTTACCTTTAGACTCGTCAAAAAGCATACATGAGTTATGGTTGAATTTTTTTATTTCGAGTTGATTTTTTTTTTGGTGTTTTATATCATTTATAAGTTTATCATAATTTTTAAGTGTTTTAAGGGTATTTTGGGATCAAAATGGATTGAAAACAGGTTTTTAGCTCATGAAATCTCGAAGCTTGATTTTATGGCCATCACATTGGTCAAAATTTGGGCAAGAATAAACAACGTGTTATTATATATTTAAAAACGACATGCTATCCATCCCAACTGTAATGAAAAAAATAAATTAGGGCCTAGGCGCAAGGGCCTGGCTGGCAGGGCCTTCCTTTTTTTTCCAATTAATTATTTTTTTATACAAAAAATTATTTAGATGAATATTCATTCTCTCTTTTATTTTATTTAGAAAGTCTTATGGTTTTAATTTTTGAATAGTTTTTTTTATTCATCTGTAATTTTATTTTATGCTGTGTAGATAAACTATATTGTTGAAAATAAAGAATTTTTCTTTTCAGATAATGTTTCTATATACGTGTAATCATGCTTTTTTTTTACTCAATAAATTCAATGTTTTTTTTTATTAATTGGTTAAGTAGAAAATAATAAACAAAGTGTAGCAAATTGCCTATAATATAAACAATGTCGCTTTTTTTTATTGTATAATCTCATACTATTCACCCTCTCACAGTTAATTGTGGATTATAATACTGTTTTTTTAATAAATTTTTATTTTGATATTCAAACTTTTTCTTTATGCAATCAAACTCTTTCAAGCATTCAATTTCATGTTTTTTTTTCTAGAAAAGGTTGAATTGAAAGATAAATGACTCAAGTGAAAAACTTGGAATAACATATAATTTATTTGAAAATTATATTTTATACGTAAAGTTAAAAAAATATAGGAAAAAACATTGTTTCTTCACATCTATTAACATTGTAAGATATATATATATACTTGAAAATTTATTTTTTATATTAGTTGGGAAATATATTAAATAATTATATTCTTCATTTTTTGTTTTAATTTATTTATATATGATTTATGTATAATATATGATATTTGCAATCAGAGTTATTGCAACAAGAATCTATATTGTAGATTTCACTCGTCATTGAGTCGGATTAACCCCCTTTTTTTTTACATATTTCATGAAGTTGCTTTAAGAGATTCTGGCCACATGGTTACTCAGGGCAAATATTTGACTTACAATAATAGGGCACCACTAATAGGGCAAATATTTACAGTAATATGACTTGCAATAAAAGGACAAAGTATCAAGCAAATGTCTGAGTTGGTTGGGTTGGTGATAGATTTTACAAACAGCTATTTTTTGCTAGAATATAATTAAATAAATTTTTTTTTTTTTTTTATTAAATATAGTAAATTTTTTTACTCAAGTTGCACTTTTGTCTAGTCAAGCCATAAAATCTGAGTTAATCTAATATGTGACATCTCAATTTTAATTTGTTTTTTTGTAACAACCAAATCACATTTTAACAATTTTCTAGATTGTTTTTAGACTTCATATAATATAATTTGATTTGAACCAGAGTTGAGCAAAGAATGAGGTCAATAGATTTCCAAATTGATCTAATAAATTAAGTTTGAGGATATAATTAAAAAGTTTCATGCTATCTAAATATTCTCTTTTTTACATTTTAAAATATTTTTGGTCCGACCCACTATACATCACATGCCAATCATCTAGCTTGGTTTAGAGATTACGAGGAAATGTTTTGCGGAGTATTATTAATTTTATTTTTCTGCTGGAAACATGCAGGCAATAACGGAAACGTCCATAAGAATTGTGGTATGGTGCGCAGGACACTAAAAATGCTATTTACTAGAAAATCTTATACAATTTAACAAGGCTACATGCCTGCAGAAGTAATCTCAACCATTCATTTAATTAATTGATATTACAAATTTAGGCATGCAATTTTGGTGGTGATTAGCGATTGCTTAAAATCTGGCTTGATTTTAAAGATTCGTTTTAATTTAGTTTGGGATTTAATTAAGAGAGCAATATTGAAGATTGCCTATGCCGCGGAGCATCCCTCATGCTCAACGTGTACCCTTATTTTGCCTATATATGCCGCGGACACAGACGGTATCTCGTTGGACTACGCCTTACTCCGGCCGGGGGCTCCATCGGCCGGCGATCAAAACCTTGTGTACGACAATATCTTTGATGGCATGGTTGATGCATTTTATGCAGCTTTGGAGAAGATTAACCAGCCTGGTCTTACAGTTGTTGTAACTGAGAGTGGCTGGCCTACTGCTGGGAACGAGCCGATCACAAGTCCAGAAAATGCAGAGACATATAACAGAAACTTGTTGAATCATGTGGAGGAAGGAAGAGGCGCTCCACGGCGTCAGGCCAGCCTCTTGACGTCTACTTTTTTGCAATGTTCAATGAGGATCTGAAGCAGGCTGGGATTGAGCAGCACTGGGCGTTTCTTCGATAGTTGTCAATACTGTTTCCGTCACCGTTCTGGTTTTTCATTTGGAACGGAACGTTCCGGTTTCAGAATATTCTGGCGTGCCGTTTCGATTGTCGTACTGTTCATATATAATTAATTATATATATATATATATATGGAAAAAATAAAATATTAATTTAACAAGCATAATTAAAATTTGAATTTTTTTTATTTAAAATATTTTGTTGTTTTTAAATTATTTTGATGTATAAATATCAAAAATAATTTTTAAAAAATAAAAAAAATAGATTTTGAACCCGGAACGGCACGCCCGGAACGGCACGGAATTAACAACTATTCTTCTATCCAAACATGCAGCCTGTTTATTCATTTTGGCAATGCCCGTGAACGAAACCACTGCTTAGGTTTTATAGTAACATTACGTTCTCTATTTATTTTGTTCTCCAAAATATTTTTTATGATTAATTATGTGCCATGGAAAGTTTTATTCCGGCTGCCAATAAGGATTGTAAGAAGGTAGAATTTATTGACTGATAGAAACTAACTAAAAGCCACCAGATGGGTCAGGTCCAACCTAAGACAATATCCATGCCGGTTTATGAACCACTTGTCTATTATTTGAATATATATTTTATTATAAATTGCATGTATAATAATTTATATAATAAAATCAAAATATATAAACGTATAAATCATCGAAAGAGTTTTGGAAATTCATTATAACAAAAACTAGAGAGGAAATCATTGTTTACACTTTTTTTATTGAATATTTTTATTATTAATTTAGCCGTGCTTGTTGAAATTTAAAATACAAATATATCATGATCCTGAGAGTAACTTTTAATAAAAGAATATTGAAATAATATTTCAAAAGGTTTTTATATATAAAAAGGGGTCAAATCATTTTTTTTAATGGTATGTTTTTCCCCGGTTAAAGATAAGAAAATGTATCTCTAATTCAAATTCTGTCTCAATAACAAGCTCTGTTTCTTTGATGATTTCGTACTAGAATTTTTATATTTTAAGCATCTCATCGAAATCATTAAAGCAAGTTTTAATAAATAAATAAATAAAACAATATTTTCAGCAGAAAGACACTTTTTTAATCGGTCAAAAACTTAAAAGTCATCTAGATTAAAATAAATCCTGAGCACTGATCTACTATTTCTGACATGATAAAGAGTTGAAAACACCTAAATAAATCTACTCTTGTCAAATAAAACTTATAAATACCAATACCAAGGTATTTTGTTGTCAGACAACCATCAACCAATATCAAGGTATTTTGTTGTCAGACAAGCAGACAACCGTCAACTTTCTTTCTACTCCTTCATAATGCATGAGCCCATAGCAAGTTAATTAAAATAAATTACACATGTAAATATAAAACTGCAAAAATAGTAATTAAGAAAGGCTTTTAAGAATAAATAAATAAATAAATAAATAAAATTATCTCTTGTGCTACAGTGTCTTCACCTACCTTTTCTTACTCTATTTTTATATATTTATATATTAATTTAATTGCAAGGATTAATAATAAAATGGACACGAGAATGGAGGGTATTAAATAACAAGTGTTGAATTTGCTTTTTTTGTTATTATTATAATTTTAGGATTTCAAATAGACTATTTTAACATTCCATTTCAGAAACTATTTTGAAAAAAAAATTGGTTTTTTTCATTATTTTTATAAACTAATATCAAAAATATATATTTTTTTAAAATTATTTTAATACATTCCTAAATAAAAAAATACCTTAAAAACCACCCTCGGTCAAGCTTCCCAGACAATACAACTAAACGAGTAAAGAGAGATTGTCCGCGCCATTATATGCTACCAATTGATTATATTGTTTGTGTGCACAAGTATCTAGAAACGATAGGACAACACACTTAGGATGGAAATTGAACCCCATGCTAAATTTCTTCTTATTCATGTGGAATCTGTGCCTAGAATATTGACATGATTTGCTCGAAATGAGATGAGAACACAAAAAAAACTTGGTATAAAACATCAACTGAACTGAAAATGATACCTTTAGGTTTTTTCTCTTTCCGTAAAATTGGCAAAAACACCATCGTAAGCTTTTCTTTGTAGAATCAAACCCTTTAGCGAAGAAAAGGTAAAAAAGACAGGAATACCCTCAAACGATGTAGCAATTTCTCCCCGACAAAACACCCTCTAACCTTCCCCTTCTCCCATACCAGACAGCCTTAACACCTTAAAAAATTACCCTATGATGGGAACGCGGATTGGGGCATCTGTAACTTATTGCACTATTTTGCAAAATGCAGAGTTCCAACCAAAAATTCACCCCCTTCTTCCTTTCGCAACTTACCAGCCTTCTTAAAAAAAAAAAAAAATGGAAACTAGCCACCTGCATCAAAAATCGGAATCTCTTGGGTCTGCTATTTCAGAGATCAGCATTATGCATCTGATCCAGAGTCAGATGAGCTGGGTGCAAAGGAGGCTTCGCCCAAAGTCGCTGCGTGACACTCATTCAGCTTTTGCAGCATACCTCGACACACTTTCAAGGATGGCTTCTTTGCAATATACTGCCAAGTGAAATCACGAAAATAAGTACAGCATTTTACAAGTTTGTAACAATATATTACTGTTCCAAGATTCAGCTGGTGAAACAGATGACAATAACTTAGTTGAATGAAACACTGGGGAGACAGCTTGTAGCAGGCTGAAACCAAATTTTAGCACAAATGTTTGCCCCAAAAAGGAAATCAAGAGATTTTTAAACTTCTTAGAACCCAAGTGAAATGAGCCACACCTGGGTAGAGTGACTTCCCAATGAATGAACAAGAAAAAAGCTAATGGTATTTACCTCTTGCAAGAAGGCATTGATCTCTTCCTCCGTGAGTCCTTCATCCTCCCCTGAATTTTCCTCCCACCCAAGAGAGCGAAGGAAAGAAACCTCTTCCTCAGAAAATCTTTGAACCTCTTCTAAGGTCCCACCATTGCTAGTCAGTTCAGCACCATTCTGAACAGCTTGAGGACTTGCAGGAGCACTAACAACTTCCTTATTTACTTCACAAGATTTCTCACTGGTCGGAGACGAAACAACAGATGCTGAATCTGCAACTGAAGAAGTGTTCATAGCAGTTTTCTTCTTCAGGTCATTGAAGAAATTATTCCTGCTCTGGGTTCTCTTTTCCCCACCAAATCCTGAATTTAAATTCAAGCTAGTGAGCTTGCGCTCCCCTGAAGAAAGCTTTGGGTTGTTTGGACTCCTCAGAGGCGGAGGTGGAACTGAAGGAGCAGCAGGTTGACTATTTGCAGTTCTGCTGGGAGTATTTGGACTAGCAACATCCTTTGGAGAAGGAGAGACACCATTTTCCCATCCCGGTTTGAGAACAAATAGCTTCCCAGATGTCTTTGTTGCATCAGATTTGACATGTACCCCTACAGAAGGTTGATTAGCAGGGTGCAATGAAGGCTGCTGTTGTGAGCTCTTGGCAGCCATATTCATCTCACCAGGTCTGATTCCTGTTTTAGGCTTCGATTTATCAGATGAACTGAGCGCCTGAAAAAAGAAAATTAACTAGAGGTTACATGATTTTTTGGTTAAAAAAAAAGTGAGGAAGAATTTAGGCTGCAGTGATCCTACATGTCAAAGAGCCAGTGTATGCATGTGTCATGCACAATATTATTGATATCTGGGACAGCTAGCTAATACCATGCAAATTCATACATTGACATTCTTGACACAGTAAGAGATAACTCAGTCATGACCTGAATCACAAAACACAAAACACACAAGGAACCCGTAACATTCAAGAGTCAAAATAACCAAACAAGAGAAAGAGGCTAACTGTACTAAACAAGAAACTATTGTCTCTAGAAAATGGTTCAACACGGACAAAATGTACACACTTTCACAAGATCTATTTGTGAATAAAAACTTCTGTTATCCTCAAAACATCATTTTGCAGTCCATGCATCAATATATATAAACCCCTTCTGATATTTGAAATTTAAAATAACCTAAGCATCAATGCAGAAAGACAAGAGAATTGAAATTTTGCAAAAGACACAAAAGTGAGAATGTGCTTCAAGCTTTACCAGTCAAAAACACACACAAAAGGAAAAGGAGTTGAATTAGAAAAGAAGGAAATTGATTGAGCCTATCTCATACTTGATCCTTTACATCTAGTGGTATAATAAGGGGTCTGAAATAAATAAATAAATAAATTTAACAGTGCAGATCAAGACGAGCTAACCATAAGAAATGCAAGCTCATGAAACTTTTCCCGGTTGTTGTTCACCTTACCGATTAAAATAAAAAATCAGGTGTACACTACAAGTAAGATTCCCACACTATTCTAAGCAAATCATACCACCCACATAACTGAGACACAGAGGTGCACTAGAGGCCTAAACTTTCAACATTCTCCACTACAAAGGAAACAACATAATTTGAAATACCCCATGACAGTATGATCATAAAACAGAAAACACAAGTATTAAGATCCATAACAGAACATCAAGCTAGCAAACTTCATTTACTCATGAAATCCTGCAGGACCTTTGAACATGGATGTATGTGGAGCAGAATGGAGCATGCATGCATGCACTCATTGCCTGTATATATGAGATAGATTTTCAATGGAGAAGAGAGCAACACAGAATAGTTTCAGAATCAAAAGGATAATCTGGTAATCAATGACACATTCCATTAATAACATTATCATCATTCCCTGATCAGAATCAGGAACTGTAGCCATAAATCAACTAATCCAACTAATATGCTGTCAAAAGCAATAGTATCAGTGGGTTTGATAAAAAATAGGTTCATGAGTGGGTGAAATTCTCAAATTAATTACAGAGCAAAATTGGACTAAGTTCCTGGCAAAAGGACAAACATCGAATGCTCCAGATGAGGAATGAAGCCTTTATCATACAAATGCTGATCAGCTTATACTATTCAATGCTGATCAGCTTATACTATTCAATGCAGATCAGCTTATACTATTCAATGCTGATCAGCTTGCAACATACAAGACGTTAGCAACAGGATACATCAGCAGATAAAAGGTAAAGCATATGCTTTGATGATTTATTGGTGGCCAGCACATCAAAACTACCGAATGGTACAGCTATAAAACAAGCTCACATAAATTCAGATGTGGCTCTCTTACCAAATTCTTAGGCATAGAGGGAGTCACAGGAATTAACTGTCTTGATTGCTTAATAGCCAATTCCTCAAGCCTTTGTGTCTGGACAGACAACTGCAAGATTGAAATAAATACCTCATTACACAAACTATGGTCTATATTTATGAGTGATATAATAGAAGGCAAGGCTTAAGAACGTTTCTCAATTACCTGTGGCGTAGTGCGAGTTCTTAATGGAGCCTGAGTCAATGCTTCAGCCATATTGAGACCAGGCATTCCACTTAAAGTCCCAGATGAAGAAGTAGCAACAGTCTGTGTAGCAGATGAAGAGCCTGTACTGCTGTTTCCAATAATAGTGGGCACCTCTACCAGAGCTGACGTCCAACCCTCTCCACCGATCAAAGCAGAACTACCAACAGGCAAATTCTGAACACTTGAGCTTAAACCAGGAGACGAAACTCTTGCTATATCAGGCACTCCTTCCCTGTCCTCATTTCCAAGTGAGGGAAAATCCTTTTCAAATACTGCCTTCTGACTACTAACTCCAAAACTACCCCCAGAAACCAAACCATTGCCATTGGCATGATTGCTGCTACTCCCATTTTTTAATTCAGATGCAGCTCTGCGCAGCATCACCTCACCGTGTTTCCTTGTTACCATTGAATGGGAATGGCGCAGGGTGTCCTTGTCAGTCCTACTGGTTAATATGCCTCCCAAGGGATCAGAAGAGTCCCTGTCCCAATGGTCCCCAAAACTTGATCTCTCTTTGTCCCTTTCTCGGTCCTTATCCCGGTGACTTCTACTAAAACTACTGTAAGGATGCTTTGCAGACCCATTGATAGAACTTCTCCGTGAATTAGATGAAGATGTCCGATCCAGAAAAGCAGAGCGAGAGGAATCAAAATCATTTATGCTCTTAAAACTCCTATTTCTGGTGTGGTTTCCCAATGAAGAGACATCTATCCAACAAATCAACCAATGAACACCCGTAACAAAATCTAATAATTAATGCAAGCCACTTAACATGACCAAAAACAAAAGGAACAGAAACAAAACCACATGCAATCTATAAAAACACAATTTAAAAAGTTGGAAAATAGCAGAGTACCTGACTGAGAAGAAGACGATGCAAAGTGGTGGGCTGAACTGCCAGCCCCAGAAACACTGCCTTGACTTCTTAACCATTCTGGGACTAACGAGGGTTCACTTCTTTCCATAAGTACGAGCACTTAACATCATCAGATCCTTCAAGGATAAAAAAAACACTTCTCACTCAATCTTCTTCACCCCCTCCTAAGGGAGCTATTATCCAACACGAAACCACTGTACCGTGTAGCCCATAACCCTACTTTTCTCTCCTGATATACACGCCAATACCCTTCCAATGACTAAACAATCACCAAATAACCAGCTCTCGAATTATCTATCCTGTACAGCTTTTCCACCACAAATTAACCAAAAGCAAAAGGATTTTGAAATGACACCAAGTTTTCCCTCTCTTTTCTACACTTCCATCTGTAATTAAAAGATGGGTTTGCAGATATATATCTCTAATATCACCACAAACTCAACAGGCCCTCATATTTAACAAGAATCCCAATTCAACAAAAAGTCCAAGGCAACATCCATAGTAAACCCACAATTCTAAACCAAGAGGTCACTCCCATAAACCAGTTGAAATTCAACGGCAACCCCGGCAAACTAAAGAAGGCAAAAGAATAATTGAAAACCCTAGTTCATGCACTTGAATATCTCTAAAAGCGCAGCTGCAGTGCCCTAGGGTTTGTAACATGAACAAATTGAACAAGAATTGTAGAGAGCGGAATAACACACAAGGTCAGAGAGATAATAGAGAGAAGCACTAACCCTAGCAAAAGGAAAAGTCTCTACCTCTACAGCCTAAAACGTAACCGTTTCATTAGCCGCTCCGCGAAAATTAATTTGCGTTTATCTTGTATTTTTATCTCCCAGAAATCTTTGAGGGAGAGAGAGAGAGAGAGAGAGTCTCAGTGTTATAGAGAGAAAAAACAGAGACAGAAGATAATTCTTTCTGTTATTGTTATTGAGAAGAAGAAGATTTCAGTGTTAATGCGAGGGGGATGGTGGGCTTTCTTCTATTTCTGTTGTTGCTGGGAGAGAAAACTAGGGTTTTGTTTTGGAGAGGGGAATGGAGAGAGGCGTGATTTCTGTTAGTTTTGGATACTGAGAGAATGAAACGTATGAAGAACAGCTTCTTCTCCTCTCTTCTTTCTTAATTTTTTTTTTTATTGTTGTTGCTGTTGTTGTAATTTCAATTAATAAAATTAAATCAAATTTTTATTTGTTTCCTTATGGGCCTCGTCCGAATATCTCAATGTATGGTAAATTTACTTGGACTTTCTGGGATTGGACCAATTAAGGTCTGTTGTTATTTGTAAAGATTTATCTTTTTTTATTATTATTAATATGAGTTTACAGGTCAATTTGTGGCCAACTCCACTAAAAATATAGAAAATTTATCTTTGTTTTTATAGTTGAAAAGGATAGGGGAGATTATTATTTACTTTGATTTTTATAAATTGTTGTTTCATTTCTCATAATATAATTCTTGACTGGTATGGCGTTGGGTCCATTATGTGTTTGGCTTAAATATAAGATAATTTGATTAATTAATATTGTGTGATTCTGTTTTTCCGGTGTTAAAATGGAAGATCATACAGCGACTACTTTCCTGAAGATAATGATGTTTGGTGACTAGAAAGTTTTATCTGATTATTGCATGTTTATGATTTGATGTTTTCGATTGGCAGAATAGAATTCATCTACGGATAATCGAAGAGGGCGTCTGTCAAATAAAAGTTAAGACTATAGTGGTGTTTATTATCAATTAATTAATTAATTATTATCATCATCATAAAAAAATCTCCCGGTGTGTGGATTATAAAAGTGTCTAATTATGGCCGTGGAGTTGTCTGAGCGGATGAGTGGTTTGAGAAGAGGGTTCTGTGTTTTGACAAAAAAAAAAAATGCCAATTATCTTGGGTGTGGCTTAATAGCCACCGTGTTTTGTTCCAAGGAGCCCTATCAAACTTTAAAGGGAATTTGAGAGATGTGAGGGGGAGGGATCAACGATTTTTGTTTCTTTCGGTGCCCGTTTGGTAAGCATTGAAAAAATACTTTTAAAAAAATTGTTTTGGATTAATTATTTTTAAATTATTTTGATATAATAATATCGAAATAAAATGATATATATTAACATCTCTATAAAGTATATTTTATAAGTTCAGATGAATGAATAAATTCTAATTGTTTCGAACTCTTATAAAAATATATATCTTGATTTAAACTCAAAATCAATTATACAGATTATAAAATCTCCATCATCACGATATTTGGGACAACTATAACTATATTCCAAACATGTAAAACTAAAAGCAAAAAAAAAAAAGAAATGGTTGAGAGTAGCCAACAATCTTGTCAATGGAGGGTTTTTTTTCCTGCTTAGGTTATTGTTTATTGGCTACCATTATTATTGACTGCATTTTCTTTGTTTAATGTCAAGTTGGGTGTAGATTGGAGAGAAAAGGCACGTTGCCCTGTCAAAGATTTTTATTCTTATTTTTTCCTTAGTTTGGTTCGGTCTTCTTGCCTATTTGAAATCACATCCAATCCCATGCTCGTTCGGGTCGTTCTCGTGTAATTTCTCCCTCGTAAGGTTTCAAGAAGCTAAAAGTATCCACCGCCTTTACCATGATAATCAAGGTTAACCCTGCAATGGGGGTGTTTGTAAAGCATTTTAAAAATAATTTATTTTTATTTTTATTTTTATTTTAAATGAAAATAGTTATACAAACTTTTTTAAAATATATATATATTTAAAAAATATCAACAACTATATTATTAGATACTCTCGATTTCTCCCACCTATTTTAAAACGTTGTACACTTGATTGATTTGACTGGTCTTCTCCGAGTCATTTTTTATTAGTCTTATTTGATTTTGGGTTTTGCATTTTTATATGTTTTTTTTGGTCGTGGTGATTCTTAGCTATATATTTGTGAGGGCGACCTGTTCTCTTCAGCAATCGATAGATGCTGCTGTTCATCAATTAAAATTCTGAACGTTGTCGTCTCATTGGCATTTTTTTTGGTTGCCTTCTATCATTTTTCCTTTGCAATTTCCATTTGATTCCACTTGATTTCTTGTTTTTTCTATCTTTTTTTTTTAATCTAGTCTTTATGTTTGTTAATTTACATCAGTTTTGGGATTGTTTAATGAACTTCATGTTCCTCCTCCATGAACAACGAATTGAAATCACATCGTTTTTTATTTTCATTCTATTTTCAGATTTGATTGATCTTTTTCTTCTATATATTGGAGTCTTTTTTCAGGCAGGTTTGCTCGTGTCTTCTCTTATGTCTGTTGCCATTCGTACTTCTTCGGGCTGGTTCTGCCATCTCTCTTTCCTTGATTTTTGTTTTTTTATTTCGTGTTTCTTAATTTTGTCTTGCATTTCATCCTTTTTTTTTCTAGTCCTTTAAAGTTGAATCTCTTCATTGTTACGGGTTAGATAATAATATAAATAATATTATGGAGTTTCATCCAAATAGCTTGAGCTTTTTAGATGGAAAGATTTCTTGAAATGATATCGAAATTTTGTTAGCGGTTATGAGTTTGAATTTTACTATTCTCATTCTATTTAATAAAAATAAAGCATAAGGTAATGTGAATTTGTGTGCAAGGTTCAAACCCAAAAGACTTTCACTTGAGGGTGTATATTAGAGAATAATATATATCATATATTTGGACCTCGCCTATTAACTTAATTTTTTAAGTGAGATGGTTTTTTAACAATTACCTCTTTTGTTTTAAAGAGGATTCTGATACTTGAAAAGAGCATGAGAAATGACAATCTTTTTCGTTACAAGTTTAAACATTTCATCCATTTCTCTACTTGTTTTAGCATTATCTTGGAAATAGTTGATGTTTTTTCTTAGTGTTTTTCTATAGTTGTTGATTGTTGGATAATAATATAGTTTGTATTTTATAACCTCACCAAATAACTCAAGTTTCTAGGTAAAATAGTTATTTGATACAGTACAAGAATCCGTATGAACAAGCAAACATGAGTTTTTATCTCATCATTCTATTTGATAAAAATTAAGCGTAATATTTTATCTAATAATTTAAACTTTTAGATCAGATGGTTAACTGATAGAAGTCGGAGATTTTTTACAAAAATATTATGAGTTCATATCTCAACATTCTTCTCATATACGATAAAATTAAATACATTATCTTATCTAATAGTTTTTGAGTGAGATATTAACCTTGTTATATAATAATATAAATCATATTTCGAGGTCTTAATTGACGATTTAAGTTTTCAGATGAGATAATTCCTTGAAATAATATCAAGGTCTTGTTGACTTAGTGGTCACACGTCTGAATCTCATCACTCTCAATCTATTTGATAAAAATTAAATACAAAATAATATAGGTATTTGCAGATTTCAAGCTCAAAAAAAACTTTCATTTAAAAATATATATTAAAAAATAATATAAATTATATTATAGATTATCACTTAACAACCGAGTCTTTTATTGTTAGAAGATTGTCATGGGTTTTTGCTCTTGTTTTATAGTTCTCTTATTCCTTGTTTTACACGCGACGGTTTTTTACCATTTATTTTCCCTGAACAGGTTAGTTTTCACATTCGCAGCCAACACAAGCTGTTTTTCCTTCTTTTTTCTACCCTTGGTCCAGCCAGGCTAATGACTGCCCTCATTTCATCGTTATTTCGGCACTAGACTCGTCAATTGCTGGCCTGTATTCTATAACTGTTTTTCCTTATGATAAGTTTCCAAAACATTTTAACACTCTTTCTTCCAGTGCTTTTACTGGCTCTTATTCTTAAGATTTATTCTTTGTCCTATGCATTTCACTTTCTTCCATGATTTTATTCGGAGGTTTGACTTACTCGCGTATAGCTTGTTAACAACTATGTAAATTTTAACAGTTATTTTCTTAATAATCAAATAACTCAAATTTAAAATTTTAATAAAATAAATTTTTTAATTCCAAAGTTCTTACCCTGCTACCTACTAGACGGTTGCTCTCCTTCCTTTTTGACATCCCCGTTAAATGCTGCTTCGTTTTATGCATTTCATCTTCTTTTTTCTATGCACCTCTTGATGAAATGGAATAAATTTTTTTAATGTTACTAAAAAAACTTTATGCTGTATTATCCTTTTGTTTTCATTGTAATGCTTTCCTAGCTTGATTTGAAAATTTGAAAAAAAATAAATATATTTTATTAATTTAAATTTAAATTTTTTTATATTTAAAATTATTTTGATAAATTGATATCAAAAATAAATTTTTCAAAAAAAAATAATATTATTTCAATATATTTTTAAACAAAAAATACCTTAAAAACAATTTCAATCATGTTTTTAAACCTGCAATTAATCTCTTGCGAAAATAGAATTGATTTACAGGTGAGATAAAACATCCGCGATGAAAAGCATGCACCTTGTCTAAAATAAATTGAAAGCACTGAGCTTATATAAAAAGGCATACGTAGAAACCTCTTTATAAAAATTATATTGTCTTGAAAAAATGAGCTTAACAAATTGGTTCTGAAATGACCGCTGCCTTAGATTCCACACGGTTTTTATGACCAGATCGCCCAAGGCCACGTAACCAATTCCGTCAAGCTTAACAAATCATCACCTTTCAAAAAATAAAAATAAAAAACTATCTCATCCACCCAACCAACAATAAAAAAATATTCAAAATAATATAATTTGACCACACGCGCCATGGTCCATCATATCTTCGAGATCACCTGTCAATTATTTTAGAATCAAATGATCAAATCAATAATATTTATTTATTATTTTCATACGATACTTCTATCTATTATATTTATACAAAACTCCAGATCAAACCACTTTTTCATCGCCCCAAAATCATGTTCATACAGCCAAACAAGCAAACAACTAAATCTTGGTATATAATAATATTAAGAATATTTTATATATATATATATATATATATATATATATGATTTAAATAGAATTTCAAATAAAAAATAATTTAATTTGGGTCCTACAATGTTTTTTTTTTATAACCGGGGTGTCCGGGTCAGCTTGCGCGCATCACAACTAAATCCTCGAGCCCACTGAATATCCTGCAAACCCAATAAACATATAATATATTGCAAGAATAACAAACATACCTGACAAAGACTTAAATCTAAAATAAAAAAAAAAATCATTCTTAACTATCAGGTCAAGACCCTGCTGGCGGTCCAACAATGT
The DNA here is from genome assembly GCA_029228465.1 of Salix viminalis. Classification (NCBI taxonomy): domain Eukaryota; kingdom Viridiplantae; phylum Streptophyta; class Magnoliopsida; order Malpighiales; family Salicaceae; genus Salix; species Salix viminalis. Next base: position 11,287,832 of record CM055427.1, read on the forward strand.
TGAACACTACGGATGTGTGTGCCGGGCAGTGAAGGTGCTGGATGGTCCGGAGAGACTAGAGACTAGAGAGAGAGAGAGTGTTTTTGTTCTAGCAAAAAGGGGGTTAAATTTTTTATGCTTTTTTTTCCGAGGTCATGGGATTTTTTTGTTTAAAAGTATATTTAATTTAATTTTTTTATATATAAACACATGAAAGGATTCAAAAACTATTATTTGTTAAATAAAAAATAAATAGTTTTTTTAAAAAATACAATGAGAAACAAGTATTTACTGTAGTAGGGCTCCCATTGTGTGGCTTTTATGGTTTCTGTAGAGAGTGAAGAATTAACCATCGATTTATATTATTCAAAATATTTTAATCTCTAAACTCTTCAATACTCGTTTACAAATTACAATCTTCTTCATTTCTTTAAAAATTCAATCGCCATCTAGATTTCTATTTGTTCTCAAAAATCTCTCTTTTAAAAACTATTCCCTTTTTTTCTTTGTTTTTTGAGTTTCAAAGAAAATTTTATTGTTCCCTGATATGTGAAATGATAAAGAATTACAAAATGATAAAAAATAGCCAAATAACATATAAATAATTAAAATAATATATTTTAATTATAATAAAAATAGAAGGTTAAAAACGAGTCATGATAAACATCTACTTTAAAAAATTCATAATAATTTTCGTCTTGAGACTTGCTAGAGGCACGAAACACTAACCTTTTTGTCAAAAAATTTGGTGAAGGGACCTTAGGTGTGGGTAGATCGAGAATTCCTTTGCAAAGAGAAAGATGTCCTCTCAGGTCTGGTTGTCGAGGTTAATAGTTTATTTTGACTTTTTTTTTCTATTTAAAAATATATTAAAATAATATATTTTTTATTTTTTAAAAATTATTTTTGGATATCAACTTATAAAAATGATTTTAAAAACATTTAAATTTTTTAATTTAAAATCAAAATTCATTTTTTTTAAACATATTTTTTAACAAAGAAAAATTCAATCTTCGCCATTAGTGCGAATAATCGGTCATCCCTATCAAATTAACTGTCTAAACTCAATTTAATCTGGGTTTCTTCTTGTTGTTGAAGAATTTGTTTAGGGGCTGAAGTTTTTTAGTATAAAATCTTTTAGTTACTAATGGGAATACTATTGTAAATAATTTATTAATTTTTAATGCGAGTTATTAAAAATAGAACATATTATTAATTTATAAACTATAAAATGTAAAATAAAATTCCAAAAAAAAAGAAAAAGAACTAAACATTGGTCGAAGTAAATTTTCATCTTAATATTAATATTCCATGTTGTTTCTTCAATGACGTTAAGGCTCACGTACATTGCTGCGTTGGCCGGGGCGGGTCACAGCAGACAAATTAACCATTATGTACGGAGGGGTGCAGGTTTAGGAATCTAGTCCCACCCGCACGGGAACAAAATAAACCTTCCAAAACACTCTCTCCATCCGCCACGTGGCACCGCGTTTTCCCTCTGAATCCAGACGGCGTTTACCGTCTCTCTCTTCTATGGCTTCCTCAATTTTTCTCACTTCAACTATTACGACTCCTCCTCCTTCCTTGACAGCCGCAAAAGATAGCCAAACTCGCAACCCCTCTTATCTCCAGAAATTTCCCGGAAAAGTGACAGAAAATAAAGACATTTTCACATAAGCTACATAAAAGAGAACAAGAAAAGGCTTGATGCGATTTTTTTCTTTTTTATTCTTCTTCTAATTTTAGATGGCTTTAGCTTACAATGCATCACTTACCTCGATTTCTCTCTCGCGACAAGAAAACTAGCTCGATGGACCCAAAAAGTCGAAGGAGGCCCAGGCTGGAGAGACGTAATGCGTTGAAGCACGTTGAGTACGATGCTACTTCGTCGTCTTCATCTCTAGACGATCCGTCGTCGTCTTTACTTACTCGATCACTTGATTTACCGGATCGGACTAGTTTTCGAATCGAAGGAACCGAAGGTGAGTTCGACCGCATTTTTCGTAGCTTAGGCCTCTCTGGTCCCGAGGATTTCGCGATTCCGGAGGCGGCTTGGGAAGCTATGAAGGTCCGCTCCTCTTCTGATATTTTGCCCCGGTCCAGATTGTTCGAGTCAGATAGTCCGAAAGCAGCTGAAGAAGTTAAAGTTATGGTTGAAGGGACCAATCGGCAAGAGGAGATCGATGTGCGTGCTAGGGTTTTAAATAGTGTTAGAGTTAGGGATTCTTCTACTGCGTCGACCCAAAACGAGCCAGCTGAGTTGAACAAGTTTCGTGATGTTGATAATCGTTGTGTATCAGTTGGAATTAAAGGGCTTAGGCCGCCGCTACTGAAGCCGCCACCGTCGATGACATTACCTGTGATTGATAAAGAGTGTTCAACTTGGGATTTATTGAGGGATTTCGCACCTGAAAATGATAGAGTGGTTAATAATAACATAGAATTCAGTCATGATGATGAA